>JAREIS010000371.1:0-477418 GCA_030060385.1 Muscicapa striata striata | reverse complement strand
GCGCGGCGGGCGAGTGCGGGCGCTGATTGGGTTTCGGGGCCCCGCGGCGGAGCCAATCAGCGCGGGCGCGGACCGGGCAGCGCGGCACGGTGAGCGCGAGCGGCCAATATGGAGCCCCGCGCGCCGGGATTGGCGGGGCCGCGGCCACTCAGGGGCTGAGGGGGAACCGGGGCCGGGCCGGGCTGGGGCCGCGGGGCCGGGCGGGGCTGCGAGCAGCGGGCTCGGGGACTCCGCGGTTGGGCCGGGAGCGCGGGGCTGAGCGCTGCAGCGGGGCCCGGCCTCTTCCCCCGGCGGCCCCGCCTTCCCCGCGGGCAGAGGGGCCCGGGCTGCGCCGTCCGGTGGCGCTCGGATGTGGCCGGGCACGCGGTGCTCCGGCAGCAGGGCCGGGCCGGGGATTCCCGCAGTGAGCCAGCAGCCCTGGGTTATCCCTGGCTGCCACAAGGAGTCGGGAGCTCAGCCTGTCGTGCTCAGACCGCCCCCGTGTTAAAGCCCGCTGTGGGTGGGCGTGCGGTGTCCTGGCAGCACGGGAGCGGCTCTGCTCCGGGCTGGGACACGGTTACAGGGATGCTCTGCAGCTCTCGGGCTGCTCCTGGCACTGCTTTGCTCTTGGTGTGGCTTGGTTGTTCAGAGAACTGTTCCTAGTGCAGCTATATTTGTATAAATATGTATATTAGGTGTCTATATATATATAAATATTCATATATATTTTTGGAGCTATCCTATGCAGCGCCAGGAATCTGATGATCCTAAGGAGTCCCATACAACTCAGTATATTTTAATATAAAAATATATAAAGCGTCTATATAAATGTGTGGTGCTGGAAGTGGAGCAGTCCGTGGTTCCCAGAGCATTCCCGGTGAGGAGGAGCTGCCCATGAGCTCACTGGGGGAGGAGCTGCCATCCTCTGCCACTGATTGATCCCTGATCTTTAATATTTAACTTGGCTACTCTGAGGTTAATGAAGGGGGTGAGATAATCCCGTGGAGAGTGGGAGAGCCAGCACAGGTAGAACCTTGTCCAGAACTTGTTGGGATTACAGAGCTGTTAACGTTTTAATTAAAGATTTTAATTTAAGGCAGAAATGAAGTATCCAGTGTGAAATTGAAATGAGCGGCATTTTCAGGAAGAGTATTTATCTTCTTTTATTCTGGCTGTGAAAAAGTGTCAGGAAATGGGCAAAGGATGGAGCTCAAACAGCAGCAGTAACCACAGCAACGGGTACAGAGAGTCTGGGACTTAATCCTGTCAGCATTCCTTGGAAAAATAAGGGAGCCAGAAGTTTTGTTGCTTTAGATTTGGAAAATAAACATTCCAGGCTGTGTTTTCTTTCAGCAGTGTAGCAGGAACTTGTTCAGTCGTGGCATAAATCAAACACCTCACTACAGCAGGAATTCTGCTGTTGTTGGGCCAGTGAGGAGAGAAGCAGTGGCAGGAAAACATGTTTTTATTTCAGCTCAGTGTCGTTGATGAGTGCAGGAAAGGGCCAAGGAACGAGAGGCAGTGAGGGGATGGAGGTGCTGGGAAATCTGCTGGTGGTTCCCAAAATACATGAAGGATATATTTGAGTATATAAATACTTGTTTAGGAAAGAAATTCCTCCCTGTGAGGATGGGGAGGCCCTAGGTTAGGGTTAGGAGTGCCTGCTCCTTATCCCTGGAAATGTCTAAGGCCAGCTTGGAGCTACCTGGGATGGTGGAAGGTGTCCCTGCCCACCCAAACCATTCCATGAAGAAGGAGGAGAGGGAAGAAAAATGAGGAGAGTGTGGTGTGTAGTGTGGGAAGGAGAGAAGCTGTCACAGCTCTGCTGAATTCCTGAAGTGCAGTTTGGTTTCACACCTAGAAGTTGCATTTCCTGAAGTTTTCCAGCAGTGTGGGCACCTGGCTGGAGCCCAGGATGTGCAGACTCAGAGAACTGCTGGAGTCCATGAAATTTTGGACAGAATGGAGGTGGTTGTGCTGCTCACTCGGGTTGGATGTGCCTGAAGTGCTGAGATGGAGCAGCTCTGGGAGAGCTCTGCTCCTGGTTTGCTTGGCTTGGCAGCTGCAGGGGGAAAAAGGCAATTCCTGAGCCTGGGGACAGCAGATCACTGATTTTTGCTTGTCTTGCAGGGGCTGAGGCAGCATGGAGCAGTACACAGCCAACAGCAGCAGCTCCACGGAGCAGATCGTGGTGCAGGCAGGGCAGATCCAGCAGCAGGTATGGAATGTGGGCATGTGGGAATTGCATCCCTCAGAGGGACACAGCAGCACAATCCTGCTCACCTGACTTCTGTCACCTGCCTGTAAGGCAGAGTAAATGTGGTTTTTTTAAATAGACTTACTATATTTAAAAAATAAAATCTATAAAAGTTATATGAATATAAAAATGTATATAAAATTAAAATTTAACTGCAGTACAAATACCCAACTTCCAAGTGTACGAACTACCCAAGTGCAAGTGACCAAATTTCAGTGTAGCAGGGAGTTTGCAGAATGTTAGTGACAGAGGGAAAGTAAGATATAAAGACATACAAAAATATGTTAACACATCTCTAAAAACGGAGGAAACAGAATATTAACAGAAAAAATCATTTGTCCACAAGAAAAATTCCTCCAAAGTTGAAATAGGTTTTGTTCAAACCCACAGAGGTTTCCTCCAGCTTTATCAAATGAACATTTATAGAGATTTTTTGTTTCAGAGCTGCAGGTGGAGCTAAACAAGCACACACAGCAGGAATTCAACCAACCATGTACCTTTGGATGAATTCATCCATCCCTTGAAGAAGTTCACGTTTCAATGTGCAAAACACCAGGGCTGAGTCTTGAGGAATTACTGATTTTGGCTGTTAAACTTTCCATATTCACATTTGGGGATGTATTTTCAGCTGCTGCTAAATTTTTGTTGCATTTCTGTCCTAATTCTAGGGGGTTTGGTGGTTTGCCATGCAAAGGGCTCAGCCACTGGGTGATGTTTTTCAGGGAGATCTGTTTTGCTTTGGCCTCAGCAGGGACCAAATCCTTCCACTGAGTTTACCTGGACTTGACTTTTTCAGCCAGAACAAGATTGCACTTGAGATTAAAACATTAAGGATTATCCAAAATACTTGTTTGCAGCAGATAACCCAAGATGTGGTTGGTTTATTGACATTTTCTAGGTGAAATGGAGATAAAACCATCTCTTTGCTTTCATTTGCAGTACAACTTCTTAAAGCCTATGTCTGACATGGAACATTTTGCTAAAATAATTTGTTTTACCAGGCTGTTGCAGCACTTGGGAAGGAGCTGTGCTTCACCTCCCCATGCTAACACAGTTACTGGGAGTATTTTGGGACTCTTAGCAAAGAGGCTAAAGATAGAAAAGGCTTTTAGCTCTGTCTGCTCCTGCAGCCTGTGCAGACTGTCCCTCAGGGTCACTGCTGGGCAGACACTGACTCTGGGGTGGCAGAGATGAGCTCAGCCTGTGCTGCAGGAAGGGTTTTGTTGGGACAAACCAGTGTGCCCAAAATCTGGAACCCTTCACAGTGCCAGAGCTGGGCAGTGAGCAGAGTAAAGCCCTGAAACAGCTTGAAATCCTGCAAAATGGTCCCTCCTGTTCCCTGTGAGTTGGGGTATTAAGGCCTGAAACTTCAAAACTAAAACCTTGAAATCCTGCAAAATTTTTTCATCCTGTTCCCTATGAATTGAGGTATTAAGGCCTGAAAATTTGAAACTGAAACCCTGAAAGTGAGCTTTGAAACTGAAACCTGAAACCCTGAAAGTGAGCTTGAAATCCTCCAAAATTTTCTCCTCCTGTTCCCTCTGAAACTTTGTGAAACCCTCCCCTCCAAAATTTTCCCTCTTGTTCCCTGTGAGCTGGGATATTGAGGCCTGAAACTTTGAAACTAAAACCTTGAAATCCTGCAAAATTTTTCTCTCCTGTTCCCTGTAAATTGGAATTTTGAAGCCTGAAACTTCAAAACTAAAACCCTGAAAGTGAGCTTGAAATCCTGCAAAATTTTCCCTCTTGTTCCCTGTGAGTTAGGATATTGAAGCCTGAAACTTCAAAACTAAAACTTTTGAAATCCTGCAAAATTTTTCCTCCTGTTCTCTGAGTTGAGATACTGAGGCCTGAAACTTTGAAACGGAAACCCTGAAACTGAGCTTCAAATCCTGCAGAATTTTCTCCTTCTGTTCCCTGTGAGTTGGGATATTGAGGCTTGAAACTTCAAAACTAAAACCCTGAAACTGAGCTTCAAATCCTGCAGAATTTTCTCCTTCTGTTCCCTGTGAGTTGGGATACTGAGGCCTGAAACTTCAAAACTAAAGCCTTGGAATCCTGCAAAATTTCCCCTCGTGTTCTGTGTGGGTTGGGATGTTAAAGCCTGGCAGTGCCACGTGCATTTCCAGAGGACTCCATCCTTAGTTTTGCCAAAACTCCCATTCCTGGTGTTGCTGGAGCAGTGTGTCTGACCCCCACCCCCTGTCCCAGCAGTGTGTTGTGCATTTCCATGTTTCAAGCTCTCCCTGTTCCTGTTCCCAGCAGCAGGGAGGTGTCACAGCTGTCCAGCTGCAGACTGAGGCTCAGGTGGCATCGGCCTCAGGCCAGCAAGTCCAGACCCTCCAGGTAGTGGTGACCTCTCTGATTGTGTTTCTGAGCACTGCATGAGCCTCCCCAGCACCACATATCTAATGCTGTGTTTTCCCAGGGTTTCCCAGGAGGAGCAGGGGGATGTGGAGCAGGAATCTCTGTAGGGATTGGAGCTGTGCCCCACTGCATGCCAGGAATTCTGGAAGGGAATTGTGGTTCAGTATGACTTCAAAGTTAAAAAACACCAAAATGAGTCAGGATAAACCCCAAAGATTTCCTGTAATTCCAAGGAAATGAGGATTCTGAGTTCCTCCCTGAGGAAGCTCTGCTTTCACTGCATGAGACAGAGAGAGGTGGTGCCAGAGCCTGAGCTTGGACAGTGGAACCTTCTCACCTGGGGACAAGATTGGCCTCTGTGGCACTGAGAGATCCAATTTCTTATTTACCTGTGAGCAGCACAGAGAAACCCAGGGGCCATGTGAATCCAAACAGCAAGGACCATTTGGAAATAAATTTTTTTTTTGTTTCAGTGTGAGGTATTTCCTGTCTTGCAGTCTCCTAAACTCCTCCAGGCTTTCCAGGAGCCCTTTGTAGAGTACTTGTCAGAGCCTGGGCAGTTTTGGACTCAGTGTTCTGGTTTTGTTTGGTTTGTAATTCTTCAGGGCAGGCAGGTTCCAAGGGGCTGGAATGGCCCTGCCAGGTACAGAATGAACACAGCATTTTTTATGTTCAGAGTTCAAATCTCAAAAGCTGCCTGACTTGGATTGCTGGGCTCACTGGGGCCTCTGGTTGTTGTTATGTTCTCCCCACCATTTTTATTTATTTATTTTTTCTATTTTGCCTTGCTCTGATCCATTAACAAAAATCCTGGAATGTCTTGTTTTCCTTTCTGCTTCTTGGGTATTGTGCTGCTGCCTGTGCTTCTGTGTGCTGACCTGAGCATGCTCCTCCCTGTGGGATCCAGCCCAGGGGCTGAGGGACAGAGTGGGGACCTGAAACTCAAATTCCCAGGGCAGGATTTGGCTCCTCACCCCCAGGAGCTCTGTGACTTTACCACATTGTGATGCTCTTGTTCCTAAACAAATCAGATTTTGTGATCCCTGGGTTCATGAGACTCATTTTGCATTTAAGCCTTGAAAGTAGAGCAATTTTTCAAGATGTGTTTGGGAAATTTGGGGATTTGGCAGGTGGGGAGGTTCAAACAGAGAAGTTTTCCCCTTGTTCTTCTTTTCCCAGTGACCAGAGAGATACCAGGTCCAAAATTCCAGAGATTCTCAGGCCAAAGTTAGCACAGAATCCCAGACTGGTTTGGGTGGGAAGGAACCTAAAAGCTCACCCAGTTCCAGTCCCAACACCTTCCCTTAGCCCAGGCTGCTCCAAGCCCATCCTTGAACACTTCCAGGGATCCAGGGGCAGCCACAGCTTCTCTGAGCAACCTGTGCCAGGGCCTCCCTGCCCTCACACTTTATATTTATATTTATATTTATATTTATATTTATATTTATATTTATATTTATATTTATATTTATATTTATATTTATATTTATATTTATATTTATATTTATATTTATATTTATATTTATATTTCCAATCTAAGCCTTTTTGGGCCCAGAAGTGGTTGCTGCTCATCCCACTTCTTTTCTTCCCTGAACTCCATTTTGTGTTGCTCCAGTTACAATTTCCCTCAATAACCACAGAGAGTTTCAGCACATCCCATGCTCTGTGTCAGTTTGAAAATGGGAATGTTGTAGGCACAAAAAAACACCTCAGAACCTCCCTTTTAGAAGAGAGCTCTCTAAATAAGAACCTTAATTAAAAAACAATAATTGGGAGTTGAATACTGAACTTCCTCAGAACCCTGCTGTTAGAACAGAGTTCTCTAAATAAGAACTTCAATTAAAAACAATAATTGGGAGTTGAATATTGAACTTCCTCAGAACCCCCCTGTTAGAACAGAGTTCTCTAAATAAGAATCTCAATTAAAAAACAGTAATTGGGAGGTGAATACTGAAGTTCCTCAGAACTTCTCTGTCAGAACAGAGTTCTAAATAAGAACCTCAGTAAAAAAATAATAATAATTGTGAGGTGAATACTGAAGTTCCTCAGAACCTCCCTTTTAGAACAGAGTTCTAAATAAGAACCTCAATAAAAAACAATAATTGGGAGGTGAATATTGAAGTTTTTCATCCCACTTTGCTCTTGGGCTGTGCATGAAGATAGTTGTTGTGCCTGGAAAATGTGGTTTTCATGCTTTGTAACAACTGGACTGCAAGAGCAGCAGATAATTGCCTAAAGCCAGAGCACATCCTGCAGTGCAGAGCTGCTGAGAGGCAGCTCAGTGCCCATTCCCCCATGGCTGTGCCCCCAGCTGGGGCTGCTCTGGCAGGGGTTTCATTGTTGTTTGTCCTTGCAGGTGCAGGGGCAGCCGCTGATGGTGCAGGTGAGCGGGGGGCAGCTCATCACCTCCACGGGCCAGCCCATCATGGTGCAGGCTGTGCCCGGGGGCCAGGGCCAGACCATCATGCAGGTGCCCGTGTCTGGAACACAGGGGCTGCAGCAGGTGAGACACCAGCCTGGGAAATGGGTCTGGGGAGAGTCCTCAGGGCCTGGCAGGAGGCTCACACTTGTGTGTGCAAGCAGAGAGAAGAGGTGTTTGATCAGAGATAAGATGGATATTGGATATATGGCAAAAAAAAATGCCATAGAATATAGGATAGGAGGTCTTGGACATAAGAAATGCTGACTCAAATGCCATGGAATATAAGGAAGTCTTGGACATAAGAAATGCTCACTTAAAAGTTCAATGGAATATAAGATAGGAGATCTTGGACATAAGAAATGCTCACCTAAAAATGCAATAGAATATAAGATAGGAGATCTTGGACATAAGAAATGCTCACTTAAAAGTTCAATAGAATATAGGATAGGACATCTTGGAGATAAGAAATGCTGACTCAGAAATGCCATGGAATATAGGATAGGAGGTCTTGGACATAAGAAATGCTGACTCAGAAATGCCATGGAATAGAAGGAAGTCTTGGACCTAAGAAATGCTCACTTAAAAAAAATTCAATGGAATATAAGATAGGAGATCTTGGACATAAGAAATGCTGACTCAGAAATGCCATGGAATATAAGATAGGAGGTCTTGGACATAAGAAATGCTCACTTAAAAGTTAAATGGAATATAAGGAAGTCTTGGACATAAGAAATGCTCACCTAAAAATGCAATAGAATATAAGATAGGAGATCTTGGACATAAGAAATGCTCACTTAAAAATTCAGTGGAATATAAGATAGGAGATCTTGGACATAAGAAATGCTGACTCAGAAATGCCATGGAATATAAGATAGGAGGTCTTGGACATAAGAAATGCTCACTTTAAAATGCAATAGAATATAAGATAGGAGATCTTGGACATAAGAAATGCTCACTTAAAAATGCCATGGAATAGGACAGATGTTGTTGAGAAAAAAATGCAGCTAGGAAAAAAGTTTCATAGGATGTTTTTGCAAATTAAACTAAATAAGACTCTGTTTCTTTATAGAAATAGAACTATGAAAGATGCATTGGGGTGATTTTATATTATTGGCTTTAAGGCTTTTTACAGCATGATGTGACCAAAGCTGATAGGCCAAGAAATGCTTATAATGTATTTTAATTAGGAAATAATTGGCTTCTGATTGTGATGGAGTGAATTATAACATCTGTATTGTCTCACCCTTCGTATGAGACTGAAAATGGAATAAAAGTTTTTTAAATGCCTCTCAGTTGCCCCCATCTCTGGGTTAGAAAAGGGTAAAATCCAACACCCCAGGGCACTGCACAGCCTGGGGACACTCTGGGGTGCTGCCACTGCCACACAGAGCTCTGCTCAGCACCCCAAAACCAGCCACAGGTGATGGCTCTGCTGTGGTGGGAATGAGTACAAGTCCTTGATGAACTCAGTTTTTATGTTTTATGGCCTGGTGCAAATGTTTTAGATCAATGCTAAAACACAGCTGGGTTGGTTTGGAGATTTTCATAGTGGAATGATTTGGGTTGGATGAGACCTCAAAACTCATCCAACTGCACCCCCCTGCCATAGGTAGGGATACCTTCCCCCAGAGCAGGGTTTTTCTTTGTTGGGATGTTTTATCTGGCCCTTGCAGTGTAGCTGGGCATCTGGTGCCTGTTAAATTTATAGCTCAGAAATAGGATTTTAAACAAAATTATTTAAGAAAGTTTCTTGCAAGTAACTTGTGCTTGAGCCCCTTTAATATGAGATGGCTGGAGGGGAATTTAAATATCCCTGTTGCACAGAAGGCAATAGTGAAGGAGGTATAGAAAATGGATTTTTTTTGGCAGTAATTACTTGTTTAAAAGACAGTTGGTAAATTGAAGGAGGTGATCAAAGTGTTCCTCAAAAGCAAAGGGAAGAACTGTAACCATGGCATAATGAAAGTGTCCTGATGATTTTGGATAGGATTAAGGAATCCAGCACATTCCAGGAAGGCAAGTGATGTCTTGGTGTTTTGAGAGGTTTATTTAATATTTCCTTTGTTGAAAACCACTGTAATTTGTATGAGGTTCTTCTCAGCCTGGTTGGTGGAGGAAAATCCAGAACTGTGTTTTTAAACACAAACTTCAAACCATATCCCAGCTCTTCTCTTTTAATCCAAGAATGTTCCACAGTGGTGCAAAGACTCTGCAAAGCTGAGGACAACTTGATATATCCCAGATATAATTAACACCCCACAGATGTCTTAAATCTTAGTCCTCCTCTTCCACCTGCCTATTTGTTCCCAGTGGATGTGAATAATTGATTTCTCCTGAGTGATTTATTGTGTAAGCAGTGCAGGACTGCTGGAGCACAGTGCCACAGCACACTGCTCCCTCTGCCCTGTGTGTCTGTCTCACAAGCAACACTCCATTCAAACTCCTCTTTTTCAACTGGAAAAAAAGAGAAAACTTGCTGCTTCCTTTTTCTGTGCAGCACTAAATCACCCTCAGAGATGACTTGGTCATGCTGAGGTGAGGAGGGAGAAATCAGAGGCATAGTTAATGTTCCTTTCTGACTCTTTCTTCCACAGATTCAGTTGGTCCAGCCAGGTCAGATTCAGATTCAAGGTGGGCAGGCTGTGCAGGTACAGGGGCAGCAGGGCCAGACCCAGCAGATCATTATACAGCAGCCCCAGACTGCAGTTACTGCTGGCCAGACACAGGTAACTGCACCAGCATGAAAGGCTTTTCTGCAGAGGAGCAGGAAGAGAAACTTGACAAATTAACTTAAGATGTGGTTAAGTGAAAAAAAAAAAAAAAAAAAAAAAAAAGGAATTATTAATATTGAGGAGAACTTGAGAATGAATAAGTGTCATGTTTTTGTAGTGTTTCATACATGACTCTGGGGCAGAAAAATTAGATTGCATGTTTTTCTCCATCGTGTTTCTGTATTTTATTGGTTCGTGGTTGTTTTTGTCTCTTTGTTGGATTTTGAAAACATGAAGCATTGCTAATTCCATACTTGGGCCATTGTGTGCACTAGTCCAGTCACACCTGGGGTTTCTGCTGATGCTTTTGGTTAGGGCCAAAATTAAAGTTCTTTCTGGTTCATAGTGAGACAGGAAACCTAGAATTTTTCTTTTTTTTTCATTATTGAACTGTTGGAAAAAACATCTTCCATGTGCTTCAGGTGTTTGATCTCCAGGTATTTGCTCTGTGCTCCAGCCTGTTTCTTACTGCTGCTAATGAGGCAACAGAAATAAACACCTGGAACACCTCAAGCACCATGTGTTCATTCAGCAATTGTAAACACTGGGAAAAAGGAACATTTTTTAACATTTTTGTGCTGTTTGTTTTGTTCAGACCCAGCAGCAGATTGCAGTGCAAGGCCAGCAGGTTGCCCAGGCTGCTGAGGGCCAGACCATCGTGTACCAGCCTGTGAATGCTGATGGCACCATCCTGCAGCAAGGTAGGAGGGCTGGCAGGAGCCAGGACACCTCTTGGAGAGGCTTTGTTATTTCTTGAGGTGTTTGTGTGCTCTGCAGGAGTTCACTCCAGGGTTCCTTCCCCAGAAAATCTCCTTGTCTCTGGCAAGGGCTGGTGGAGTAAAACCTTTTCATTTTGCTTTTCCACCTCAAGAGTACATGGTTACTCACAGTGAGGTTATGAACGCAAAAATCAGGAATTCTGATGGAATTTAATCCCTCACTTCAACACTTTCCTGACTCTGCATGTTTTGGAAGGATGAATGAGTAAAACACAGAAGTGGGACTAATGCTGTTCCCTTCTTTTTGTGTGCGTGTTCTTCTTTCTTTCTTTCTTTTCTTTTTTTTTTTTTTTTTTTTCTTTTTTTTCTTTCCTTTTGTGTTCTACTTCCTTAAAGTTACAGTCCCTGTTACAGGCATGATCACCATTCCTGCAGCCAGCCTGGCTGGAGCCCAGATTGTCCAAACAGGAGCCAACACCAACACCACCAGCAGTGGCCAGGGCACGGTCACAGTGACACTGCCAGTGGCTGGGAACGTGGTCAATTCAGGGGGAATGGTCATGGTAGGTGTGAAATTCCCACTGCAGCCTCTGGAGGCTGAGCTTTGAGGTGTTTGTACTCAAATCCAGCAGGATTTTCACAAATCAGTGATGATGGCTTTAAGTGGAAGGAGGAGGGCAGGGTTGGGTGGGATGTTGGGAGGGAATTCCTCCCTGCAGGGTGGGAGGCCCTGGCACAGAGAAGCTGGGAGTGTCCAAGGCCAGGCTGGAGCACCCTGGGATAGTGGGATGTGCCCCTGCCCATGGCACAGGGTTGGAATTGGGTGATCTTTAAGATCCCTTTCCACCCAAACCATCCTGATAAACTCTTGGCTGAGATTCAGACACTCTGCTCAGTCCTCTCTGTAAGTTCCATCAGTTTAAAGTTTAAACAATACAAATTTTCAGCTTCAAAGGTCTGGATCCTGCTGTGATCTTTGCTCTGGATTTTCTCTCTCCTACAGCAGCTCAGAAATCTAGAAACTGAAATCCAAACTGAGCTGATGAGCAAAGGTTAAAATAGGTTGAGTCACTTCTGTTTTTCTTGAGGATCCCATAGGATTTGTTTCCATCCTTTATAGAGGTTTTTCCTGCCAATTCCTATTTCTTTGTAGTGTGAGCCTTTTTAATGTTGTTGGTCCCCACTAGATGTCAGCAGCTCTGCAATGTTGGCTTAGAGATGCTCCAAAATGAAATAATTGAAATAAAAGATAATCCAAAAGAAAGGGAAGCACTGGCCACGTCCTGTTTGTTTATCCAAGAAGCAGCAGCACAGTCAAGGAATTGTATTGAAATTTTCCCTTTATCAGGAAAACCCAGCAGAACTGATAAAGAATTGATTTGTTTAAATTGGCTCTGCAGTTTAAAAACAGCTTTATTGCCCCTTTCCATTTAAGCAGCTGCATTACCTGAGCCAAACCCACTTTCTGTTTCCATATTGGGGGTTTTAATGAGGTTTTTACATATGTTTAATGACACTTTGTGTGCTGAGCTGCAAGAACTGAATCATCTCCTGTGTGCAGATGGTGCCTGGAGCTGGCTCAGTCCCAGCCATCCAGAGGATCCCCCTGCCTGGAGCAGAGATGCTGGAGGAGGAGCCCCTCTATGTCAATGCCAAGCAGTACCACCGCATCCTGAAGAGGAGGCAGGCACGGGCCAAGCTGGAAGCAGAGGGGAAAATCCCCAAAGAGAGGAGGGTGAGGATAAAACTCAGATTTAACACGGGGTTGCTCTGTGAGAAAGGCACAGAATCTCACCTGGGCTGGAAAATGAGGGTTAAATCTTGGTGTTCCTCAGGTTTACAGTGGTTTTGTTGTTCGTGAGCTACATCAGAGGGGTTTTTTTAAGTGCCTTGAGGATAATTCTGCTTGCTTTGGGTGTTTTTGGAAGTGTCTGGAGTTGTGTGTGAGTGTGCACTGAGTGTAAGCACAGAGTTTATGGGGCAGGGGATGGGTGGGGAGTGGGAATTTCCTCTGGATAAGCAGTTACTGGGAATCTGTGGGATAAGGGATGGGTAGGGAGTGGGAATTTCCTCTGGAAAAGCAGTGACTGGGAGTCTGGGGGATAGGGGATTGATAGGGAGTGGGAATTTCCTCTGGAAAAGCAGTGACTGGGAGTCTGGGGGATAGGGGATTGATAGGGAGTGGGAATTTTCCCTGGGAAATCAGTGACTGGGAATCTCTGGGGCAGGACATGGATGGGGACTGGGAATTTCCTCAGAATAAGCAGTGACTGGGAATCTGTTGGAATGGATGGATGTGGACTGGGAGTTTCTTCTGGAGGGGCAGTGACTGGGAGTCTGTGGGACAGGAGATGGATGGGGGACTGGGAATTTCCCTGGGGAAGCAGTGACTGGGAATCCATTGAAGGGCATGGATGGGGACTGGGAATTTCCCTGGGAAGCAGTGACTGGGAATCCATTGAAGGGCATGGATGGGGACTGGGAATTTCCCTGGGAAAGCAGTGACTGGGAATCCATTGAAGGGGATGGATGGGGACTGGGAATTTCCTGGGAAGCAGTGACTGGGAATCCATTGAAGGGGATGGATGGGGGACTGGGAATTTCCCTGGGGAAGCAGTGACTGGGAATCCATTGAAGGGGATGGATGGGGACTGGGAATTTCCCTGGGGAAGCAGTGACTGGGAATCCATTGAAGGGCATGGATGGGGACTGGGAATTTCCCTGGGGAAGCAGTGACTGGGAATCCATTGAAGGGCATGGATGGGGACTGGGAATTTCCCTGGGGAAGCAGTGACTGGGAATCCATTGAAGGGGATGGATGGGGACTGGGAATTTCCCTGGGGAAGCAGTGACTGGGAATCCATTGAAGGGGATGGATGGGGACTGGGAATTTCCCTGGGGAAGCAGTGACTGGGGGTTTGTGGGGCTGCTCCCTCACCTGCTCCTCCCTCCTCCCTCTCAGAAATACCTGCACGAGTCCCGGCACCGGCACGCCATGGCCCGCAAACGGGGAGAGGGGGGGCGCTTCTTCTCCCCCAAGGAGAAGGACAGTCCTCACATGCAGGTGAGTGAGATTGGGGTAAATCCCCTAACAGCCCTCACATGCAGGTGAGTGGGGCTGGATAAATCCCTTTTTAGGATAAATCCCATTTCAGCCCCAAGAGAAGGACAGCCCTCACATGCAGGTGAGTGGAGCTTGGGATAAATCCCCTTTCAGCCCCAAGAAAAGCACAGCCCTCACATGCAGGTGAGTGGGGCTGGGATAAATCCCCTTTCAGCCCCAAAGAAAGCACAGCCCTCACATGCAGGTGAGTGGAGCTTGGGATAAATCCCCTTTCAGCCCCAAAGAAAGCACAGCCCTCACATGCAGGTGAGTAGGGCTGGGATAAATCCCTTTTTAGGATAAATCCCCTTTCAGCCCCCAAAAAAGCACAGCTCTCACATACAGGTCAGTGGAGCTTGGGATAAATCCCCTTTCAACCCCAAGAAAAGCACAGCCCTCACATGCAGGTGAGTGGGGCTGGGATAAATCCCTTTTTAGGATAAATCCCCTTTCAGCCCTTCAGGACACACATCCCAGGTCTGTGCTTGTTTTGGGGTTTGGCTGCTGACCCTTGCCTCTGAATTTTTCAACTGCTGTCCCTCAGCCTTCCCTGACTTTAAATTTATTCCAATTTTTGAGAATAAAACCTCCTCTCACTGCTTGTGGACAGCAGGGAGTGTTTGCCCTGAGGAGTTCAATGACAATAAATGTGGATAGAAGTGTGTTCACTTTGTACACAAACATTCTGTGTTTGTTAAACAGCCTTTCTGTTTGGGTACTGGAGTGTTCTTTCAGGATGTGAATTAAAAGTAGAGGCACCTTATCTTTATATCTGATGGAAAATTGAAAAATGGGAACATCTGATTCTTAGCTGCATCTTGATTTGCATAAAAGGTGCAAGGCATTTTTCAAAGGAAGGGACACAGTGGAGTAGAATGAACAGGTTTTGTAGTTTTTCAGTGCTTCAGAGCAGTCCTGTATCTTTAGGGAGTGTTTGTGACTTTGAGCCAAAATCGTTCCTAAATATCACACCAGTCCTAAGTCTTCCTAAATACCAGAAAGGACAAATTCCTGGGAGGTATTAGGATTTTTGTGTCCCTGGCCTGTAAAACCCAGGAAAAACAGGACATTTTTGGAGATCAGAGGAAATGCAGGAGTGGCTCCTCCTGGTAGTTGTGTGTGGTTCTCTCTGCTTCATGGAAAAATGTGGAATTTCCAAAATTTCCAACCTTTTTTGTGTCTGCAGGATCCGAGTCAAACCAACGAGGAAGCAATGACACAGATGATCAGAGTCTCCTAACCCCTGCTCCCAGGGAGAAGCACCTGAAGGGAGTTCCCATCCCTGCTGCCAGCCTGTCCTGCCTGCCCAGAGTGCCCAGTGAATCCTGGAGTGGGACAGTGTCCCTGTCACAGCCTGGCCTTTCCCACAGAGCAAGGACTCTCCAAACAGAACCTTTCAGACTTCCTTGGTGCCCTCCTGATCCAGCACAGGGAGTTCAGAGGCTGAGCACTCATCTCTTTGCTTTTCCTTCCTTTTCCCTCCTCAACCCCAGTGGCTGGTGCAGCTCAGCCCTGGCCAGGGACAGATTCCAGCTCCTGTTTGCCCAGCAGAGATTTGTTATTCCATCCACTCCTCACCCCTTTGGACTTGGTTTTCCCTGAGCTGGGCCCTGCTCTTGCACTTCAGACCCTGGCAGAAACTGAAGGGGATTCTTTTCAATTCCACCTTGTAAATGTGTAAAGAAAACTTTTCTCTGGGAAAGGTTCAGCCATCCAATCAATGCTAGAAATAGTCAAGATTACTGCAGGACTTGATGTGTTGTGTCTCTGTTGCAAGTGGGGTGGGAGAGGGACTGTGGGGGGATGGGGTCAGTAAATCAGTCTCTGGGTGGTTTTGGATGTTCATTGCCAGTATTTGTTGCTTTGGAAGAAAACTGGATGCAAGTATAAAAAGGATTGAAACTTTTAAGTGAGTCTCTTCCAAAGGATTTTTTTTTGTTGTTGTTGTTGTTGTTTTTGTTTTAAAATCTTTTTTCTCACCTGCCAGTGAAGTCCATGGTTCCTCCAAGAGATGTGGAACCCTCAGGGTCAGTGGTGGCACTTGGCCATGGCTGGGATGGAATTTCTGATGCCTAAATCAGTTCTGCAATTCCAGAGTGAGGGATGGATGATTCAGGACAGCAGCAGCTGGGGCAGCTCAACCTCAGGTACCTGAAGGACTCAGCAGATGAAGGCAGATATTGATGAACCTTTCATGCTTCTTACAAATTAAGCTCTTAAAAAAAAAAAAATCAAAAGTGGCACTTAGTGAAGGAACAATACTTACATTATTAAAAATTAGAATTTTTCCATGACCTACAGCTGGCTTTAGGCTGAGCCTCTCCACAGAATAGAGCTTTAATTGAGATTCTAAACCTGCTCTTTTATAATTTGAATTTTGGTGATGGGAGCAATAGTTAAAAGCATTTAACAGGTGATTTCTCCCCATATCACTCCTGATGAGTTACACAGCTGCTCTGGGGCTCCCTGCCTGCTGCAGTCCCAGATTTTCCAGTTTTCCAAACTGGGTCACAGCAGTGAAGTTGGGAGTTGGGAATGTTGCTGGGTGAATGTGAGCCTGGCCAGGTGAAGCTGAAGAATGAGGAATTTTTGAGGAAATGCAGCCAAGGATGAGTGAGACTGGGTTAATTCAATTCAGTGAATGCTGATTTCAAGTGACAAAAAGAAAAATGCAGCTTGAAAATTCTATTTCCTCCTTCCCATGTTTTCCCAATTACTGGAAAAAAGACAGAATGGAAGACAAAGCAGCAACTGGGAGGATACAAAAGAACAGAGCCTGGAAAATTCTTATTTCCTTTGGATGAGAGAAAAATATGAAACCTCAGAGTGTGAAGGAGAAGTGTTGGATCCTTGTTGTGAGCAGGGAGGAAGAGGGAGCCTGTCCAGGTGTGGGGATGCTCTGGAAGGACCAGGAGGAGCAGCACAGGGGTTTGGAATTGGATCCATTTCTGCCAGCTCAGCTCCTTGCTGGGAATTCTGCTGCTGTGTCCCTCCCCACAGCTGGAGCTGCAGGAGAAAATAAACCTCTCTTCAGTGATCTGCAATGATCTGACACTCTGCTCACAACTCTTAATTAGGATTTCTTTTAATCATTTCAAGGGCATTTTTAGCATCAATGGCATTGTCAGGGCTTCTGGTTGCTTCTGCCTTCAATCCCTGGTTCCAGTCCCAGCCCTGGTTCCAGTCCCAGCCCTGGTTCCAGTCCCAGTCCTGGTTCCAGTCCCAGCCCTGGTTCCAGTCCCAGTCCTGGTTCCAGTTCCAGTTCCAGTCCCAGCCCTGGTTCCAGTTCCAGTTCCAGTTCCAGTGCTGCTTTTCCTCTCTTGGCTTTCCTCCTCCAGCATTTCCTGGCATCTCCCCGTTTCAGGGCCATGCAGCTCCTTAAGGGATTTTAGTTGGGTTTGCAGCATTACTGTAAATATTTTTTTTTTTTTTTGGGAGCATCTGTATATTTTGTTGGTGGAATATTTGTGTGCTGGAGTAAGAGCCTTTCCATGATGTTTTTTGCTCTTCAATTGATGGTAAATCTCTGTCCTGAAACACCTTTTTGAGAGCTGGAAGTTTGGGAAGCAAGATTATTGCTCTGACATAGATTTAGTTTCTTTTTTTTTTTTTTTTTTAAATGAGTAATTACTTTTCTTAAAGAACTTATAAACTTTTTTTTTCCCTATATCCCTAGGGATATCTAGGTTCTCTGATCTGCTGTCATAGATTGTGTGTGAAGAAATATGGATTTGTGTTCTAGAAAGTCTTACTGTTAATATTTTAAATAGTGATGTGAAAGCCTGAGTGCTCCTGTCATATTTTTATTTGTTTTGTATTCTCTGTATCACTGCTGAAAGTTTGGTTTATTTGGTGAGGTTGGAGCCAGCAGTCAACACCACAGTACCAAAACTATCTGGGAAATGTGTTCAAATTGGAGACATGTCCAATTCAAACCTCCCTAGTAATTAAATGAGAATTCTTGGTAGTTTGGCTACACTTGAGCAAAAACTCCTCTTTAGGAGTGAGTTAAAGAGTGGGTGAGGATGAAAGAAGAGGCTTGGGGAGAAATGTTTGATTGACCCAGAGCAGTGAAGCATCAAACCCATCAAAACCCAGATTTAAAGGGAGTGTAAAGAACAGGATTTTGGAAAAAAAAAAATGGTCCTCAAGTGATGCTAAATGGTTTTAAGGCCCTGCATGTTAAAAAAGAGGGGAAAAATAAACTTTTCTTGGTGAAGGGGAGTGGGAGGGTCCTGAGCTTAACATAATGTCAGGCAAAGTTTGTACATAGTTCAAAGTTTTTAATTTTTTTTATATGATGCATTTTTTCAAGTGTATTTTGGTCTTTAATAGATGCAATTGTAAGTACTGTGTACACTCTCCAGCTAATAAAATTTATAAACTGAGAAGCTTTTATTCTTTGTTGGGAATGTTGTGATGGGGTGTGGGGAGGGCAGGGGGGGTTTGGGATGGATGGAAATTCCTGTGCTGCTCCAGGGATGGATGGAATATGAAAATTAGTTTAGAGAAAAGTTTGAAAAGGTAGAACAGCTCTGTGAATGTGCAACAGAATAAAAAATTTTAAAAGTGTCTCCAAACCAGCAGGTGTGCTCTTGGCTGAATGCCAAGCACCCAGCACTTTTGATTTTATTGTTTATCTCTTATTATCTTTTATTAAACCTTTAAAAATCTACCCAAAAAATAAACTTCATTTTTCAGACTATCATCTTTTTTTTTTTTTTTTTTTTTTGCCTGAACACAGCTGAATGAAGACCCTCAGAATGAGCTTATCTCTGTGTTTTGGCACAAAAAGAGGGGTTTTTTTAGGAGGATTGGGTGGGTTTGAAAGCTTTAAGAATTTCCCAGTCTCCTGTAATCCTTCTGCTCTTCCCAGCACTGGAACTGCAAGCTCACAGCAATATCAGAAATAAATTTGTTCATGGTGCAAAGTCCAACATTTCAGCAGCTCCAAACCCCCAGAGCACACAGCTGGCAGTCATGAAATATTTCCAGAATTAGTCAATACAGTGATGATGACAAAAAAAAAAAAAAAAAAAAAAAAACCCAAACAAACAAACCAAAAAGGAAGGAAAAGGCAGCATGTGAGATCAGAGAGTGGGAAGCTGGGACAGGAAATGAGGAGAACAATCACACAAGGAACTCAGAAATCAGTTTCTTTAGCTATTATGATGTAATTTTCCAGCTCTTTTTTTTTTTTTTTTTTTTTTGTTTTGTGTTTTTTGTTTTGTTTGGGTTTTTTTGGGGTTTTTTTGGGTTTTTTTGTTTCAGACAATTTGCAGTAAAATAATAAAATCATCCTGGATATAATGACAAAAAAACCTGTGGCCACATCCAAGCAGCCAAGAGAATTTACTTTTTTCTCTCATCCTCACCTTCAGAACTGCACAAGGAACTCTCACATTGCAGAGTTTATCCAACCCATGGATTTATTTATTTCCTGCTTTTTCACCTTCCTTCCCTCCCCTGCCACCCAGCATCCAGGCTGGAGTCTTCCTGCAATCTTGATATCCAAAAATTAAACCCATTTTTGTGCCCTTTTCAGCATCCTCGCTCTCCAGCTCATGGAATTAAGAGGAAAATCTCATTCAGCTGAATTTGGGGATTTATCCACAATCCCTGAGGGAGGTTTGCTCACATCCCTGTGATAACAGGATTCTGTAGTTGGATCAACACGGGTGTAATTTGTAATAAAGTCAAGCTAGATTTATCCTGGAGCATGGATGTGTGTTAATAAACAACAAACAGGGAAATACAGAGTTATTCCTTTGTAAAACAAGTCAATACCTCAGAGTGTAAATTCCACCCCAGGAGCTCAAGCTGATGACAGTTTATATTATAAAGCAGACAAATATTTTCCAAGAAGCCTCTTGTTTATTAGAACATGTCAAATGCATTGTCTCTCTGGAAAAAAAAAAAAAAAAAAAAAAAAAAGGCTCATAGGTTTAAAATAAAGCAGATTTTTACCACTTTGCTCAATCTTGTCAGAATGGGCAGTAATTAACACTTTTTCTGTGATTATTTAAGTGCAGAGGAAGCAGCTCCTGCATCAGCTGCTGCCAGACACATCCATTTCCTTTATTTGGGTTTTTAGCTCCCTGCTATTTAAAAATAATTTGGAAAAGCAAATGCACCACAGCTTTCCTCTGGGTTTGCTGTTAGAAAAGTGCAGTTGTTTTCTTATTTTCCAGGGAATTTGTCTCTTTTCCCTCAGCCTGTCCCCACCCTCAGCACCCTGGGTGGTTTTGGCTTCTGAATATCAGCTGCAAATATTTCCTCCTTGTCTGGTGAAATTGGGGAAGGGCAGAGAGGATGTGAGGCAAAAGGGAATGTGAGCTCAGAGATGTTAATGAAACTTGCACAAACTGCACTTCCTAAGGTTTGAGGGACTGGGCAGAGTCAGCACATGAAATATTTGGGGTGATTGCAGGTTCAGAGTTCTCCTCCCATGGGGATTTGATGTTCCTGCAGATTCAAGGCCAGTTAATGATCAGCATTTTGGGTTTTTGTTATTACCACAAGCAGAAAGAAGCAGTGCTGGATCCCAGAAATCTGGGATTTTTGACCTTTCTGTGCTTTCTGGCACTGACCCCCTGAAGAACACTGCCTTTGACCTGAGGCCTTGGAGAAGCTTCCAAAATCTGAGTGATGGAGTTAAAATCACCAGTGTGTAGTTAAATAGAGATGTGTGATTTCATTTTTTAAATTTGAATTTTTTATAATATAGTAACAGGTATGGGACAAGATGGGGAATTTTGGGTGTTGTTTTTTTCTGTCTTCTTCTTCCTTCTTCTTCCTAGTTTCTGGTTGGGCAGTTAGTGCTGCACTGAGGTCACAGGAGTTTGATTATTGGGTTAAAAGGAAAAATAATACAGGTGTTAATTCTCTATTGGACTGTTGAGCTTGAAAAGGTCTTGTAGCAGTTGGATTTATCTCCATTTTGCTCACTTTTAGCTAGAAGTGTTGCTGAACTTTCTGGACTTTAGATAAGATTTAAGCCTGAGCACGAGAAAATTTGTTTCCTTTGTGTTTTTTTAATCCTGACTCTGAGTGAAGACAGAAGGAAATGAAGACAAGGCACTAATTAAGTGGTGCAAATAACATCACCCCATGACAAAGCAGAAGATCTGGGACTTCCTCAAACCAATGGTTTGTGTCATTTCATCATTCCAGTCCCTCCTGCTTTAATGAGACTTTGATCAGAGTTAATTTGAATTTGGGACAGCATTTTGCACCAACCACGGGGTTGGAGTTCCCTGTTGGCTCTCACAGGATGGGAGCACTGAGAGACAGGGAGTTCTTTTTTTTGTTTGTTTGTTTGTTTAAATTTTTTTGCAAAAAGCCCCAAAAGTTCTGATGAACACCAAGTTGTGATTCACCAGGGGGGAAGACAGGAAAAAACAACCTCATGGTGTGTCCAGGTCACCCAGAAGAGGAACAGAGCCAACGTCAGCACAGGGGAACAGAGGGAGGGAAAGACAGAACCAGTCCCAGAAATATTTCTGTCCCAAACCCATTTGGTTTTGATTAATACAATCCTACCAAATTACATCCATTGTTTTTGATGGTAATTAGTAAATTATTGATTGATTTCTTTTTATTTCTTTGGAGATATTTTGTTTCAGATGGCAAATTCCTCTCTGTGGATGCAGCCACACAGCAGCTCACCTGTCTGGACCAGGAGAGATCAACAAACACAGATTTTCTTCCCCAAAAGTTGCTGATTTAAGACTGAGAACCTCACAGTGGTGGGAGGGAAAGACCTCAGAAGGACAAAGGTTGCCAGATGTCCCAAAATGAATTTCAATTTCTGGACAAAACACAGAACTACTCTAAAAGTGAGAACCCAAAAGTGTAATGAGATAAGCACATTTCAGTCATTGCTGCTGTGGGCAATGAGAGGTTGGGCTCTGCTGCTCCTGCATGGGGCTGGCTCTGGGTGTTCTAAACACTCCAGGGTGCCCCAAGCATCACCTCTGCTCTGGGACACGACTGTGACCTGGTGTCCTGCAGGAATCCACACCAAGCCAGAGAATCAGCTGGATTTTATTTAGTTTTGCAGGGGAAAAAGCAATGTGAGTGTCCATGGGTTTGGAGGCTGGGAGAGCGTCGCTGTGGGGAGGGATGAACAACCATCACAGGGGAGAGGAAACACAGGGAGAACAACAGGGAGAACAACAGGGAGAATTCCTGTGCTCACAAAGTGCCTTCAGAGAGGAAAAGCTGGCTCAGAGCTGTGAGAGCACATCCCTTTCCTGGGGTATCCTGCACTTCCTTACCCCTGACAGGTGTTTCCTTCAAGGATTCCCACTGGGAGCTGCTCCCAATCACCTTGGAAAGACAGAATCTGTCACCTGGCTGTGCCCTGAGGTGACAGGAAGCTGATGGGTGTCAGTTCAGGCTGTGCCTGGGAATGATGTCTGGAATGAGTGCCTGGGGATGAGGTGGTGAAGAAGATGGGGATGTTCCCTCTCCAGAGTGACAGGTTCTTCCAGATCCGTGTTTAGTGGCAATCCTTTCCTTATGGCAGGTGGCAAACACCTGATTTTCCTTTTCCATGGATTCCCTTTGGCTTGGCTCATGCAGAGCTCTCCCAGGAGAGGCCGATTCCATCGTGCCCAGGGCCAGCAGGGAATGGGAGCAGCTGCTGCTCACCCAGGCCTGGCTTCTGCTCTGCTCCTGTCTCCCTGCCCCTCCTGCTGTGGGCAACAGCACAAACCAGCACAGCCACCAGGAACTTGGCCACCAGGAATCCAGCGAGGATGTAGAAAACAGTGAAATCCACATCAGGAGGGGACCTGTGGGGAACCAGAAATGCAACCATGAAAGGGATGAACCTTGAGAAAATCTCTTGTAGCGCTGCCTCAGTCTTGGGAAGATTAGAGATCTCAGCACGAGGGGTTTTGGGCTCACCTGGAGATGCCCTGCACAGCCCTGGGCTCCTCTGGCACGTCAGTCACCAGGTCAGCTGCTGATGGAAACACAACAGTTTAGTCTGCAGGTGTTTCTGGGTGATGTTCAGCTGGGCAGGTGAGCCCAGTGAGACGGGGAGCAACAAGGGGGTGACGTGTCAGACACCCTCTGACAGGGAGATCACGCTGCTGTAAATTGGGAACAAAAAGAGGCTGTGAAACACAGAACCTCCTGAGAGCGAGACAAAAGTAGGTGTTGACTCAAGAGGGCTCTTGGCAGATGCAAAAATCCATGAAATTCCATCAGGAACCTGTGAAATTCCAGTAGGAACCCATGAAATTCCAGGAGGAATCAGTGAAATTCCAACAGGAACCTGTGAAATTCCAGTAGGAACCCATGAAATTCCAGTAGGAACCCATGAATTTCCAGTAGGAATCAGTGAAATTCCAATAGGAACCTGTGAAATTCCACCAGAAACGCATGAAATTCCATCAAGAACCCATGAAACTCCAATAGAAACCCATGAGATTCCAGTAGGAACACGTGAAATTCCAATTGTGAAATTCCAGTAAGATCTTGTGAAATTACAGTAGAAACCCATGAAATTCCAGTAAGAGCCCGTGAAATTCCATCTAGAACCCATGAAATTCCATCAGTAACCTTTTAAATTCCAATAGGAACCCATGAAATTCCATTGAGAACCCGTGATATTCCATCAAGAACCCATTATATTCCAGTAGGAACTCATGAAATTCTAATAGGAACACATGAATTTCCATCAAAACCCCATGAAATCCCATTGAGAGCATGTGAAATTCTATCAGGAACCCACAAAATTCCAATAGGAACCTGTGAAACTCCACCAAGAACCCATGAAATTCCAAGAGTAACCCATGAAATTCCATGAAGAACCCATGATATTCCAGTAGGAACACATGAAATTTGATCAAGATCCCATGAAATCCCATCAAGGACCCATGACATTCCAGTAGGAACCCATGACATTCCAATAGGAACCCATGAATTTCCACCATGAAATCCCATCAAGAACATGTGAAATCACATTGAGAACATGTGAAATCCCATCAAGAACATGTGAAATCCCATTGAGAACATGTGAAATCCCATTGAGAACATGTGAAATCCCATTGAGAACATGTGAAATTCCATCAGGAACCCACAAAATTCCAATAGGAACCTGTGAAACTCCATCAAGAACCCATGAAATTCCAAGAGTAACCCATGAAATTCCATCAAGAACCCACGACATTCCAGTAGGAACACATGACATTCCAATAGGAACCCATGAATTTCCACCAAGAACCCATGAAATCCCATCGAGAGCATGTGAAATCCCATTGAGAACATGTGAAGTTCCATCAGGAACCCACAAAATTCCAATAGGAACCTGTGAAACTCCATCAAGAACCCATGAAATCCCATTGAGAACATGTGAAATCCCATTGAGAACATGTGAAATCCCATTGAGAACATGTGAAATCCCATCAAGAACATGTGAAATCCCATCGAGAACACGTGAAATCCCATCAGGAACCCACGAAATTCCACCAAGGACCCATGACATTCCAGTAGGAACTCATGAAATTCCAATAGGAACCCACGAAATTCCACCAAGGACCCATGAAATCCCATCGAGAACCCGTGAAACTCCATCAAGGACCCATGAAATCCCATAGGGAACCCGTGAAATTCCTTCAGGAATCTGTGAAATCCCTGAGATCCCATGGGGACCCCTCCAGACCCGCACCCCGGGCCGTACCTGGCAGCACCTCCAGCCGCACCTCCGCGAGGCTCCGGGTGTCGCCCAGGAAGAGGCTCTCGCAGCGGTACAGCCCCGCGTCCTCCCTGCGCAGCCGGCGCACGGTGACCGTCAGCAGCCCGGCCCGCACATCGTCCCTGAGGCTGGTGGAGCCCCTGGAGCTGCGGGGGAAGGGCAGCCAGGCCGGGGGGGCGCTCAGCAGCGCCCGGCACCCGCCCTGCTCCAGCTGCCGGCACCAGCGCTTGCCGCGCCACCACTGGCGCGCGTCGTAGGAGCAGTTGATGGAAATGGTGTCCCCTTCCACGGCGGCCACCACGGTGATGTTCTCTGCGGCACAGGGGGCTGCGAGGGGCAGGGGACAGGGGGACAGGGGGACAGGGGGACAGGGGGACAGAGGACAGGGGGGCAGAGGGACAGAGAGACAGAGGGACAGAATGACAGAGAGATAGAGGGAGAGAGGGACAGAAGGACAGAGGGACAGGGGGACAGAGGGACAGAGAGACAGAGGGACAGGGGGACAGAGAGACAGAGGGACAGAAGGACAGGGGGACAGAAGGACAGAAGGACAGAGACACAAGGGGACAGGGGGACAGGGGGACAGAGAGACAGAGGGACAGACGGACGGAGGGACGGAGGGACGGAGGGACGGAGGGACAGGAGGACAGAGGGACAGGGTGACAGAGGGACAGGGGGACAGGGGGACAGGGAGACAGAGGGACAGGGGGACAGAGGGACAGAGGGACAGAGGGACAGAAGGACAGAAGGACAGAGGGACAGAGGGACAGAGGGACAGAGGGACAGAAGGACAGGGGGACAGAGGGACAGAAGGACAGGGGACAGAGGGACAGGGGGACAGGGGGACAGAGGGACAGAGGGACAGAGGGACAGAAGGACAGGGGGACAGAGGGACAGAGGGACAGAGGGACAGAAGGACAGAGGGACAGAGGGACAGAGGGACAGAGGGACAGAGGGACAGAGGGACAGGTGAGCCAAGGCTCTTCCAGGTCTATCCCTCACTGTGGGGATGTTGAACGTCATTTTCATCCTCTGGTGATGTCACCCGTGGGGATGTCACCTGTGGGGTTATCACCTGTAGAATTGTCACCTGTGGGGATGTCACCTGTAGGAGTGTCACCTGTAGGGCTGTCACTTGTAGATCTATCACCCATAGGGTGTCACCTGTAGGGCTGTCACCTGTGGACTGTCATCCATAGGGTTATCACCTGTGGGATTGTCATCTGTAGGGCTGTCACCTGTAGAATTGTCACCTGTAGGGCTGTCACCTATGGGGCTATCACCTGTAGGAGTGTCACCTGTAGGGCTGTCACTTGTAGATCTGTCACCCATAGGGTGTCACCTGTAGGGTTGTCACCTGTAAGATTGTCACCTGTGGGGTTATCACCTGTAGGAGTGTCACCTGTAGGACTGTCATTCCTGTCACCCTCAAGGCTGTCACCTGCTGACTGTCCTCTATAGGGTGTCACCTGTCCACTTCCCCCATCCCAGCCCAGTGCACTCAGATCCTGGCTCAGATATTCTGGAATTTGTCCCAGTGACAGCTCCAAACCAGTGCCCTGCTCACCGTCTCCTTCTGAATCTCACTCTCAGTTTTCAAATCCACTTTAACACTTTTTTTCCATCCTATTTTTTAATACATTGCTAATTTTAACCATGTTGACAACAGGTCTTTGTCTGATGACTTTTTTTTTTAATTGTCTTGGTTCCTCATTTCTAATTTCCATTCCTCTTTGTGACAAGCAGAGGCAGAAGGGACAGTCTGAGCTATTAATACATCCAGAGAGAAGTGCAGTGTGGTATTTGTGGAAATCTCTATTTCTAGTGAAAAAAAAAGTCACAGGCAAATGCTTCTGTGAGACCATAAGTAATGATAAAACAGAAGTAAATTTAAAAATAGGCTCTTGTTAGGACTTTGTGCTGGCTGAGCCTTTTAATAACACTTCTTACAATAATTTCAACAATTCTAAGTGAATTGTAAACTAAAAAATATGAATTTCTTTCAGCTTGACTAAAAGAAGACCTAAAATGGATCTGTGCTCTGCAAGTATCCAACACCTTGAGGGTTTCATCCTGATGTTTTTCTGCACTCGGGTGTTCCAGTCAGGGTTTACTTCATGGAATATCCAGTCCAGTCCTGTTCAATCCCCCCAAAACTCTTGGACTGCTTCTCCTGTCCCCCCTTCTTTCCTCCAGCTCTGCCCCTTCAGCCCCAGAATTCCCACAGCACTGCAAAACATCTCTCCAACAGAACCACTGAAAGATTCCCTGATGTCCCTCTGGAAATTTTGTGTCATTCTCTTTCCAACCAATTCTGCTGACAGATCATAAACTATTGGTGTTCCTCATCCCTTCCTGGGTGCCACTGGGGAGAGCAGAGTGAACTTTTCCCAAACCCATCCCAATTTTTGGGACTGGTTCCTGTGCTGCCACAGCTTGAGTCTGTTGCCTTTTCCTGGTGAGGATCTGGGACCCCAAAGCTCTGCAGAGAGCCCCAGCAGGGCCCTGTACCTCGGTTCTCATTTCAGATGGACATTCCTTTCCCAGCTGGAAAACCCAAGTGTCCAGCATTTCAGAGCTGTGCCCTTCACTGGGTTTTATTTCCCTCCCCCTGGGGTCATTTGCATCTATGTAAATCCCATTTGCTAATGCCCACAACCCCGGATTTTGCAATTTCACATTGCACACAGGACTTCTCTCATCACTGGTTCCTGTTCTGACTTAAAAACATCCATGTGAGGAAATCTGGGATCACCCTTTGATAAGTAAATAAAGGGAAAAGAGAAAACTCTGAGGATGGAACCTTCAGATAGAGACAAAGCTTTGCCACAATCCTTCACCCCAAAGCCACGGGCAGTTCTTACCTGCCAGGAAGACCAAGGTGAGGGGCAGGAGCTTCTCCATGGAGCTGAGCACAGGAGGAACAGGAGAGGAGCCTGGAGAGGAGCAGCTCTGGCTCTGCCCATGGGCAGCTCCTCTCCCCCTCCTGCCTGGGCCGGAAGGAAGGAGCACAGGAACTTGGCATCTTTTTTATCCTGCACATTGAGCAATTCCCCAGGCACAGGCATTGCTCTCGTGGGCTGAAAATTCAGGCATCAGCATTGCCCAGTGCCAGGCACAGCTCAGTCAGCCTGGGAGGAGCAGCACGTGGTGGCCTGAAGCCACAGCCCTGGGTGGCTGCTCCCACCAGAGCAGGATTTCATGGAATCACAAAATCACAGGATGGTTTGGGTTGGAATAGACTTTAAACTCATCCAGCTCCACCAGTGCCATGGGCAGGGACACCTTCCCCTATCCCAGGCTGTTCCCAGCCTCATCCAGCCTGGCCTTGGACAATTCCAGGGATCCAGGGGCAGCCACAGCTGCTCTGGGCACTCTGAGGGTCTCCCCATCCTCACAGAGAATTCCTTCCCAAAATCCCTGTGGTAGTGGTGATGCCTTGGGTTTCATCTTTTATATTTTTTAGATTCTCTGCTGTTGGTGTGTGACTCTGAAACGTCATGTTGGGTGTTAGTAAGGTCTGTTCACAGGGGAGTTGGATGGAAACAATTCCTCCCCAACTGAAGAATCAAGGACAACTGGTACCCAAAAATCATAAATAACAGTGAGGGAAAGGGGGCAAGCCAGGGGGGCTAAGACTTCATAGCCTGGGACTGTGGTTGGATAATTGACCCCAATATGTAGATGAACCAAAACTTATAAAAGTGTAAAAACTCACGACCAGGATCCACCTTCAACCTGGGTTCAGCCCTGACCAGGCTCTTGCACTGCCCAAGGTGGATCCTTTCAAGAAATCCCTATTTTATTCCTTTTGCACTGCCCAGTCTCTGTCCCAGGCATCAGTGAAGCCATCCCCTTGTGCTGGCACTCCAGGCACGATGGTGATAAATCATGATAAATTATTTACAGGAGCTGTGCATGGGGGCAACTTCTGGAAGGCTGAAAGGGAGGCTCTCATGGCAGCTCTGGCAGCACCCCAAGGGTGAAGGAGGACAAGGACATCACCCCCTGGGTGTTTTCAGGAGAAAGAAGAGCATGGAGCATCCTGAAATCCAGCCACACAGAGCAGGGCAGGGAGAAGCTGTGGGTGCTTTAAAGCACCCAGCACCAGCTGTGTTCTGTTCCTGGCACAAAGGACACAGGGGCTCTGCTGGGGACACTGATTCTGGGCCAGCCACTGCCACAGGAATGCAGCCACAGACCCCAGAACATCAGCAGACTGATGGGGGTGGGCTGCTGGTTTTTCATTGTTGGGGTGTTTTATTTCCTTGGAGGTCTTCCTTGAAAGTACAAATAGATCCTGGCTTCTAAACTGGTGTGGTGCTAAACCTGCAGGCCTGGCCATTCCTAAATGTGGTTATGGAAATGGTCCCTCACAGTGACCAGGACTTCTCTGTCAGCTCACTGATTGCAGCTTTTGTTTCTTTTTGTTCCAGTGAGCACAAATCTGGATTCTCCTCAAGAATCTTCCCAAAAATGCCTCTCTTCCACTCCACTGTTTTTTGCTATTACCCTTCCACAGCTTGACTCAGTGCAACTGCACGAAGAGCAAATTGTTAGGGGAATGTTGTGCTGAATGAACCATTTCCAGAACCATTTTATTTTTCTTTCTGTCAGGTCAACTCTGAAAATCTCAAAAAATTTCCATCAGCCTCCCTGCTGCAGCCCTGGCAAGAGGAGCCTGTTGGATGTGACTGGCCTGGGAATGAGGGCTGGTCTGTCACCTCCAGCAGGGCTTGGGGCAGGGAAATCAGGAGCCAGAGCCCCTGGAGAAATGGAGCTGAACCCATAAACCCATTTCATGTTGCTCCCCACATGACTGTGAAATCAAATGTCTCACTTGGAGCATTTCCAGCAGAGAGGGAAGTGCAGGAGTTGGTTCTGATTATTCTTAGAATCCAGCTCTTGCATCCCCAGCCCATTCCATGGAAAATGAACCCAGCCACAGCAAGGTTCCAGTCCGATCCCTGCAGCACTGGAATGAGTTTGCTTGGCCACAGCAGCTGAATTTTTGGGATTGGGGCAGGGTTTGTACAGGGACACAGCTGGAATACCCCACCCAGCTGTGTCCAGGCCTCCACACCTGTCCCTCCAAGACTACACTTGAATGGAATTGGAAAAGATGTAAAAGAGATCCTGGGAATTCCCCCACAGCTCTGTCTGACCCGAGGCACGAGTGTGGCAAAACCTCTGTGTCCTGGACTGCAATGCAGGATGTGCCCAGCAATGTGAATTCTGTCCCCATCTGTCACAGCCGGGTGGGGCAGTGCCCCTGATCTCCTGGCACACATTATCTGCTCATGGGCAGCTTTAAACCAGCTGGGGCAATCATCTTTATCTTTCCACAGCCCATCCTCCCTCCAGGAGAGATCTCCTGTTCATGGCCAGTGAGTCCCAGGGCATGGCTGATAAAATTCCATCATCCCATGGGAGATGCTCCAGCCAGGGCAGGAGCCAAGCCTTTCCTACCCAGAGAAAAACTGACATTTGGAACACCAGAGCAGCCTTTGCCACTGGATCCCAGAGGAAAGCCAGACCTTTCCACATCATCCCTAAACCTTCAAAAACAAACTACACCCTTCTACTGCTTCAACTAAACCACATCTGTCCATGCAAAAAACTGTAGCGACCATTGAATGGGACTGTGCCAACACCCTGACTGACTGACGGGTGTCAGCTTGGATTCTGACTCTGGTAGTGTTTTGGGATTGTTCTTTGTAATACTGTATTTCTATTTTAATTTTCCTAGTAAAGAACTGTTATTCCTAATTCCCCATATCTTTGCCTAAAAGCCCCTTGATGTCAAAATTATAATAATTTGGAGGGAAGGGGGTTACATTCTCAATTTCAAAGAAAAGCTCCTGCCTTTATTGGCAAACACCTGTCCTTCAAACCAGGACACTCTGCCCTAAAACACGAGGGAGGGCTGAAAATGCTCAGACAACACCACACACACAGAGCAGCAAAACTCAGCTCATCCATCCACACTCCTCCTCCTCATTCCCACTGTATATCCCAGCTCCTTCCCCCCCATTCCTGGCTTGTCTGGGGCTCAGTGCCTCATTCCCTGCTGCTCCTTGGGGACTGGCTGAAGGCGATGACGGCGTATTCCACGCCCGGCGCGTTCCTGGGCGCCTGGCTCGGCTCCACGTTGCAGTAAAGGGGATCCTCGGGGCTGCCGTGGGATTGCACATCCAGGTTGATGTATCCTGACCCTTTGCTGTCATCCTGAGAGCTTTCCCTCCTCCCAGTGCTGCCAGGCTGGGAAAGGAAAGGGAAAGCATCATGAGGCAGTGCCAGGCCAATGCTGCTGCCAGGAGAAGGAGATTTTCCCCCAAGGAAAGGAGAAGCTGTGTTAAAATTTACCTGTGGTTGTGACAGAGGTAAAAGAACAAAAAACTCTTTTTTTTTTTCCACCCCCTCACCTGGATACAGGTGATAACCTCATGCTGTGACTTTGCTTGCTACTCCTTGAGTCCCTTCTCAGAATTTGTTCCACTGGCTTTGCTCCTACTGGAGTTTCCTTGCATTAATTACCAGCCAGGAATATTCCCTTCTCTGCTGACATTAAATACCATTTTTCTCCTGTTTATAACCAAACTAAACTCCACGCTCCTCACCAGGTGGGTCTAACAGCTCCTCCCAGACTGCTGCTCAGGGATTTGGCACTGTGTGGGAAATGTTGAATTTTCCTTACCTGTGCTGTGCCCTCTGGTCTGGCTCTGGTGTCCTCTGCTTCTCTGTTACCTTTGGGATGAGGCAAAATCAGAGGGTTTCGATGAAGAGAAGTCCATGAAAAGCTCTGAGGAGGTTTGGGAGGGCTGTGGGATTGCCCAGTGATGGGATGTGCCTCTGCCCTGGATCTGGGGAACTCTTTGCTCTCTTTACTCCTCCTCTAAGGTGTTTGCAGCCCTGTGCAGGCTCTGGAGGAACCTGGGTGTGATTTACAGCGAGGAGAGGCAGGGAGGAGCCTGCCTTGAGCCCAGCCTGAGCTCCTCAGGCAATGAGCTCACCTGGGCTGCAGTGGGGGATGGCCCTGCTGGGACAGCCCAGCTCCACATACCTGTTCTGGCCAGGAGCTTGTAGTGCCTGACACCCAGGGCTGTGCAGGTGATGAGGGCCAGGAGCAGCAGGATGAGCAGCACCACGGTCACGATGATGAAGGTGCTGTCACTGGAGCTGGAGGAGAGGAAGGGAGTTACCAGTGTGGGGTGGTTTAACAGCCATCACCTAAAAGGGACAGGGACAGGTTTTGTGTGCTCACATCAAGCACTTGGGAGGAGAGTCAGTGGTTTGGGCTGCAATACAGGATGTGCCCAGAAATGTGGATTCTGTCCCCATCTGTCACAGCCGGGTGGGGCAGTGCCCCTGATCTCCTGGCACACATTATCTGCTCATGGGCAGCTTTAAACCAGCTGGGGCAATCATCTTTATCTTTCCCACAAAAATTATAATAATTAGGAAGGAGGGGGTTTACATTCTCCATTTCAAAGAGAAGCTCCTGCCTTTATTGGCAGCCACCTGTCCTTCAAACCAGGACAAGTTTCAGGTCACACCTGAGAGTGCTCAGGGGCTGGGTGGGGACAATGAAGGGTGATCAGGGCAGAGTGGGGACACCTGAGGGTGATCAAGGTGACAATGGGGGGTGATCATGTGACTGAGTGAGAACAATAGAAGGTGATCAAGGTGACAATGGGGGGTGATCATGTGACTGAGTGAAAACAATGGAAGGTGATCAGGTTACAGGGTGGGGACACCTGAAGAACCTCAAGGTGCTTCAAGGGAACACCTGGCTGGGGCCTGACACCCAGATCAGGGACAAGGTGTCAGGGCCAGAATGCAAAAAAGGGAAGGTTTTGAGTTTTCTCTCTTACAACACCAGAGTTTTGGGTTTGTTCTTTGTAATACTGCATTTCTATTTTAATTTTCCTAGTAAAGAACTGTTATTCCTAATTCCCATATCTTTGCCTGAGAGCTCCTAAATTTCCCAATTATAATAATTTGGAGGGAGGGAGTTTACATTCTCCATTTCAAAGAGAAGCTCCTGCCTTTATTGGCAGCCACCTGTCCTTCACACCAGGACAGTCTGGTTCTCCTGCAAGATCTCCTGCAGGATCCTCCATCTATGAAGCTGCTCTCAAGTCCCTGCTGATCCAGAAGGGAATAAAAAGGCACTGGGGACCTTCCCTGCTTCCTGATCCTTGATTTTTCCACTTGGCTGTGTCTTCTGAGCTTTTCCTAAACCATTCTCCAGGCTTTAGAAACAAACTGCTGTTCAGAGCTCCGAGCACAGTTCCAGGCTCTCTGGAGCAGGGATGATTCTGCTCTCAGGTGCTGCTGTACCATTGATGACAGCAGATGTGCAAAGGGGGAAATTCTGTACATTTAACTGGAAAATGGAATAATAGCAGCCAAGGACTGTCCCATTGTTAAATACTCAGACAGGAGGGAGCAAAGTCGAGGCTGAGGGGCAAAATCTGGGGTTTTTGTTCTTGTGAAGTGCAGAGCCCAAAGAGAAAAGGATAAAGAGGCACTTGCAGAAGGCTGTGACATGATTTTACCAATCTGCCTCTTCCTTTGGAATTAGGGTTAGGGCAGGAGCTGGAGGAGGAGAGGCCACCTTTGGTGAGGATCCTGTCATATCCAATTCCTCTACAGGAGCAGCCAGAGTGCCCAGGTGCCTGCCCCAGGAGCACAAATAACTCGTGAGTGCTCAGGCTCAGAGACTCCTCTTAAGCCTTACCTGCGTTCACCCAAAAGAATATCTTGACTTTTCCCTTCAGTGTCTGGAAGACCTCCCCGAGGCACTGCTGCAAACACAGACATGAGGAGAGGAATGGTCACTGTGGGGCTGCTCTGCATTCAGCAGTGAAACCTCTGCCACTGCTGCTCCTGTGCCCAGAGCCCTCATCCTGTGAGCTCATCCGGAGCATCCCAATGTCCCCTCCCACCATCTGCACTGCTCCTTCTTAGCTCTGCAGAGCCAGGCTGCAGCTCTGCCATGACCAGGGCTCTCAGTGCCTTCCCTCACCATTAAAACATTGTCTGGAAGAGAACCCAGAAGTCACAGATCTGTAAAACCCGAGTCTAAAGTCGTTCCTTTGACAACCCAATGGATGGTCATTGAAAGCCAAAGGATGGATCACACTAAAGGGGGCAATAAAGTCACTCTGAAGAGCTGGTATCAAACACTGAGTGACAGAAACCCCTCTCAGGATAGCTGAGGTGAAGGAGGAGCAGCACAGAACCCACGGGGATCTGCTCCCACCTCTGCTGCTCTTCCACAGGGTGGTGGCCACGAGAAGACCCAGAGCCGTGGGGTTTGGCCAGGCACACCCAGGCAGGGTGAGAGCTGGGGTAAGCTGGGCAGTGCAGAGCAGGGCAAGGAGCCTGGAACGCACAGCCAGGTCCTGACAGATGCATACCCACCCCTGGAGACGCTGAGCGTGACCTGCTCCATGCGGGACAGCGCGGAGCGCTCCTGCAGCGCGCACCAGTACACGCCCGAGTCCTGCGGCCGCAGCCGCTCCACGGTGACAGTGACAATGCCCTGCCGGCTGTCATCCTGCACCCGGACACCGGCCCCAGCCGAGCTGTTCCCTGCTGCGGGCTCGGAGCTGCTGCTGGCCAGCACGTGGCACGTGTCGCCCTCCTCTCTGCACCAGGCTTTGGTGGCAGACGCGTAGTCGGCGATGCTGTAGTGGCACTGGACAGAGGCGGTGCCGGACTCCCGGGCTGTGCGCTGCTGGGTCCCTGGGGAACACCGGGACGTGCTGAGCCCGCACGGGGACCCACAGCGCCTGCCCCTCCCCAGATCTGCATTACCCGGAACCCCCCCTGGGGCACTGAGGGCAGTAGGAACCCCCGCCTGGGCACTGAGGGCAGTAGGAACCCCCCCTGAGCACTGAGGGCAGTAGGAACCCCCGGGGCACTGAGGGCAGTAGGACCCCCCCGGGGCACTGAGGGCAGTAGGAACCCCCGGGGCACTGAGGGCAGCAGGAACCCCCCCCTGGGCACTGAGGGCAGTAGGAACCCCCCCGGGGCACTGAGGGCAGTAGGAACCCCCCCTTGGGCACTGAGGGCAGTAGGAACCCCCTTGGGCACTGAGGGCAGTAGGAACCCCCCGGGCACTGAGGGCGGTAGGAACCCCCTGAGCACTGAGGGCAGTAGGAACCCCCGGGGCACTGAGGGCAGTAGGAACCCCCGGGGCACTGAGGGCAGCAGGAACCCCCGGGGCACTGAGGGCAGTAGGACCCCCTGGAGCACTGAGGGCAGTAGAACCCCCTGGAGCACTGAGGGCAGTAGAACCCCCTGGGGCACTGAGGGCAGTAGGAACCCCCTGGAGCACTGAGGGCAGTAGGAACCCCCTTGGGCACTGAGGGCAGTAGGAACCCCCTGAGCACTGAGGGCAGTAGAACCCCCCCCTGGGCACTGAGGGCGGTAGGAACCCCCCCGGGGCACTGAGGGCAGTAGGAACCCAACCTTGGGCACTGAGGGCAGTAGGAACCCCCCCGGGCACTGAGGGCAGTAGGAACCCCCCCTTGGGCACTGAGGGCAGTAGGAACCCCCTGGGCACTGAGGGCAGCAGGAACCCCCCGGGGCACTGGGAACATGGCAGGTACTCACTCTGGATCACAGCGAGCTCCATCTCCGCTCTGCGCTCAGAGCCCAGTGCACACCAGTACACACCAGAGTCCCGGCTCTGCAGCTGCTTCATGGTGACAGTGACAGTCCACTGAGCATCATGCTCGACTGAAGCTCTGTCTTGCAGGGATTTAGTTGCACTCTCTCCTGAGGATGTTTGTCTGCCCACTGTGCACTGCCCTCCCTTGCACCAGGCCGGGCACTTCACTGACAGGGTGTCCAACTCCCAGAGGAGCAGCTCTGTGAACATCAAAGGTGTTTCAGCCAGTGCTGGGCACACTGCAGCCTGGGACAGGCCATGCCCTGGGGCAGCTCCCCCAGGACAGCCCCTCATCAGGGCAGGGAGCTGGGAGCCAGCAGGACCTGCCAGGTGTGTGGGGCTCTTCACCGGGAGGGAAAGCAGGGAGTGGGGCTGGGGGGATCAGGGGAAGCTGCTCAGCTGTGGGGGAGAGGGGGCAGAGCAGGGGAAGGAATGAGGTTGCTTCCTGACAAGGCTTGGCTTTGGGTGGGGTTCAGGTACTCACCCTTGAAAACAGTCAGGGAGATGATCCTTATTGGTATGTATCCATAGAAACCATATGGGTACTTATAGTAAGCACAGAAATACGTGCCTGAGTCCTCTGCCTTGAGGTCAGTCATGGTGATGGACACAGTCTTATTAGTGGTGTTACACTCCATTTTAATTCTCTTATCCTGGCTTTGAGAGCCAGAGTATGTACAGTACAGTACAGATTGACATCCCCCATCTTTCAAGAGGCACCAGTATTTCGTCTCCCTCTCAATACCCCACTCTGCATAAGGACACTGGATGTACAGAGTGCCCCCTTCCCGTCGTCTCTGGGCTTCAGGGGTTTGGCCTTGGAGACCTGGAAGGATCAGATGGGAGAGGGGAGCCGATCACAGAACCACAGAATCAACCACAGAATCACAGAATGACAGAACCACAGAAACACAAATCAACAAGGTTGGAAAACACCTTTGCGATCACCGAGTCCAACCCTTGCCCTAAGACCAGCCTCACCCAGACCATGGCACTCAGTGCCACATCCCCTCTGCTCTCAAGCACCTCCCTGGGCAGCCCCTCCAGTGCCCAGCTGTCCTTTCTGTGAAGGTGCAGAGCTGCCCACTCAGGGAAACTCTGCCTCCAACCTTCCCCCGGGGCACAGCTGCCTGGGAGAATTCCAAACCCAAAATCCCTTCCCCATGCTGAATTCAGCTGCTTGGAAAGGGGAAGGGCAACGTTGAGATTTGAGCTGGGGCTGCAGCTGTGGCCCCACAGACAGGCACAGGCTGCTGGAGGTGCTGGGCCCTCAAACCATGTGTGACACAGTGTCCACAGCTGTCCCCTTGTCCCTGCTCCTCCCTGCAGGCAAACGGGGACCAAGCCCTGCCCATCCCACGCTGGGGCTGTGTTTGGGATGGTGGGGAGGAGCAGAAGGGAGCACCCAGGGTAGGGAAGCAGCTCCCCCTGCCACATCCCAGCCATGCCAGGGGCTCCTGGGACATCCCAGCCATGCCAGTGACACCTGGCCACATCCCCAGCCATGCCAGGGGCTCCTGGGACATCCCAGCCATGCCAGTGACACCTGGCCACATCCCAGCCATGCCAGGGGCTCCTGGGACATCCCAGCCATGCCAGTGACACCTGGCCACATCCCCAACCATGCCACAGGCTCCTGGGACATCCCAGCCATGCCAGTGACACCTGGCCACATCCCAGCCATGCCAGGGGCTCCTGGGACATCCCAGCCATGCCAGTGACACCTGGCCACATCCCCAGCCATGCCAGATGCTCCTGGCCACATCCCCAACCATGCCAGAGGCTCTTGGGACATCCCCAGCCATGCCAGTGACACCTGGCCACATCCCTGCTCCTGTCCATGTCCCTGTCCCATCTCTGTCCCTGTCCCTGTCTCTGTCCCATCCCTGTCTCTGTCCCATCCCTGTCCCTGTCCCATCCCTGTCCCATCCCTGTCCCATCCCACCTCTGTCCCTGCCCCTGTCTCTGCCCCTGCCCTTGTCCCTGCCCCTGTCCCTGTCCCTGTCCCTTTCCCATCCCCATCCCAGTCCCCAGGGACACTCCCAGCCCTCCTCCTACCTGGGAAGCAGAGGAGCAGCAGGCTCAGGGCTCTCAGTGCCACGGCCATGCCCCAGGGACAGGGCACACACGGTGCCAGCGCGGGTCCCCTGAGCCCTCCTGCCTGGCAGTGACACAGCCGGGGAAGTGCTGAGCTCTCGCCTCAAGCGGAAACGCCTCCCCATGTTTTGTTTCAACATTAATATAAAGATAATCTCGGGTGTTTTTGGGGAAGTGGCAGAGCCCAGAGCACTGCAGAAGCTGTCACTGCACTCGCCTGGCTGGTGGCTTTGTTTTGTCACCCTCCAGTCCCTCCCAGCCTGTGGTGAGGCTGACCCACCTGGTTCCTCTTCCTCCCTGGCTGGTGAGAGGGAAATGTTGCAGTTTTTGGTGTCACGTAAACTTCTCTGTGGCCAGTTCTGCACCAGGTGCTCAAGCAGGGCTCACAGAGGGAATGGGGAACAGCTTCTGTCGCTTTTCCCCTCCTTCCCCTCAGCCTCCCTGAGGAGCTCTGCCTCCTGCACATCCACACAAAGCCAGCACCTGCCAAAGCCACCTGTGGAATCCTCCAGGTCAGTCCTGGAGCTGCTGTGTGCATCCCACACCCAAAACCCCCTTTGGTGACAGCTGTCCCAGCTCTGGGGACTCCCTCATGTTCTTCCACACCTGGTTCTGTCCCAAACAGCTGCTTTGGGAAGCAGGAGGAGTGTCAGGTTTTATTTGCCTCGAGGCCAAGCTTCCCTGGCCTTTCTCTCTCTGGGTGCTGTGAGGATGCTGAGCTTCCCTCTGCTCCCAGTGCTTCCCACACTGGGAATCGTGTCCCACATCAGCAGGGCTTGGCTGAGTGTCCTGGTGTGAAGGACAGGTGGCTGCCAATAAAGGCAGGAGCTTCTCTTTGAAATGGAGAATGTAAACCCCCTCCTTCCAAATTATTATAATTTGGAAATTAAGGGGCTCTCAGGCAAAGATATGGGAATTAGGAATAACAGTTCTTTACTAGGAAAATTAAAAGAGAAATGCAGTATTACAAAGAACAATCCTAAAACACTGCCAGAGTCAGAATCCAAGCTGACACCCATCAGTCAGTCAGGGTGTTGGCACAGTCCCATTCCATGGTGGCTGCATCCTCCTGCAGTGGCAGATGTGGCTCAGCTGGAGCAGTGCTCCTGGAGAAGGTGCAGTTTCCTCTGAAGGTGCAGGGATGATGTGGAAAGGTCTGGCTTTCCTCTGGAATCCAGTGGCAAAGGCTGCTCTGGTGTCCCAAATGTCAGTTTTTCTCTGGGTAGGAAAGGCTTGGCTCCTCCCCTGGCTGGAGCATCTCCCATGGGATGATGGAATTTTATCAGCCATGCCCTGGGACTCAGTGGCCATGAACAGGAGATCTCTCCTGGAGGGAGGATGGGCTGTGGAAAGATAAAGATGATTGCCCCAGCTGGTTTAAAGCTGCCCATGAGCAGATAATGTGTGCCAGGAGATCAGGGGCACTGCCCCACCCGGCTGTGACAGATGGGGACAGAATCCACATTGCTGGGCACATCCTGTATTGCAGCCCAAGACACTGAGTCCCTCCTGAGCCCCCCTTTCACTCCCTGTGTCCTTCCCTGCCCTTGAAGCAGCGGGAGCAGAGCAGGAGCCGCCGTCCCCTGGGCCGGTACCTGCCCCGCTCCAGCTCACTCAGACTCCACTGACACCCCGGCTGCAAAGAATTTCCAATTATATGAATAAGCAGCTTATTAACAATACATTCTGGCTAATCATTCTGTGCTAGATATCTCCTCATTGTCTCGTCCCCAAATCCCTCTCTCATCAGGCACTTGATGCGCGGTAACGAGAAGGGGGAACACGGAGAACAAATCCCAGGAGTCTGCAATTAGTTCAGTTCCTGCAACTGGTTTGGTTTTCTCCAAACTGAGCCAGGAGCTGCTCCCAGCCCTTCCCACGGCGTTTGCTGCATCCATGGGAGGTGCTGGCAGAGGAGAGAGGCTCTGGGGGGCAGGACAGGTCCTGAGAGGAGATGCCTGTCCAAGGCCTGGAGCAGCAGGAATGGGATGAAGTTGGTCCTTCTGCTGCACCTCTGACAGAGGATCAATATAGTTTTAATTGTAGAATCATTATAGATTTTAATTATAGAATTATATATTTTATTTTGTTTTATTTTATTTTATTTTATTTTATTTTATATATTATTTATACTATACTATATTATTATATACTATACTATTATATACTATAATATACTATAATATACTATACTATACTATAATATACTATAATATACTATTATATTATATACTATACTATTATATTATATTATATTATATTATATTATATTATATTATATTATATTATATTATATTATATTATATTATATTATATTATATTATATTATATTATATTATATTATATTATATTATATATATATTTTTAATTACAGAATCATTGTATTATCATCTCCAGGAAACGAGATGAATGTCATCTCATGAGGTCACTAAACCCAGCCCAGTGACACAGGCCTGTCCATGTCATTTCTAAAGATGCCGTGGAGGCTGCAGCGTTCTCCTGTTCCAGCCGCCCCTGAGCTCTCCTCCCAGCCCTGCCCCTCCCTGCTCTCTCATTCTTGCTCCACTTTAGCGCCTTTTTAGCTCAGAGATCAGATCATTCCTCTCAGCCCTTCCACTCCAGACTAACTCCAGACAGCTGCATCCCAAATATTTTAATTTTCCCTCCTCAGCTGTGCTCCTGGCAGCTCGGATCATTTTTCTCCGCTTTCTCTGAACTCTGTTATCAATCCCTCTCTTTCCTGTTTCCCTGGATTCCCCAAAGTTTCTTTGGAGCTTAAGGATGGAGCCACCTCCTTTCTGCTGCTTCCAGAAAACCCTGGAACTGCCCTTTATTGCAGTTTATTGCAGTTTATTGCAGTTTATTGCAGTTTATTGCAGTTTATTGGCTCTAGTTTCTGTCACACCCACAGAAGTTTCTCTGGGTGACACTTTTCTGGCAATATCGAGGTTTGGGGGTTTTTTGGGTTTTCGGGGGCTGCAGTGGCGGAGCGGGGCCGCCAGGGGGCGGGGGAGGCTCAGGAATGAGCCCCGGTGGCAGCGGCGAGTGACGGGCAGGAGCCACCGGCCAGAGACACCGGGAAACACCGGGGCCCAGCGGGAGACACCGGGCACACACGGGAGACACTGGGAAACACCGGGAGCACCGGGAACACCGGGAGCACCGGGAAACACCGGGGCCACCGAGAGCCACCGGGAAATACCGGGACCATCGGGGCCACCGAGAAACACCCGGGCCACCGGGAAACACCGGGACCATCGGGAGCCACCGAGAGCCACCGGGGAACACCGGGGCATGGCGGGGCCACCGGGAAACACCGGGGGCCACCGGGAAACACCGGGGCCATCGGGAAACACCGGGAGCCATCGGGGCCACCGGGAAACACCGGGGCCACCGGGAAACACCGGGAGCCACCTAGGCCACCGGGGCATGGCGGGAACACCTCCCACAGCCACCCTGGCACTGTGGGGACACCTCCCAGTGCCACCCTGAAACGTCAGGGACACCCCCCACAGCCCCCAGTGCCGCCGTGACATGGTGGGGACACCTCCCACAGCCACCCTGGCACTGTGGGGACACCTCCCAGTGCCACCCTGAAACAGCAGGGACACCTCCCACAGCCTCCAGTGACACCATGGCATGGTGGGGACACCTCCCACAGTCCCCAGTGCCACCCGTGCCATGGCAGGGACACCTCCCACAGCCCTGGTGGCTCCAAGCCCCATCCAGCCTGGCCTGGGACACCTCCAGGGTGGCACTGGGGGCTGTGGGAGGTGTCCCTGCCATGCCAGGGTGGCACTGGGGGCTCTGTGACATGTCCCTGCCATGCCAGGGTGGCACTGGGTGATTTTTACATCCCTTCCAACCCAAACCATCCCACAACTCAAATATATCCTTGCCTCACTGCACTGGGCTTTAAAAGCCTCTTATTCCCAAAGCTCTGAGCCCAGTGCAGCCCCAGCACCCGACTGGGCTGGGCTCAGTCCCTCCGTGCCCCCTGTGGGACACCAGCCCGGGCTCATCCTCAGCCCAGAGCACAGAGCAGCCCCTGAGCCTGAGCCAGGCCCTGGGGAACCCACCCCAAACCATCCTGGGCAAGGGGAACACTGGGATCAGGGAGAAAGGGGGGCACTCTCAGGATTCCCTGGCTCAGGAAAGAGCAGGAGCAGCGAGAGGAGCCCCAGGGGGGTGTGGACAGCCCAGAGAGCTGGACACGGGCTCAGAGCTCAGCTCTGGAGGAGAAGAGGCCCCACAGCAGCAGCTTAGTGAGGGGCCTGGTGTTTGGTCTGTTCCACATCAATGGGGCGTCCAGCTGTGGCTGAGGATGAAAGCAAGAGAGAGAGAGAGAGAGATTAAAGGCTCCCAGGGTCTCCTCTAACCCGCCTCAGACTCGCCAAGAGGGCAGTGTGAGGCTTCAGGAAGGCTTCTTCATATGGAAAATATTATGGGAGGGAGAGAAAGAGGAGGGGGAAGGGAGCAGGGGGAGAGGGAGGCTCTGTCCAGAGCGTGCTGCAGGAGCTGTGACCACCAAAGGGCTTTGGGAGGATTTGGGAGGCACCAGAGAAAAGTGCTGGGCTCTGGTGGGGCACAGGTGAGATGAGTTTGGGAAACCTGGCAAGAGGAAAAGAAAGGGATGAGAGGAGAGTGGAGATGGAGAGGGGGCAGGGAGGTGGTGGAAGGGGGGCTGAGGGGTGACAGGGGTGACAAGGGGTAGCAGGAGATGACAGGGGTGACAGGGGGTGACAGGAGGCTCTCTGTTCCCTACTGGTGGGGCACAGGTGAGATGAGTTTGGGAAACCTGGCAAGAGGAAAAGAAAGGGATGAGAGGAGAGTGGAGATGGAGAGGGGCAGGGGAGGTGGTGGAAGGGGGGCTGAGAGCTGGCAGAGGGGTGACAGGGGTGACAGGAGTGCTCCCTGTGGCCAGCTGGGAGCCCCCACCTGCTGCTCTGCTCCCAGCAATGTTCCAGCCATGGGGAGCACATTTCCACCAGCACTGAGACATTCTGCAGTGATTTCCAGCCAGGTTTCCTGTCACAGGCCCGGGGGAGCGGAGCCCTCCTGCCTGAGGGGCAGGATAATCCCAGGATTTAACACCCAGCCCTGCCTAGGCCAGGATAAGGGACCTTTCCTGCCTCCTCTTCTGGCTGCCACCATCTCCCTGCTTCCATTCCTGGGGTTTTCTGCTCCCCCCACACGTGGCATTCCTGCTCTCATCGCCTTCCTCCCACTCCTGGGATCTCCCTGGCATCCACAGGCTCCACTCCTTGATTTCTCCCCTTCCTCATCCTCATCTCCAGGTGTGGCAGCACACAGGGCACTGGGGAGGGCAGGCTGTCCTTCCCTCTCTGTCCTGCTCCTGCTCACACCAGGCTCAGGGATATTGGAAGATTTGGGCTGAAAACCACAACTTTTCCAGTTCCACCAGCCCAGGCTGCTCCAGCCTGGCCTTGGGCACTTGCAGGGATCCAGGGGCAGCCACAGCTTCTCTGGGCACCTGTGCCAGGGCCTCACCAGCCTCACAGGGAGAAATTCCCAACCTGGCCTGGGTTGCTGTGCTCTTGGCCAGACATTCCAGATGGTGCAGAAATTCAAAATGCAGAGCTGGGAGATGTTCCCTGACCCCCCCCCAGTATGGACACACCTGCCAGGTGAGGGGATTTCTATGACCACAGATGTCCTGAGACTCCTCAAGGATTTTAACAGGATTGCTTCTCCCTCCTCCCTAGAAAACACTTCTCAGTCTCTGCTCCAGGGTCTGAGGGATCTCAGATGAAAGTCTCAAGGTCTGGTGTCACAGGAGCAGCCACCCCCAAGGTGCTGCTGGGTTTTGGGGCAGCAGCTCAGCTCTGATCCCGTCCCACCCCAGCCCAGCTCCCCTGACATCCCAAAGCTGAGTCTCTTCCACACTTCTAAACATTGGCAAAGCATTTTGCCCCCTTCCCTCGCCCAGCAGGGCACAAATCCCTTTGCCCCCAGTCTGGAAATTTGCTTTCCTGTCCCTCCCTTCCCTGCCTTCCTGGGGAGCCAGCGTGGATGCGGTGCTGCCGGCTCGCCTGTCTGAGCTGCTTAGTTAAGAATAATAAACAAATTCCTAAATGGAAGGATATTCTTTAAACCTGCCTTGTGCTGCCTGCCAGGGAATGCAGAGCCCACCTCCTGTCCCCCTGCAGCCCCGGCTCCAGGCTCTGCTGAAACCTGAGCTGCTTCTCTGTGGAGCTGCACCGTGGCCTCTGCGTGCACCTTCCCCCCTGACCCCGTCTGCATTCTCCTGTCCTTTTCCTGACACGCTCCCAGCCAGCTCCTGCCTCACACTCACCCCGGGGAGGGGCTGCTGGTGGGGCTGGCACAGCTGGAGCTGGCACAGCTGGCACAGCTGGCACAGCTGGCACAGCCACAGCAGCGCTCGCCGTGCCTGCCCCACAGCTGGGCACGCTAAGGGTTAACACAGGGCAGCAGAGAATGGTGGAATCGTGGCATGGGTTGGGTTGGAGGGACCTTAAAGATCACAGGATCACAGAATAACAGTCACAGAATGATCACAGGATCACAGGATCACAGAATCACAGGATCACAGGATCACAGAGTCACAGAGTCACAGAGTCACAGGATCACAGGATCACAGCATCACAGGATCATGAGGTTGGAACAGACCTCTAAGATCGAGTCCAACCCATGTCCCAACACCTCAGCTCAGAGTCGAGGCTATAGCACCAAGTGCCATGTCCAGCCTTTTCCTAAACACATCCAGAAGAGATGATCCAGTGCCACCCCCTGCCATGGCAGAGACACCTCCCACCACGCCAGCCCCGTCCAGCCTGGCCTGGGACATTCCCAGGGATGGGGCAGCCACAGCTTCTCTGGGAATTCCGTGCCAGAGCCTCCCCCCAACAGGGAACAATTCCTTCCCAATGTCCCGTGTGCCCCTGCCCTCTGTCCCTCTGTCCCTCTGTCCTCTCCTGCCTCCCCGTTTCTCTCTGCAGCTCCTCTGACCCTGAGGATCTTTCCTTTCCTCCCCATCTTCCTCCTGCACCTTCCACTGAGCTCTTTTCCCACCTTGTCCTGCTCCTTCCCAGCCCTCCCAGCTTCCCCCCTTCCCTTCTTGGTGGCCCATTTTCCTCATCCCAGCACTCCCAGCCTGCAGGAAGCCGATGTCAGCTGGAGGCTGAGCAGTCCCTGGGACCCTCTGGCCCTGCCACACTTTTCAACCCACTTCTCATTTTTCTTCTCCTCCTCCTGTAATTTATTGTTTTCAGCTCTCCTCCTCCTCAGCCCCTGCTGAAGGGAACTCATCCCCTGCCTCTTCCCTCTGCTTGCATCTTGAGAAACTGGGAAAAACCCATTTTGCTCTTTCCCCAGCCCCAATTCCCCTTCAGCCCTGAAACCTTTCCCTGGTAGTGTAGCTGTAACTGTTCAATTAAACGAGCAATTAGAAAATCAATCAAACCAAACCAGAGCTGAGCACCGAGCAGGGCATGGCTGGGGACAGGGACAGTGCCAGAGCCAGCCTGGGGACAGCTCCAGGGGTGGGGACACCGAGGACAGGGTGGCACTGGCACCACCAGCCTCACCCCCCACTGCAGAATTCCCCTCCTGAGAAAACCCTGGAAAAGCTGCTTTGCATGGAGCAGTCATTCCATGATTTTAGCAGCAGGAACCCGCACGTGGAGGGGTTTATCTGCCACTTCTTGGGGTTTCTCCTGCTGATTCCCTTTCTCCTTTGCATGGGTGTTCCTGGCACTGCTGTGTCCCCTTTGTCACACGCTGTCCTCTCACCAGGTGACACTCACAGTGTCTCACTCCCCACTGTCCCTGTCTCCTGGGAGCCACATCCATGATTTTCATTGCTGGAATTCCCTTCCAACACCCAGAGCCCTCCTGGTGCTGTCACAGAAAGACAAATCCTTCCAAACTGAGGTTGTACAAAGCAGATGAGTTTGGGTCCATCTGTGAATGAATCCTGGCAGCTTCCCACAAGGAATTCAGCTTTGGCACGAGGATTTTTCCAAGGACCCCCAAGATCCTGCTCTGAACCACCTGGAGAGGCTGAAACCAAGGAGAATTTGGGATGGAGAGGATGGGAAAGGCTTTGTTGTTTTTTTTTGGGAAGACATCCATGGAAGGAGCAGCTCCTGGGAGCCCTTTTCTTTGGGATGATCCATCAGGAGCACGCCGTGGTCTCACTGCTGGGTTCTGCTCCTCAGGGATGGAAGGGAAGCAGGACTGGAGCTGTTAAAGAGGAGCTCTGATCCCACAGTCACCCCTGAATCTGCACAGTCAGAGAAGCAGCACCCCAAAGGTTCATCATTCCTTTCAGAGCAGGAATCTGGCAGCATTCCTGGGGCAGGACTCCAGTTTGGCTTTCATTTTTAGTGAGTAATCCCAAAATCCTGCTCACCCCATGGATCCCAGGGAATCAGGGCTGTGCTGACACTTCCCAGCGTGGCACCAGGGACAAATCCATTTGCCAGGATGATTTAAGGCAATCCCCATCCCCTTTTTTTTTTTTTTTTCCCCAGTTTTATCACCCCTAGCCCACTAGAGGTTGATACCTATTAAATATTGAAGATAAGCACACAACTTCCCCCTGCTCCCAAACTCCCATGTCTGACATTCAGTGCTGCTGCAAAACTCCTGGATTTCCCCACCCACCTGGAAACTCTGGATGAGGAGGGCTGGGAAGGCAGGAATTTGGGAGAGGGGTGGGTTGGTTGATTTTCCTGCCTTTATCAGCCTGGTGCCAGGTTATCTTGGATTGTGCTGATACCACTCAGGGTGTGCCCACAGCCTCGGTGTTTGTATAAATCCAAGGAAATCAGGGGCTGTTTCCAAGTGCCTGAAACATCAGCCCAGCTGTGCAGCTGATACAAGCCTGCAGGTGCTGCTGGGTTGGGACTATTTGATCTTCAATAATTTGGGAAAATCCCCAAGGTTTTGTCCTTTGGCTCTGAGCCCTAAATAGATTTTAGTTCATGACTTTCACACAGGTCCCCTCCCTGCAGCCTTTGGTTGGAAGATCAGGAGAGCTTGGATGAGATTCCCATTTTTTCCTGGTGGGTTTGGGGCCCAAATTTGTGGTTTGGGAGAGGAACCATTATGGGATTGATCTCAATGACAGGTGGGACAGGGAGAGATGTTATTTCACAAACCTTTTGTCCCAAAGTCACAAATCTGTCACCAACCCCTGGCTGTGCATCCACCCATCAAGGCATGGCTGGGAAGGAGCAGATCCGAGTTTGGGAGGGAGGAAAACCCACCTGGCTCCTTGGACCAGCAGCAGATAAAGACTCCAAATACTCTGCTGGCTGAGGGATCCCAGTTCCTGCTCCCAGTTTGCTGGGGTGGGATGGAGGTGGATAATGGACCTGAACATTGCTTTGGTTTGAAGGACAGGTGTTTGTTTATAAAGGTAGGAGCCTTTTTTTGAAATGGAGAAGGTAAGCTCCTTTTCTCTAAATTATTATAATTTTGAAAATTAAGGGGCTTTTAGGTAAAGATATGGGAATTAGGAATAACAGTTCTTTACTAGGAAAATTAAAATAGAAATGCAGTATTACAAAGAACAAACCCCAAACCCTGGTGTTGTAAGAGAGAAAACTCCAAACCTTCCCTTTTTTGCATTCTAGCCCTGACACCTTGTCCCTGATCTGGGTGTCAGGCCCCAGCCAGGTGTTCCCTTGAAGCACCTTGAGGTTCTTCAGGTGTCCCCACCCTGTAACCTGATCACCTTCCATTGTTTTCACTCAGTCACATGATCACCCTCCATTGTCACCTTGATCACCCTCAGGTGTCCCCACCCTGCCCTGATCACTCTTCATTGTTCCCACCCAGCCCCTGAGCACCCTCAGGTGTGACCTGAAATTTGTCCTGGTGTGAAGGACAGGTGGCTGCCAATAAAGGCAGGAGCTTCTCTTTGAAATGGAGAATGTAAACCCCCTCCCTCCAAATTATTAAAATTTTGAAATTAAGGGGCTCTCAGGCAAAGATATTGGAATTAGGAATAACAGTTCTTTACTAGGAAAATTAAAATAGAAATGCAGTATTGCAAAGAACAATCCCAAACCCTGCCAGAGTCAGAATCCAAGCTGACACCCGTCAGTCAGTCAGGGTGTTGGCACAGTCCCATTCCATGGTGGCTGCATCCTCCTGCAGTGGCAGATGTGGCTCAGCTGGAGCAGTGCTCCTGGAGAAGGGGCAGTTTCCTCTGAAGGTGCAGGGATGATGTGGAAAGGTCTGGCTTTCCTCTGGAATCCAGTGGCAAAGGCTGCTCTGCTGTTCCAAATGTCAGTTTTTCTCTGGGTAGGAAAGGCTTGGCTCCTGCCCTGGCTGGAGCATCTCCCATGGGATGATGGAATTTTATCAGCCATGCCCTGGGACTCACTGGCCATGAACAGGAGATCTCTCCTGGAGGGAGGATGGGCTGTGGAAAGATAAAGATGATTGCCCCAGCTGGTTTAAAGCTGCCCATGAGCAGATAATGTGTGCCAGGAGATCAGGGGCACTGCCCCACCCGGCTGTGACAGATGGGGACAGAATCCACATTGCTGGTCACATCCTGTATTGCAGCCCAAGACAAACATTCTCCCACCTGGTTTCTGTCTGGTGGGAAAACTCTGCCTCCAGGGAATTGGCTCATCACCTGCGGGGTCTCTCTCCTGACTTGCTGCAGGATATATATATATATATATGTGTGTGTGTGTGTGTATTTCTATATATATATAAATAAATAATGGGATTTTTTTGACACTGAGGCCTTGGCACAGATTGTCCATGGAAGCTGTGGCTGCCCCTGGATCCCTGCAAGTGCCCAAGGCCAGCTGGGACAGGGCCTGGAGCAGCCTGGGATGGTGGAAATGTCCTTGCCCATGGCAGGGGGGTGGCATAAAATGATTTTTAAGGAATGAAAGGGAGAAATTCCCCCAACCCATCCTGTAATTCCACAAACACCCAAACCCTCTGTCCCACATCCCAGCCTGGCATTCCTGCAGCTCCCAGTGTCCCCAGGGGCTGTGTGGGGACACGGCCACGTGCCCGATGGTGGCACCAGGGACGAGCCTCTGGCCATGTCCAGCTGCTCCTTTGCCATCTATATTTGGGCAAAAAATGCCTGGGAATTGTTTGTTTGTGGCTCCTTGGAAACACCCACTCCCCCCCTCGTGGAAATGGCTCCTTTTGTTTGGTTACTTGGGAAAAATATTTTCTTCTTCTTGTTTCCCTGTTTTGAAACACACTCACACATACAAAAAAAAAAAAAAAAAAAAAAAAAAAAATCAAGCTTTAAAAAGCCCAGGAATATCCTGGAGTGTCAGCAGGCTCTGGCTCTGCCCGTGGCTCCCTGGGCTCTGTCTCTCCCTGACACTCTGCTCCACCTTCCTGCACATCCTGACAATGGAAACACCATTTAAATGTCCTCCAAGTTTCTCTTCCCATTGAAAGAGGGGATTTATTATCTTCGTCTTTTTTTTTTTTTTTTTTTTTTTTTAAATCAGAATTAATGTGATTCTAATGTGTTCCTTTTGATCTTCAGGGGATTTTTTACACTGATGATCCCTAATTTCGAATTTTTTCTCTCCCCTCTCTCTTTTTTTTTTTTTTTTTTTTGGTTTTAATTGTTTTAAAAAGCTTCAGCGAAAAGGGGGAGAGAGAAAAAAAAAAAATCCATCCTCCTTCTTTGGCACATCTTTAACCTTTAAGTACCTCTGGAAAAAAATGTTTAAAATATATTATACATTTTTAAAGAGGGCGCATTTGACAGGTCAGTCTCAAACCTCTCTCTCTTTCCTTGCGCTGTGTTGGAATAAGACAATTTTGCAGCTTGGATTTTTTTGACAGTTAAATTGCAATGTAGGCAGAGGGTGGAATAGGGATCCTGTCTCTTTAACTCTCGAACTAGACAAAGACTTTTCCCCTCTGAGAGCTGAGCCCGGGATCAGAACTGTCAGATGATCTCGTAGCACTTGGGAGAGTTTGCAAAGTCATAATTATATCTTTTAACCTGTCTTGCTCTTTGCAAAAGAAAGGTCCTATTATATTGAAATGAGATTATTAGCCATCAAATACTTTCTTTCTTGGGATTCTTCTTTCTTAAAAAAAAAAAATATATATATATATATTTATATATATAAAAAAATTCAAATACCTTAACTACTTTGCAATTGAATTTTTATAAGATTTACTTTTCGCTAAATAAATGTTCGGGAGCAGCTGGGGTTTTTTTTTTTGTAAGTGTTTTAAAAGGGTGTTTTTCAATATGCAGATTAAAAAAATCAGACTAAATGTCTGAAATGTCACCTGGATAATTAAAGGAAGGTAAAGTTTCAGAGCTCAGTTCAGGTTTTTTCCCTAACCCCGGTGCTTTTCCTCATTTCAATGCCAAAAATATATTTTCCCCCGAAACCAAGTAATTTCCAACCTTCCATTTTCTCTTCATTATTTTTTTTTCTGTGTCTATTCTTCCTGAAAAAAAAATTAAAATGAAACCCCAAATAACTGGAAAATTATTTTTTTTTTAATCCTGACACTGCAGCAGGGATGGAACAAAAAGGGAAGAGTGTTTGAAAGGAAACAAGGTGTCACCAAAAATCACAGGAAAATCCCATCCCAAATTCAGGGGAAAAACCTCTTCAAGGAGCTCATCCAGTACCAGCTGGCACAACAGTTACACCCAGGCAAAATTTGGAATTTGAGATTAGGAAAAGGCAGATATTTAGCACATTTTAAAATATCTGGCTGAATAAGGATCGAAAGGATATAAAATAGTTGAAATGCCCAGAAAATCTGGGCTGATCCCAAAATTTCTGGAGCCCATGAGGATCCTTCCACCTGCCCAGTGGCTCCAGCATTCATGGCCTTATAATTCAGATTTTATCCTTTATAAACTCCCTTTTCAGGGCTGGCTGATGTTGTGGCCATAAAATTCCATCCTGAGATTAAATTCGGATTTAACAAAGAGCTCGTCCCTGCTGCAAACTCCCAGGGTGACAGGAGCTCACCACTGGTTTATGGGGTTTTATTTAAGGCATGAAAAAAATTAAAATTTTAAAAATAATTTTTAAAATGGGTCCTGCAGGAGTCTCCATCACTTCACCAGTGTGAAGAGTTTAAAACAGGAACTGTTACCATGAATAAAGTGACTCCAAGTTTATGTGTTTGCTCCTAGTCTGCTGTGTTTGTATTTTCTTTTTCTGTTGACCAAATTCTGCTTTTTCTTTTTTTTTAAATTCCAAAGCCTAAGAACAAGGTCCATTTTTTTAACCCCTGATTAACCACACAGAAGTCTCCTCACACACAACTCAGTGAGTGAGAGACCAACCCCACCCACCCCTCACACCAAACTACCTCAGGAAAAGTTGTTGGGGTTTTTTTTGTTTTGGTTTTTTTTTTTTGGGGGGTGTTTTTTTTGTTTTGGGGGTGTTCTTTTATTTTTTTTTTTTGTTTTTTTTTTTTGTTTTTTTGGGGTTTTTGTGGTTTTTTTTTTTTTTTTTTTTTTTTTTTTTGGGTTTTTTTTTTTTTTTTTTTTTTTTTTTTTTGGGGGTTTTTTGGTTTTTTTGTTTTTGTTTTTGGTTTTTTTTTTTGTTTGTTTGTTTTGGTTTGGTTTGGGTTTTTTTGGGTTTCTTTTTTATGGAAAGAACATTTTTCAGGACAGGAAAATTTGGGATTCACTGAGCTGCACATCAGCACCTGCTGAATGTTCCAGAAACCCAAGCACCTGCTCAGGGCTCTGTGTCTGCAGAGCTCCCTCCTGCTCCTTTGCCATTGAAACCTCTCCCTGCCTTACCTGCTTTTAATACTCACAAACTTGAACCGATTTCAAACTAAAACCACATTTTTTCCCCTGGTTTATAGAACAAAACACTCAGGGAAATCACTGGACACTCTCAGCAGGTGTTCTGTGTCCCTCCAGCTTTTGGTTTTCCTGCTGGAGCTGCAGCTCCGAGTTCAAGGTTTTGCTTTCACTGCTGCATTTTCACCCTTCTGTTTCTTTTCCAAGGGGATGATTTCGGAGCAGAGAGTGGCAGATATTCATGGAGTGCCTGCCTGAGCTGCCTGGAATTGTCCCTGTGTGCTGGGGAGGCAGGAGATGGGAGCAGAGCCATCTCTTCAACCTGTGTGAATTGGCAGTGGCCCCCTGGACTCACTGGAGCAGCCTCAGTTTACACCACCGAGGATCTCACTTGGAATTTCAAGGCTTTCCAGTTGCTATCATAAATATCTTTTCTTTTTCTTGGCAATGGAGTAATCTAGAGAGTGGTTCCAAAAAATTGAAAGAAGCTGTTGGCAGATGTGTCTATTAGTTTGAGCTGGAGGGTTTTGGCTTTTCTGGAGGCTTGAGCTCAGACGTGGTGAAGCCTGGAGGCTTCTGGACATCCACAGTAGCTTTGCCTTTGGCTGGGCTGTTGTTCCTGGAGGAATGTGCTTTGTTGAGGTATAGGAGGGGTTTAAATGAGAAATCCTGGAATGGGAAAAAATCCCAAAAGCTGCTCCTTGTGTTGCTGCTGACCCCAGGGGATCCCCGAATCCCAGGGATGAATGTGTGTCAGGCCATGCAAACACGAGCTGATATCCAACTCTGCCTGTTTAAAACACAAAACACAGAACTTTTCCCAAGGGCAGAGCCATTTTTATTCCTGTAGGAAACACTCTCAGTGTCCTGGGAGCGGAATTCCTCAGTGGGGTTGTGTTTGGGAAGCCCTGGCAGAGCCACAGCCAGGGCGTGGGGCTGGTGCCACTGTGGGGGAGGGTGTAAAACCAGCCAGGAGTGACAAACCCAGTCAGGAGTGACAAAAACAGCCAGGAGTGCCAAACTTAGACAAACTTAGGAGTGCCAAAACCAGCCAGGAGTGCCAAACCCAGTCAGGAGTGACAAAACCAGCCAGGAGTGCCAAAACCAGCCAGGAGTGACAAAAACAGCCAGGAATGACAAAAACAGCCAGGAGTGACAAACCCAGTCAGGAGTGCCAAAACCAGCCAGGAGTGCCAAACTTCAGAGTGCCAAAACCAGCCAGGAATGCCAAACTTAGACAGGAGTGCCAAAACCAGTCAGGAGTGCCAAAAACAGTCAGGAGTGCCAGAACCAGCCAAGAGTGCCAAAACCAGCCAAGAGTGCCAAAAACAGGAGTGCCAGAACCAGCCAGGAGTGCCAAAACCCAGGCAAGAGTGCCAAAACCAGTGTGCCCCAGGAGTGCCAGAACCAGCCAGGAGTGCCAAAGCCCAGGCAGGAGTGCCAAAACCAGACAAGTGTGCCAAAAAGAGACAGGTGTGCCAAACCCAGCCAGGAGTGCAAAAACCAGCCAAGATTTCCAAAACCAGGCCAAGGTGTGAAAACCAGACAGGTTTCCCAAAAACAGCCAGGAGTGCCAAACCCAGTCTTGAGTGCCAAAATCAGCCAGGAGTGCCAGAACTAGCCAGGAGTGCCAAAACCTGCCAGGACTTCCAGAACCAGCCAGAAGATCTATGGCAAATCAGAAGTGTCAAAACCATCCACGAGTGCCAAAACCAGCCAGGAGTGCCAAAACCAGCCAGGAGTGGCAAACCCAGCCAGATGTTCCAAAACCAGCCAGGTGTGCCAAAAAAAAAGCCAGGAATGCCAAAACCAGGCAGGTGTGCCAGAACCAGCCAGAACTGTGCTCTGCAGTCGCTCTGGAATGATCCATGACCTGCTCCCGTTTCCAGGGGATGTGGAATTTGCCCTTTTGCTCTCTTTTGGCAGCCCTTGGAGGCCCTGGAGAGCTTCCTTGGAGTTGAGAGTGGCTTTGCAGAGCAGGGCTGGGAAATAAAAGGAGGCTGTGTTTTGGAGAAAGGAGGTTTTGGTTGGTGGAGCTCACCCCAGAGGGACCCACAGCTCTCCTGCTGATCCTGTGCTCACATCACCTACAAAATTCAAAGTGAAACTCTGTATAAATTCCCAGCTGGAGCTGAAATTGCCTGGATTTTATAATTTGGCCCTGGGACTGATTCAGAAAAAACATCAAAGCCTTCTGCTCCATCCCTGGTGCTGAGTTACACTGAATTTGGGGGCTCAGCTGACCCCACTCCCTGGAAAGCAAAGCAGTGCAGGAATTCCCATGTGCTGCTCTCTTGGCTTGTGCCAGCCAGGAACCAAAGCCACCAGGAGCTAAAATCCCAGAAATCCCATTGCTCCTTGTGGTGCCACCCTTCCTGATGGGCATCACCACACCTGGGGGAGCAGCAGCTCCGTGAGGGGAGGAAGGATTTGCTGAGGGCATCATTTCATTCCCCTTGTCAGGTCTCTGTGGTGGCCTGGGGGAGTTGGTGTGGGATCCCAAAGGAAAGAGGCTCCCAATGGAAGGAGGTTTCCAAGGGAAAGAAGTTTCCAGTGGGAAGAGGTTCCCAACAGGAAGAGAGTTCCAAATGAAAGCATTCCCAAAGGAAAGAGTTTCCCAATGGAAAGAGGGTCCTGAAGGAAAGAGGTTCCCAAAGGAAAGAATTCCCAATGGAAAGAGCTTCCCAATGGAAAGAGGTTCCAAGTGGGAAGAGGGTCCCAAAGGAAAGAGGGTCCCAAAGGAAAGAATTCCCAATGGAAAGAGGTTCCCATTGGAAAGAGGTTCCAAGTGGGAAGAGAGTCCCAATGGAAAGAATTCCCAATGGAAAGAGGTTCCCATTGGAAAGAGGGTCACAAAGGAAAGAGTTTTCCAAATGGAAAGCGGTTCCCAGTGGAAAGAGGGTCCCAATGGAAAGAGGGTCCCAAAGGAAAGAATTCCCAATGGAAAGAGGGTCCCAAAGGAAAGAATTCCCAAAGGAAAGGGGCTCCCAAAGGAGCAGGATTTGTTTTCCTGTGGCCTTTCTGGGCAATACCAGCTCCACAAACTTTGCTAAGTGGAGAATTTTTCCTCCAGCAGCTCCGCTTCTTGCTGCCAAGCCAGTCCTATCACCTCCAGATACTCAGCACTTTCCAGGCTGGATCAGTGGGCAATTGTTCCAGAAACACATGGAACTCCCCCAGCCTGCCTCTCTCCTTCTGTTGTCTCGTGTTTTCATTGTTTTTTTTTTTTTTTTTTTTTTTTTTGAAAAATTTTATTCCAACCTTTAACAAAACCCCTAGAGATCCGAGCAAAAAAAATAGCACGAATAAGAAAACAAATTCTATCATAATTTTTCTCCAGGCCAGGGAAATAATTGCCCGGCGTGCTTTGCTCCTCCTTTCCAACCCCGTGAAGGTTTTACGAGCTGGAGCAGCCGCTCTCTCAGGAGGTGCTTGAGAGGAAACGGAGCCCACAAAGGCAGGGCCATGTTTTCCATCTGCTGTTCCCCCATGGAAGCCAGGCTGTGGCTTAGCCCAGGTGGTGACAAAGCTGAGCTGAGCTGGTGCTGGTGCAGTGACCATTGCAGGGCACTGGCCACAGCTCGATATTTTGGGTTTACAGGCCCTGCACAATAATCACCTCTTAACTCCCCCTCCCTCCTCAGCTCTCGGCGCTGAGCAACGGCAGACGGGAGATTTCATGTGCCATAAATATTTAGATTGTGCCTGTGTGTTTATAACACTTGCTCGGGGTGGGACTGGAGCAGCTCACACTCAGCAGCAACACCTGATGCTGGGGAAAGTTTTCCATCACCTCACGGGGACCACGGAGCAGCCCCAGGGACCCCAGGGGTCTGGGCTGTCCTTCCCTGTCCTCTTGCTGGAAAATAGAAACCAGAGAAATGGGAGGGGGATTTCATGGAGCTTCAGAGGATCTGGGGAAAAAAAAAGTTGTGGTTGGGATGGAATGGGAGATTTTGGCAGTGTTAGCAGGGAAAACAGGTCCCCCGTGTGGCCCAGAGGTTCCAGGCCTGCCCAACATGGAATCACAGCCTGGGTTGGGTTGGGACGGACCTTAAATCACATCCCATCCCATTGCATGCCATGCCATGCCATGGATCCCATCCCACCCCATGGATCCCATTGCATCCCATTGCATCCCATCGCATCCCATCGCATCCCATTGCATCCCATTGCATCCCATTGCATCCCATTGCATCCCATTGCATCCCATTGCATCCCATTGCATCCCATCCCATTGCATCCCATTGCATCCCATGGATCCCATCCCATCCCATCCCATCCCATCCCATCCCATCCCATCCCATCCTGTCCCAGGACATGGTTCCTTTTCCAAAGGTGGAATAACTAAAGCAGAGGGTTCAGGGGCAGGCCAGAGCACAGGAAGGCCATGAAAGGGGATTTTTGGGATGGCAGGAACAGCCCAGCCGAGGCTCCAGCCTCTCTTGCACAGGCTCAGGCCCAGCTGAGCTGTGCTGGTGGCCCTGGCTGGGTTGGACTGGGCAGACTGGGAGGCCCTGCAGGGCAGCCCCAGTGCTCAGCCCAGCACTCTGCAGAGCACCAGGGCTCTCAAGTGTTATGGAATTTTTGGGGCTTTAATAGATGTGTTTTTACGAATGTTTCTTTAGGGGAAAATATTTTTCTTTTGTTTCTCTGCGTAGCCTCTTTAGGACTTGCTGTGGAAGTGCAGCCAATACTTTGAGCTCTGGCTCTTTTTTCCCCCTGTCCTGTGGCTTTTTTTTCCTTTCTTTTTGTTTTTTTTTGGACAAGAAATAAATCTCAGGTTTTAGTCCCTTCCCTTGCTTCTATTCCATCTACCTGCTGGGTTCTGTTCTGTAGATTTAGAAACAGGAAAAATGACTCCATGGCAAACTTGGGAAGGGTTTTCCTCCCTGGGCAGGAGGTTTGATATTTGTCTTTGCTCCAACCTTTTTCCTGGAGCCTTTAATACTTATCATGATCAGAGACAAAACATCACCAGAGATGGATAATAAGGGATACCCAGTTTGGAGATTGTTGCTCCTCTTTAAATTTTGAGTTTGGTGCAGCGACGACTGGAAAAAAAAAACAGAGAAAAAGAGTGAGAAAACCCTTCCTCATCTTGTTTTAGAATCAGCAGATGGAAAGGAAACATAAACTCAATTTTATGTGGATTATAAGGCACCTATAAAGAATCATATGAACTGAGACACTTGGCTCTGGTACCCTAATGATACCTATGGAACAATATGTGAAACCTATTACACTCTCCTGGCTGTATGTGTGTGTATATATTTATATATATGGACAGAGAAGGAGCGAGGGAGACGAAATATGGGGCCTTTATTTTTATTGGCTTCTGCGAAGAATAAATTACACAGCAAGGGCAAGGTTAAATTATTGTAAATGTCTGTATGAAAGGCATCACTTAATTATTAACAGTCTGCTACAAATAAAAGGTACAGATGCTAAAATGGCCTGACCTGCTGGATTGGGGGGTTGTTTAAAGTTGGTGCTGAGGCCCACAGCTGACTTGTTCTGTCAGACAGGCTGGAAAAAGAGGCAGGGTAAGGTTTCACTGCAGGGTGGCTTCAAGCCCTCTTTACCAGATGGCAAAAGAAGGCTTGGAAAATGGGGCAGGGGAAGGTGGGAGCATTCTGAAATCAAGGAGAGACCTCTGAGAGGAGAGATGATGCTTGAAACCACCCGGATGGGGAAAAGATGGAAACTCCAGAGTGTAATTCCCTGTATTGTCTCACAGTCTCTCTGCCTCATGCCCTGCCCACAAAGGGCAAATCCACAGTGGATGTGAGTTTCTTAAAGTGGGATTAGGAAATTCACTCCTGTCCCAGGTAGGAAAAGGTCACAACCCCTTTAAAGAGGCAGCTGCACCTGAGCAATCTGCAAAAGGTGACTCCCAGACAAAACCATGGAATTTTCACAGGGAAACTTGGAGGCTGCACCAAGTTGGGAGGAAAAAAAAATTAAAAAAAAAAGTCTGAAACTCCAGCAGTCTATAGGAATGAAAGGACCCAGTGGAAAGCTCTCCTTTGCAGTCACTCACCAAATGAAAGCTGCATTTGGCAGGGAAGGGGCCGTGTGTGTGATTCCACGTTAAACCTTGGGGGCAGATGGAATTCCCTGGAGCAGCTGGGCTCAGCCCCTGCCTGTCCCCACCCTCCCCTGCACGCCCCTGGTGGAGCCAGAGCATCATCTCCCAGGCAGAGACACCCAGCCTTGCTGAAGATCCCAAAATCTCTGGGAATTTGCTGCCTCCCCCCTCGCTGAGCCCTTCCAAAGGCTCCATGTGCCAACAGCACCGTTGGCTCGTGGGGAAAAACAGGATGGCAAAGGAAACACTTGGTGTGAGCTTGATGGATTTTAAAGCACCTGAGGGGATGGGACAAAGAGGAGGAAACCAGATTATCACCCTCCAGTGGTCTCTACACCCACATTTAGGTGCAGAGCATCCCCACCCCTGTCTTTGATGCAGAGCTGTGTAAAGTCACATTGCCCTGAGCTTTTGCCTCCTGATTTCCACAACACAAACACACAACTAAAAAATGCCAATTCCATCATCCCATGGTACTGAAATGCCCATCAGTGGCTGTGTCTCTGCTTCCTCTTCATCCCCCTGGCTCTGGTTGTTCCTGCAGGAACACACCTGGGGGCTCACCCTTGTTCAAGGCTCGACTTTGTGGAGAAGGTGTTGAAGAAATTACCCCAAAAAAGGGAATTTTGGTGTGGTTTCCCATCACCTCAGACTTCTGCATGAAGCTTTGGAAATATGAGCCTTGAGCTGGGGAAATTTGAAGTCCAGGTGGAGACTGGTTGGATGGAATTAGTGACAGGTAAATTCTCTGCTCCACGGGATTCCTCCCATCTCTGTGTTTCACCTTCGTGGGAGTCTGATGCTTTCCCACAAAGCCCTCGATGACAGCAGAGCAGGAAAACACTTTAACCCACCTCTTCTCTGAGTTCTGGTGCTGCAGGAAAGAGGAGCAGAGGCTTTTCCCTGCTCCTGGCAGACAGGGATAGAATTCCTGCCGGGGGAAAAGCCGCCTCCACAGGAGGTACATCTCGGAACAAGGGCGAGCGTGTCGTGACCAGGCTCCAACAGTAGCACAGGCTGCTCCAGACCCCATGGGCTGCTGAGAATCCCGATCCCTCACATCTCATGGACTGCCTTGGCCCCTCTCCAAAGGCCCTTGGCAGCCGTTCAAGGGCTCGCAAGGTGCTGAACACGCCGGCGTTCCTTTTGTCTGCGGCGTGTGCGTGTGGGGGGATGGATTACCCCGGCTTCCCTGCTGGAATGGGGCTGGATTTGGGCAGGGCTGCAGGTGAAGGGATTGTAAAATGTGTGGGGATGGATTAATCTGGCTTCCCTGCTGGAGTGGGATGGATTTGGGCAGGGCTGCAGGTGAAGGGGTTGTAAAATACATGGGGATGAATTACCCCGGCTTCCCTGCTGGAATGGGGATGGATTTGGGTAGAGCTGCAGGTGAAAGGATTGTAAAATGTGTGGGGATGGATTACCCCGGCTTCCCTGCTGGAATGGGGCTGGATTTGGGCAGGGCTGCAGGTGGAGGGATTGTAAAATGTGTGGGGATGGATTACCCCGGCTTCCCTGCTGGAATGGGGCTGGATTTGGGCAGGGCTGCAGGTGGAGGGATTGTAAAATGTGTGGGCATGGGTTACCCCGGCTTCCCTGCTGGAATGGGATGGATTTGGGTAGAGATGCAGGTGAAGGGGTTGTAAAATACGTGGGGATGGATTACCCTGGTTTCCCTGCTGGAATGGGGCTGGGATTTGGCTGGAAGGGCTGGTTGGGTAGAGCTGCAGGTGGAGGGTTTTAAGGTTTGTGTGGGGATGGGTTACCCCAGTTTCCCTGCCGGAATGGGGCTGGATTTGGCTGGAAGAGTTGGGTAGAGATACAGGTGAAGGGGTTGTAAGATACATGGGGATGGATTACCCCGACTTCCCTGCTGGAATGGGGCTGGATTTGGGTAGAGCTGCAGGTCAAGGGATTGTAAAATGTGTGGGGATGGATTACCCCAGTTTCCCTGCTGGAATGGGGCTGGGATTTGGCTGCAAGGGTCAAGTAGAGCTGGAAGAGTTGGGTAGAGCTGAAGGTGAAGAGTTTGTAAGGTTTGTGTGGGGATGGATTACCCCAGTTTCCCTGCTAAAATGGGGCTGGGATTTGGCTGGAAGGGTCAGCCAGAGCTGCAGGTGGAGGGTTTGTCAGGTGGCTTCACCTTGCATGGGAACTGCAGCTTTTCCTCCCAAAGTTTCTGGTTCCACTCATGGCTACGTAGTCAGAGGGCTGTGGGTAAAGCCCTGGAAGAACAAATGTAATGGTTTTTGTTACTAAATTAAAAGTTTAAAAAATTTGACATTATTTCAAAAAATATTCGACAACTCAAATTTGGAATTTCAATAAACCTTTACAAACCACCACATTTGGGAATGTTGACGGGATCAATCCAGAGCAGGGCAGGGATGGAGATGATGTTGGAAGCCCCTTTTGTGCAGCTGCAGAGTGGGAAGTGCTGGTGGTCACTGCTTGGGGCTGCAGCTGCAAAGGGGTCCCTGCTGGTTGGTTGAATGGGGTGGGGGAATTTTTGTTGTTGGGATTCAGCAGGAAAGGTTGGGAACACCACCAGGAGCTGGGGGTGGGATGGGAAGGAGATTCAGAGCTTCCCAAAGGTGCAGGAGCAGGGACAGGTGTGTGGGAAGGGGCTGCTCCATTCCCAAACCCCTCTCCCACCCATCCTGAGCCACCAGAGGCATTTCCAGAGTAAAACCCGGGATCTCCACCAAAAGGAAAAAGTGACAGAGGGGGAAAAGCCAGGCCAGCCCCACCTGGCAGGGTCCGGCTGGATGGAATGTGTTTGCTCTGCTGTTGGGTTTGTAACGTGAACCCTCTGCAAATACCTCCGGGGCAGACAGGTCCCTTTCGGGCTGTGTTTATTTAATAAAGAGCCGGTGAAGTAACTGCAATTTCATTGTCAATTTACTAATGCGTTACAGTAATGTTTCTGAACCTCATTGTTTGGGCTCAGGAGCTCGCCGTGCCTGGCCAAAACTTTCCTTTTTTCTCCCCCTTATTCCTCCCCTCAAGTGTAAAACACGTTTTATTATGACTAGAATGTCTTCTATTTATCAAAAACTGGGATTAAAACCCTCGACTCCCCCCTTCCATGCACATATCCAACTTGGCAGCAGGTCAGTGATTAACCTCCTGAAAGCCTCACTTGCTCTTTTTTTTTTTTTTTTTTTAATCTTTTGTTTTTAATTTTTGAGAGAGGTAAAACCACGCACGTTTGTGCACACACTGACACATAACACACACACATTTTTAAAAGTTCATCTGGGAAGAACACAATGGAAACTCTGGCTGGAAAAACCACAGAGCTGTGAGTCTGTGGTCTGGGAAGTTTGACTACGGCCTCCTACTCTTCTGGATGGAAATCTGGGGTTTGAAACACAATTGCATGTTTAATAATAATAATAATAATAATAATAATAATAATAAATAATAATAATAATGATGATGATAATAATAATAATAATAATAATAATAATAATAATAATAATAATAATCCAACAACCACCCAGCTCTCCCCAACAAGGAGTGGAAAAGAGAAACGAGGTTTTTGGATGAAGAAGGGAAGAAGGTGGCAGAGCAGCTGCTGAGTTGTTTTGGGTTTGGGAAGGGGTGGAGAGCAGTGGGGGTGCTCTCAGCTGAGGTTTGGTCGATCCCCTGTCCCACACCAGTTTATTTTCACCAAGGATCCTTGTAGGAGAGGACTTTCCCCTTCTTAAAGCTGTGGGAGAAGCCTTGGGTTCATCAAGTTTGACTTCAGAGCTGCTGTGGTGCAGGGGGGATGTGGGAGCAGGGTGGGACATTTGGTCCCAGACAGGACATGGGGACTTTTTTGGGTCCTACCCAGGTGATGTTATTGCTCTGGGACACTGCAAAGTTCCCTATCCCACATTCCCAGGCACTGGGGGGTTTTGGGAGCAGCTCTAGCTGTGGGTACCTCTGTGTGTCCACATTCCCATCACTGACAGGGGACATCCACAGGCAAAGCTCAGCCTGGTTGATTTTTTGTGGAAGGATTTGGGTTTTCATTGTGCCCTGGACACTCCAGGTGCTGCTCCTTGGGGCAGAGCTGTACCAAGGCTGTGCCTTGGAGCTGCCCATGGATCTCTCACCTTGTTTGAGCCAAGGTTTGTCTCTCCCTTTTGAGGCTTTTTAAGTCAGGTTTGTCTCCCTTTAGGGACTCTTTGAGCTGGGCTCCTCTCTCTCTTTTGGGACCATTTGAGTTGGGTCTGTCTCTCTTTTGGGGATGATTGAGTTGGGTCTGTCTCTCTTTTGGGGCCATTTGAGTTTGGTTTGTCTCCCCCTTTTGGGGCTGTTTGAGCCAAGGTTTGTCTCTCTCTTTGGGGCCATTTGACCTGGGTTTGTCTCTCCCATTTGGAGCCAAGTGAGCCCGAGTTTGTCTCTCTTTTGGGGCCACTTAAACTGGGTTTGTCTCTCCCTTTTGGCACTGTTCGAGATGGGCTCCTCTCTCCCTTTTGGGGCTGTTTGAGCCCAGTTTGTCTCTCTTTTGGGGCCGTTTGAGCAGAGTTTCTCTCTCCCAACCCAACCCAGCCCAGCCCAACCCAACTCAACCCAACCCAGCCCTGCCCAACCCAACTTAACCCAACCCAGCCCAACCCAACCCAACCCAGCCCTGCCCAACCCAACTTAACCCAACCCATCCCAACCCAACCCAACCCAACCCAATACAACCCAACCCAACCCAGCCCAACCCAACCCAGCCCTGCCCAACCCAACCCACCCAACCCAAACCCAACCCAACCCAACCCAACCCAGCCCAACCCAACCCAGCCCAACCCAACCCAGCCCAACCCAACCCAACCCAACCCAACCCAACCCAACCCAACCCAACCCAACTCAACCCAACCCAACCCAACCCAACCCAACCCAACCCAGCCCAGCCCAGCCCAGCCCAGCCCAGCCCAGCCCAGCCCAGCCCAGCCCAGCCCAGCCCAGCCCAGCCCAGCCCAGCCCAGCCCTGCCCAGCCCAGCCCAACCCAGCCCAACCCAGCCCAGCCCAGCCCAGCCCAGCCTAATCAGGGCCATGACCCTGCCGCAGGTCCCAGCTCTGCCCTCAAAGCCTCCGACCAAGCCCTGGGGGCCCTCCCCAACCCAGTCATGACCAATTACATGGGGTGGCTTCAGCGGGGACCCCTCGGCCTTTGAAGCTGCCCTTGAACCCCAGCCTGGAGCTCCGGCCCCGGCGCAGCGAGCACAGCTCGCCCCGTAATGAGCAGGAAGATTTCTGCTAATCCCCTCCTAAATGAGGGGCTAATTCCTGCAGCAGAAACTTGTCAGCTGCTTGTTAACAGCTCTCGGACCCGTGCTCACGTGGCCTTCATTATTTTTAGGAGCTTGCTTTTTTTTTTTTTTTTTTTTGGTTTGGACCAGAAGCGTAAACTTTGCTTAAACAGAGCTGGTTTAACAACCAGCTGCTTAAATCTGATGGTTTGGGAGAGAAATCCGTCAAGAAATTCAGCAGAAGTGGTAGTGGGGGACGTTTCATATTGAATTTTTCATATTGAATTTTCCCCCTTTTTTTCCTTTCTTGTTCTTTTTTTTAATTTTTTTTTTTTCATTTTTAAATGTGGAAACTTTAAGGCACAATCCCGGCCCTGTGTTTAAGTCATTAAAACATCTTTAAGCATTTTCTGGTTTGAGTTTTCTTAGCAGCAGTCCTTTTCCTGGAATGCATTTTATTTTTCTTTAAAGTTGATGAAAAAAAAAAAAAAAAAAAATAATAATAATAAAAAAAAAAAAATCTGCCCCTTGTATTTCCAGGCCATTTTTCTTTTTCTAATTTTTTTTTTTTTAAGGGGAGTGAGGAGAGGGGGGTGGAGGAGGTTGTGGGATGAGGAAAGTGAGAGAACAGGGCCCTTTCTGTGCTTTATTTCTAATCCGCAGGAATCCATTTTAGCCTTTTACGGCTGTTGCACTTGCTGACAGGATTTACATTCTCCGTATGTTATCTGAAACATCACAATCTGCGGCTCTGGGATTGTTTCATGCCTGGGTTAAAAACACGCCGGAGCTTCTGGGAGGCTGCGGGGAGGGAAGAGCAGGGAGGGAGAGGGAAAGAAAAGAAAAAAAAAAAAAAGGGGGAAAAGAAGGGAAAGGTGAGAGCTGAGCACTTGGAGGGAGCTGCTCAGGCAGAGTTCACGGCCCAGACAAAGTGATGTTCAAGGGAAGAAGGGAGGGTTTAGATCCCTTTGATTCCAGCCCTGTTGGAGCAAAGCAGTGATGGAAAAACCCACCCGGACTGGCTCTGTGTGAACCCCTCCAGGATGGAATCACAGAAGGGTTTGGGTTTCAAGGGGCCTGAAAGTTCTTCCAGTCCCACCCCCTAAAATATTCCACTATCCCAGGTTGATCCATGCCCCTTCCAGCCTGGCCTTGGGCACTTCCAGGGATGGGGCAGCTACAGCTCCTTTGGATAACCCGTGCCAGGGCCTCCCCACCCTCACAGGGACATCCAGAGATTTAAATATCCAGAGATTTAAATATCCAGAGATTTAAATTTCCCCTCTTTCAGTTTTTCAGTTTCCCAGTCCTGTCCTGCAGCACTCTTGTCCTGTCATGGGTGCATGCACTGGAGGATGGGGATGGATGGATGGATGATGGATGGATGATGGATGGGATGGATGGATGGAGGGATGGATGGATGATGGATGGAGGGATGGAGGGATGATGATGGATGGATGGCAGGATCCATGGAATGGATGGGTGGAGGGATGGATTCTTCTGACCTGCATATCAAGATCTCCTGGGACTAAAACTTGATTTTGCTAGAAACTGAACTAAATGCCATTAAAATCCAACTTTGCCAAGTGTTTGTTGAGAAAAGACCAAACACTGAGGATGTGGCAATGATTTTCCAGCAGCCTCAAACGTTGCTGTGTCCATCAGTGATCCCAAACACTCATCCCTCCTTCTGCCTCAGCCTGGATACCCCAAAAATCCCCAGGCTGGGCTGTTCCCTGCATCCCCTGCTCTTGCCCACCTCTGTGTTTCTGAATGCACAAGGAGGTGCCACTCCACGTCCTTGGTTTTCTGCTCATGACCAAAGCTCTAAGCTCTTAAGGTAGGGACTTCTTTTTAATAACTCACATGAGAACCCAGGGAAAATGTAAGTTTTATGGAGTCTAGAGAATATTTTTAAAGGATTTAGATGTCTGGAAAAAGTGTCTTAGGAGGTTTAACTGCTTTGCAGTGGAAAAAAAAAATTAACAAATATTCTTATTTCTTTGTTAGTCCCTTTTGGGGCAAAGCAGCCGCCACATGTTCCGGGCAGGGCTGTGATCCCAAGGCTCTGGGCCAAATCCCAAATCCGTGCAAGGCAGCACAGTGCAGGTAGGGTGGGCTGGAGCTGGGTCCTGTGTGTGTTTCCAGGATGAAAGCTCTGTAATCGCTGGGGATCTGAGAGATGATTATTTTTGGGGTGGTGCAAAACTCGCTGGGCTGTGAAAAGCTCTGTTATCCGGGATCCTAATGCAAACAAAGGGGGATTTGGGCTGGCCAGGCTCTCCCTGTACCCCCTCTCTGTGCTCCATGCTGGTTTATCCTCTTAGTCAGGATGGAGCCACCTCTGCAGGAGCTGGATCGTGGCTGGGCACCAGCTGGGGCTTGGTGCCAAAGCAGGACGTGGTTTCAGGTTGGTCTGAGAGCCTGAGCTCGGGAAAAGCGAATTTCCCAGTGTGGCACTGGCCCAGCCCACTCCAGCTGGGATAAATTCACCATTTCCTCATGGAAAGGGTGCTCAGATACTGGGAGGGGCTGCCCAGGGAGGTTTGGTGTCCCCATTCTGGAGCTGTGGATGCCACACTCAGTGCTCTGGGCTGGTGACAAAGCAGGGACTGGGCACTGGATGGCCCTGAAAAGCTTTTCCAGCCTCAGAGGTTCTGGGATTCAGTGGGACACATCATGAGCTCATCCCAGGCCAGTGTCCTACACACAGATCCCTCCCTGATGCCAGGTTTGACCTGGAACTCGCAGGTGAGAACAGGAGCAGGTTTGGATCAGATCTAAGGAAGAAATTCCTCCCTGTGAGGGTGATGATGCCCTGGGATTGCCCAGAGCAGCTGGGCTGCCCCTGGATCCCTGGAAATGTCCCAGGCCAGGTTGGACATGGGGGTTTGGACAGTGGGAGGTGGCAGGGATGGCATGGGATGATCCAGCTCCCTTCCCAGCACCCCATTCCGTGGTTCTGTGAACACCCAGCACCCTGCCTGGCCATTCCTGTGTCCCCAAGAGCCACGTGGAGATTCTGCTGTCACCTCCACACCCCTTGTCCCACCCCATGGGCACCCCCAGCCCCACTGCCAGCAGGAGCTGTGCCACCACCCCCCCAATCCCTGCGAGTGAAAAATCCCACCTGTGTCTGCGGGGCCTGCCTGGGATTCCTGGGAAACCTTAACCTCTATTAATACCACTGAATTATTCCTTCATATGGCAAAGCACTTATGTAAACCGATCTCCTCCCGCCTCGGAGGAGGCAGGCGCTGCTCAGATGGATCTACCTGCTCTCAGGGGGCTCCCAAACCCTCCACATTCCTCCACATTTTCCCCCCCTTTTGCAGGAGGACGTGTGTGTGATGGGAAAAGGGGGAGAGAGAGAAGGAAGGCAGGAGTGAGATCACTGGGATAATCCCAGAGCTCTGGAGCAGCAGCAGGTTGGGGAGAAGGTTGGAGCACGTTTGTCTGTCTCTCCATCCAGTTGTGGTGTCTGAGCCAGACCTCCCCAGAGCTGGAGTGAATTAGGCTGGGGTCAAGTGGGCTTAGCTGTCATTTACACCGACACCTTTTTATGTCACAGCAGCTCCTGGCGTGGCCAGAGCCAGGGAAGGGGATCCATGGAAATGAGAACCAGGCCCAGGAGGTTCCTTGGAGCAGTGGCAGCACCAGGGATTCCCAGCCAGAGGCACTCAGAAGCTGTGGAATCCTGGGGCTGTCCTGAAATCCCTCAGTTGGATTGTTTTCCTTCATTTCTTGGGGTTTATGGCTTCTGCCCTTGGCTGCAAAGGCTCAGAGGGGGATTTTGAAATAGGAACAAACCAGGGAAAGATCAAATGTGTCACGAAATCGTGGGACTCCAGCAGATGGGGCTCAAAGAAAAGAATGCCAAAATAGCTCTGGCCTGGCAGTGCTGCTGGGTGTCACTGGGGCAGAGCCAGACCTGTCCTGGGGGCAGGAGGTTCAGGGGGAGAGGTTTCTGCCTCCTCCCTGGCATGGCACTCAGAGAACCACAATGGTTTGGGTTGGAAGAGACCTAAAATTCATCTCCTTCCATGTCCCTGCCATGGGGACACCTTCCCCTATCCCAGGCTGCTCCCAGCCCCAATGTCCAACCTGGCCTTGGGCACTTCCAGAGATCCAGGGGCAGCCACAGCTGCTCTGGTCCCTGTGCTGAGGCTTCTCCACCCTCACAGGGAAGGATTTATTCCCAATATCCCATCCAGCTCTGCCCTCTGGCAGTGTGAAGCCATTCCTTGTGTCCTGTCCCTCCATCCCTTGTCAATATTCCCTCTCCACTTTCCTGTCAGCTCCCCCAGGTCACTCTGAAGCTTCTCCAGATTGAGCAATCCCAATAGTCAAACTACATTTGCACCTCTGCACCTCTCAGGGCATTCCTAAAGCAGGAATTCCTGGATGCCAGCTCCAGGAAGTCTGGCCTGGTGGGAAGTCACAGTCACAAACCATTCTGAGCACTTGGAGAGATTTTGGCTTTTCCAACCAAGAGCAGAACAAGTTGGAAAAAGAGGAATCCTCTGCTCCCCAACAGGTGTTTTGTTTGGGTTTTTGTTTGGTTCTCTTTTTTTTTTTTTTTTTTGGAAGCAGAGCTGAGGTTTGAAATTCCACCCACGTTGGGAAATTCCAAATCCATTTTCCATCTCACCCTTTCTGCATGGCTGAGGAAAAGAGATTTTGGGAGACTTTTTGCTTTGTTAGGACCAGGTTAGAATTCAGCCTTTGGTCAGTTCTGAGAAGAGAGAAATGTCTGCACCCCCAAAATTCAGCAGTGTGGGATTTTCTGTCCATCCTTGGATGGAATTAACCTCAGTTAACCTCAGCAGTGCCCCAGAAATGCTGGAAAATGAGACCTCCACAACTGGCTTTGTCCTGCCTGCCTTGTCCCTTTGTGCTGGTGACATTCCTGGCTGGCTCTGTCCCCTCTCTCCAGCCCCCAGCACAGCAGGGACCTGATTCCAGACCAAATTTGAGATGTCACCACCAAACCAGGCTGTCCCTGCAGCCCAGGGGTGTCCAGATGTCCCCCTGTGACTGCTCCAGGTGATGCTGCACTGCAAGAGCTGCCCCAGGACCTGGAGATTCCCGTGATATTCCCGTGATCCCTGGAGATTCCATGGGTTTGGATGGAGCCAGCCTTTCTGGAAGGGGTGCTCTGGTCACTGCAGGGGATTGGGTTAAGTCTGGACAAATGGAGACAAAGGAATTACTGAGCAAAATGTCCTGGCCTGTCTTCTGCAGGAGGTCACTGAGATGATCTGTTTGTCCCTCCTGGCCTTTAAATCCACTAATCTATTTTCCCTTCCAGGAACTGGAACTGTATTCTGAGAACAGCCCCTTAGGAAAAGAGAAAAAAGCAGGCAAAGGAGGCCTTTGAAAAACAACAGCAAAGCAAAACCCCCTTCAAGTACAAAATAAACTGAGGTACAAGGTGCAATTAACAATGCACCAACAGCAGAGCCTGGAATGTAAATTGTATTTAAATAGGGCTGTGAAGAATGTTTCAGTCCCCTAAATGGCTTCTCTCTCCTGCTGCCTTGAACCTCCAATCAAGCCCTGGCTGGGAGTAATTTGGGGCTGGAAATTGTTGCCACACGAACAGCTGAAGGCTGGCAGGGTCACGGGCCCCCCGTGTCACACCCTGTCATTTTAGATTAAGAGAGGCAAAGGCGACGCGGCTGCGAACTTTCCCTGGGCTGTGTCCATCCCTGGCTGCGAGGAGAGGACGGCCTAATTGGAGTCAACTGCTTGATTATGATAATTGCTACTGTCTGGAGGAAGGAACAGCCCAAGCCTGGAGCCTGCTGCACCTTTGGGGTGCTCTGCCAGCAGATGGGACTGGCACAAAATCCCCTTTTCGGCCCCTTGACCTCTGCTTGACCACTTGTTGACTCCAGGCAGGGTCACAAAGGGTTTGCTGCTCCTTCTCTGCTTCCCACCAGAGGGTTGGGCTGAAGGATTTATCCCCTCTGAGGGAAAAGGGCTTTTTCCAGCTGCATCCCCGTGGCACAAGCAGGAGATGTGCATTTCCTGCTGGGATATTTATCCGTGTCCATTGTCCAGCCCGGCTGCAATCTGTGGGAAATCCATCCAGGAGGCTCTGCTGGTCAATCTGTCACAGCCTGGCCATTTCCATTTGCTGAGGGAGCAGGGATGGTCCTGGAGGTCACAGCACTGGGATGGCAACGAGGGGCAGGCATTGGGATTTTTGAAAAAATTTTTCCCTTTGCCTTGGAGTCCCTTTGAGAAACAGCAACACCCCTTTCTCTTCATCAGTTTTATTTTCAAGGCTTTTAAATGGTTTTGAGGTGCTGATTTAGAGAAGGAAGGATCTCAGGATGAAATCCTGAGGGAATGCTGTTGTATTCCCAAATCCATGCCAGGCTGAAGCCTTGGAGCCATTGGCATTTCCAGTGGGAATTTCCATATTTCCATAGCCCTGGGAAGCTTGGCTGCAGCTTCCTTCAGAGCTCCTCAGCCCAGGAGTGATGTTAGGCACAGAAAGGGGATCACATCCATAATTAAGGAATTGTTGTTAATTCCTGGCTATTATTTCTTAATATCAACCATCACCACAGAGCTGCTGCTGTGGAGCAGCACAGCCAGAGCTCCAATAATAAATAACAACAAATCCATTGGGTTATTGTTTCTTTGGTGTCATAAAAGCTGGCTAAAATTGCGAGGTTTAATGTTAAAAAGCAGAGATCCCTGTCAGGATACCTGGGTTTCTGGGACAGAACAATGGGATAACAGGATCTCATTCAATCTCCAGGAGTGCCCAGCCCCAGCTGCTCCAGGACAGGGTGCTCTGCCCTCACAGCACTTAAGGCAATGACTCAGGACCCTGTGGCTGAGGGCTGTGACACCACAGATTCATTAATTTATGGGATAACCAATCCTTTGGGAGAGGTTGTTCCTAATCTCCATTAGTCTGAAGTTGCTTTATCCCTTTGCAGCGAGGAATTTTGTGTCCCTTTCCTCTGTGAGCTTTCTTAAAACTCCATCCCCCTGATTCTGGGGATCATTTATTTCAATTTCCGTGGTTTTGTTTTCTTTGTTTTTTTTTTTTTTTTCCCCAACTCCTGCAGGTGAACTCTGCTTCTCCAGATCTTTCTGACAGCTTTGTTTTCCTTCACCAAAAAATTGCCAAAATACACTCAGGGCCTGTTCTCTCACTCCATTTTCAGTTTCCATAGGAAACTCCAAGAGCAGCTGACAAAACCTCTTTCACACTCTCCTGATTTTCTTTTACCAAACCCTGGAGGTGCCAGCAATTCCTCCTCTCCCACCCAGGAGCTGCTGCTGCTCTGCTGGAGCTGCAGGTGTGGGCTCAGGAGCAGGATGGGGAGCTGAGGGCTCTGTCCAGGTGTCCAGCACAGGTTGGGGCTGCAAAACCTCACCTGTGTTCCCAGAGGAGCTGATTTGTGCCAGGGGGAGAAGTTTTGCAGGGAGAGCACAACAACCCCTGGAGCTGCTGTGGGGGGGACAGTGAGGGATGGGGTCCCCCAGCACCCCCTGAGCTGGGTCTGAGCCCCCCACGTGTGCTGGACATCACTTAAATACATCCATGAGCTCAGGGAGAGGCAGATCCAAGGCCTGGGCACTGGGGAATGTGGTGGGATGAAGGATGCAGGGATTAGTGATGGATGAAGGATCCATGAAGGGATTAATCAGTGGGATGGATGCAGGAACTGCTGGGATGTGGGTGGGATGCAGGAATCTCTCATTTCTCGTGGCCAGGAGGTGATAAACCATTGGTTTTTCTGGAACTTTCCTCCCAAGTGCCAAAGCAAACCCCGAGCCCAGGAATGTGGCTGCTCTTCCTCCTTTGATCACGAGTCAAACGTGAAGGAAACGTTTCCCACCCCTTGGGCACTCAGATGCTGCCTCGTTTCTGTGGTGCTGGAAGCAGCAAAACCAGCACCCCCCTGCCCAGGCCAGCCCTGGGGCTGGCAGCAGAGGAAGGAGCATCACAGAATCCTGCAAGGGCTGGGCTTGGGGTGGCACCTCAAACATCCTCTGGCCTGGCAGCTGCTGGGGCTGGTTTGGGACACACAGCTCTGCCCTCAGCTGAGGCAAAGGAGCTTTTCCCCTCCCTTTGGAGGTGGGGCTGAGGATGTTGGAAGTTTGGGAATGGCAAATTCTGCCTGGGAGCTGCCTGCAGCACACGGGGAGCTCGGCTCTGTGTCCCCACCCCATTGTCCCCCGTCCTCCTGCACGGGCTGGTGTGATGTGCTGCTCTCCACTAATTAAACCCTGGCTCAGGAGGAGCTCGGGGCTTGCTGTTACCCCAGGATGGACTGGCTGGTGCTGGAAGTGCCAGCAGCAGGTTTGGGACGTGGTTTTCACTGTGGCTGGGAGGGCTGGGCTGTGGTGGCACCCCGGGGTGATGTCCCATGTCCCATGTCCCAGCTCAGCCTCCCTGCAGAGGTGCTGCTTCCTAAGGCAGGAGCTAAGAGGTGTTTAAAGCAGCTTTACCTAAATCCCAGCCCGAGGTGGGCACAGAACTTCGAAAGGAAAGGGAAAGGAAAGGGAAGGGAAAAGGGAAAGGAAAGGAAAGGAAAGGAAAGGAAAGGAAAGGAAAGGAAAGGAAAGGAAAGGAAAGGAAAGGAAAGGAAAGGAAAGGAAAGGAAAGGAAAGGAAAGGAAAGGAAAGGAAAGGAAAGGAAAGGAAAGGAAAGGAAAGGAAAGGAAAGGAAAGGAAAGGAAAGGAAAGGAAAGGAAAGGAAAGGAAAGAAGGAAAGGAAGAAGGAAAGGAAGAAGGAAAGGAAGAAGGAAAGGAAGAAGGAAAGGAAGAAGGAAAGGAAGAAGGAAAGGAAGAAGGAAAGGAAGAAGGAAAGGAAGAAGGAAAGGAAGAAGGAAAGGAAGAAGGAAAGGAAGAAGGAAAGGAAGAAGGAAAGGAAGAAGGAAAGGAAGAAGGAAAGGAAGAAGGAAAGGAAGAAGGAAAGGAAGAAGGAAAGGAAGAAGGAAAGGAAGAAGGAAAGGAAGAAGGAAAGGAAAAAGGAAAGAAAGGAAAGGAAAGGAAAGGAAAAAGGAAAGGGAAAAGGAAAGGAAAAGGAATCCTGGCTGCATGGATGAAGCTCAGCTCTCCTGAAAGCCCAACCAGGTTTAACCCAGAGCCCACCACAGCATCCTCAGCTCCCAGAGCCCACAGCAGGAGCAGCATCAGCTCCATCTCCCACCTCCTCCCATCACCTCCCTCCTTCCCTCCCCAGTGAGAGGGACAGGCACACAGAGGGAGCAAAATTCGGGTGTCTTTGGAGCATCCAAAAAGGGAGGGTGGGGAGGAGGCATCTTTTCCAAAAAGAGCCAAAAAAAAAAAAAAAGGGAAGAAAAAGAAACAGTAAATGCATCAAATAATAATAATAAAAACCCACCCTTTTCTTTGAGCCTCAATGTATGCTGGTGCAGTGCTTAGGGGATTAATCTCTTAAAAAATAAGTGCCATGTGAGTAGACAGGCAGTGATTAAGGTTTTAACTGATCAGTCTGCGTCTGACAGTGAACCAGCTATTATCTTAACGGAATCAAACGAACATTCAGAGCCTCTGCTCAGCCCCAAACATGAAAGGAGATGTCATCTGCTGGCAGTTGGCAAAGCCGCAGGGGAAGGGGGAGAGGGAGAAAGGAGGGAAGGCAAGGAAAGCAAAACAAGGGTGAGAAAAAGGGGGAAAGGAGGGGAAAGAGGGAGAAGGGCTGAGAAGGGATGGAGGGGGAAATAAAAGGGAGGGAGGGAGACAAAAGGGAGGGCAGGGAGGTTTGGGGGAGTGCTGTGCTCTGGGTTATTTCCTTCCTGCTTTCCCCAGTGGTTTGGGAGCTGCTCGGAGCCTTTGGAGCCCTCCCCAAGCCTTGCCCTGCCTTTTCCCACCGCGGCCGCCGAGGTCTGCCCTAAACCAGGGAGGTCTGGCACTCTTGAACCTGAGGTCAAAAACAAGAGGCAGGAGAAGAATGGCCTTCAGGCCAGAGGAAGAAACCAGGGCAACCGGGCTCTTATCGGGATAAAAGGGCTTTATCTCAGAGCACTCCAACAAAACACACAGCCCAGAGAACAGGCTCTGTCAAGTGTCCAGCAGGGCCACGTGGGAGATCCCAAATCCCTGAGGGAACAGGGGTTCATTCCTCAGGGGAGATCCCAAATCCCTGAGGGATAGAGGGGTTCATTCCTCAGGGGAGATCCCAAATCCCTGCAGGGATAGGGGTTCATTCCTCAGGGGATACCCCAAATCCCTGCAGGGATAGAGGGGTTCATTCCTCAGGGGATCCCAAATCCCTGAGGGATAGAGGGGTTCATTCCTCAGGGGATCCCTGAGGGATAGAGGGGTTCATTCCTCAGGGGATACCCCAAATCCCTGAGGGATAGAGGGGTTCATTCCTTAGAGACAGAGGGGTTCATTCCTCAGGGAGACCCCAAATCCCTGAGGGATAGAGGGGTTCATTCCTCAGGGGATCCCTGAGGGATAGAGGGGTTCATTCCTCAGGGGATACCCTAAATCCCTGCAGGGATAGAGGGGTTCATTCCTCAGGGGATCCCTGAGGGATAGAGGGGTTCATTCCTTAGGGGAGATCCCAAATCCCTGAGGGATAGAGGGGTTCATACCCTAGGAGAGACCCCAAATCCCTGCAGGGATAGAGGGGTTCATTCCTCAGGGGATACCCCAAATCCCTGAGGGATCAGGGGTTCATTCCTTAGAGACAGAGGGATTCATTCCTAAGGGGATCCCTGAGGGATAGAGGGGTTCATTCCTTAGGGGATACCCCAAATCCCTGCAGGGATAGAGGGGTTCATTCCCTAGGAGAGACCCCAAATCCCTGCAGGGATAGAGGGGTTCATTCCTCAGGGGATACCCTAAATCCCTGAGGAATAGAGGGGTTCATTCCTTAGGGGATACCCCAAATCCCTGCAGGGATAGAGGGGTTCATTCCCTAGGAGAGACCCCAAATGCCTGCAGGGATTCCTTACACTTGCAGACCCTGGAGCTGGGGCCAGGGCAGGTTTTGGGCTCTGGGGGTGGAGGGCAGGTGGGATTTACCTGGGAATTTCCCCTGGGATGTGTTGGGAGACTGAAGGGGAGCAGTTGCAGTCCCCAGTGCAGGGCAGTGAGGGCTGGGACAGGGAGAGGCTGCCTGGCAGAGAGGCAGGAGCTGCCTGGTCATGTTTGTGTGGTCACTTCACACCAAGGGAATGTCAGGATTGATGGACTGGAGGGTGCAGGAGGAGCTGGGACTGGGGCAGAGGTGAAACAATGGGGGTTTGTTCAGCCAGGGCTGTGGGACTGGGCTGGGAGGTGACTGGGACCAAACAGGGGGGAGGCCAAGGAGCTGGAGAGGAGATGGAGGAGCCTGGAGCCTGCTGGGATTCCTAAAAAAAGGTTACAGCAGGATTGTGGCACAGAGAGGGGAGGATGGGGCTGGATTCCATGGTTCTGTGTTATCCACGCTGGAGAAAGGGAGCAGGGCTGGAGGTCCCAGGGTCCAAAATCCCACAGACCTGCAGCCCCTGGATGCCTTTGGGAAACCCTTCTTGTCCTGATGTGAAGGACAGGTGGCTGCCAATAAAGGCAGGAGCTTCTCTTTGAAATGGAGAATGTAAACCCCTCCCTCCAAATTATTGTAATTTTGAAATTAAGGAGCTCTCAGGCAAAGATATGGGAATTAGGAATAACAGTTCTTTACTAGGAAAATTAAAATAGAAATGCAGTATTACAAAGAACAACCCCCAAACCCTGCCAGAGTCAGAATCCAAGCTGACACCCGTCAGTCAGTCAGGGTGTTGGCACAGTCCCATTCCATGGTGGCTGCATCCTCCTGCAGTGGCAGATGTGGCTCAGCTGGAGCAGTGCTCCTGGAGAAGGGGCAGTTTCCTCTGAAGGTGCAGGGATGATGTGGAAAGGTCTGGCTTTCCTCTGGAATCCAGTGGCAAAGGCTGCTCTGGTGTTCCAAATGTCAGTTTTTCTCTGGGTAGGAAAGGCTTGGCTCCTCCCCTGGCTGGAGCATCTCCCATGGGATGATGGAATTTTATCAGCCATGCCCTGGGACTCACTGGCCATGAACAGGAGATCTCTCCTGGAGGGAGGATGGGCTGTGGAAAGATAAAGATGATTGCCCCAGCTGGTTTAAAGCTGCCCATGAGCAGATAATGTGTGCCAGGAGATCAGGGGCACTGCCCCACCCGGCTGTGACAGATGGGGACAGAATCCACATTGCTGGTCACATCCTGCATTGCAACCCAAGACACCTTGGGATGCCCTTTGGAGCAGCAGCCCGTGGCACAGATCCTCATTCACAGGTTATAGGGTTGGAGGCAGTGCCCCAGCACCCCTGGGGTGTCCAGGCTGCAAATCCCACCCACTGCTCCCCTTTTCCAGAAGGGCTGAGCCCTGCTCCAAGGTTTGGTTTTCTGCCTGATCCCTTTGGGACTCAGCCCTGTCTTTCCTCATTCCTCCATAACCACCTTTCACTGGGAAATACTCCATGCCAGAAATCCCCTTTTTGGGGGGAATACCCTTCTCCCCACCTGCCTGCCAGGCTGCCCTCCTTGTTCCCTGGGATTTGGAGCTCTCAGAGGGAGCACAGATCCCTCCCACCCCACACCTGCACCCCGGAGCATCCCAGCCCAGGGAGCACCATGAATTTCCCTGGGTGCAGCCCCCTGTGATTGCTCTGTGCTCTCCCTGCTGACTCCATCTGCCTGCCTGGTGCTGCTGCTCCGTGCCAGGAGGGCTCTGGGAGCGCCAGGGTCACGACTGCCCCATTACAGGGTGAGATTTATCCTTGGCAGGTGTGCTGCGGGATGCTATATTATCCAGGATTATGAACTGTAACAGGATAATCTCTCTAATGTAATTCAAGCTCTCGACATGGCTTATGGCTCCTTAATGTACCTCAGACTGAAGAATTACAAGAACATTTTCCCCCCTCCCTGCCTTGTCAGCTCCTAAATGATTTAGGCAATCGCCTGAAGCCAGATCTTGGCCTCCAGTCATAACTCAGAGCAGTTCAGTAAATATGATGGGGAAGGAGTTTTGCTCTTTCTTCCTTCCACTCTGCTCAGCCCTTGGTGAGCTGGGGAATGAGCAGGGAGAGCTGGGATGCCCAGGGAATGAGCTGGGAATGCTGAGACTCACAGGGAATGAGCTGGGACTCACAGGGAATGAGCTGGGACTCACAGGGAGTGAAAAAGGAGAGCTGGAACTCCCAGGGAATGGTTTGGGACCCCCAGAGTATGATTAAGAACTCCCAGGGAATGAGCAGGGAGAGCTGGAATGCACAGAGAGTGAAAAGGGAGAGCTGGAACTCACAGAGAATCAGTTGGGACTCAGGGAATGGTTTGGGACTCCCAGGGAATGAGTTGGGACTCCCAGGGAATGGTTTGGGATCCCCAAGGAATGTTTTGGGACCCCTAGGGAATGGTTTGGGACCCCCAGGGAATGGTTTGGGACCCCCAGGGAATGAGCTGGGACCCCCAGGGAATGGTTTGGGACCCCCAGGGAATGATTTGGGACCCCCAGGGAATGAGCAGGGAGAGCTGGGACTCCCAGGGAATGGTTTGGGATCCCCAGGGAATGTTTTGGGACCCCCAGGGAATGAGCTGGGACTCCCAAGGAATGGTTTGGGACCCCCAGGGAATGAGCAGGGAGATCCAGGACACTCAGCCCTGCCCTCACCTCCTCATCATCCCCTTCCTCCCCTCCTGCCCCAGTTTCCAGCAGGATTGCTGCCCCTCAAGGGCAGGCCCGGGGTCCCCTCTGGAGCTGTGTGACCCCAGGACTGTCCCCTTTAGCACATCCCCCTGCCAGGCACTGCAGGCACAGCTCCAAGGCAGGAGAGGGGGAGATTTCCCCAGGAAAATCCTTTCCTGTGCCTGGAACTTTTCAAAGCAGCCCCTTCCCCAGGACTCTGCCCCACCCTGGGAGGGGAGACCCTCCCGAGTGCAGAGTGGCAGATCAGATCTCTGCTCTCAGCAGCAGCACGGGTTTCCAGCCACCTGAAGGAGGAGTTCTTTTCCCCCTTTTTTTTTTTTTTTTTTTTTTTTTTTAAATTTTTTATTTTTTCCTTCCCTGGAAGCTTCTGCACGACAGAGCCTCATAAATCTCCCCTCCCAAACCCCTCAGGCGGCCGGGTGTCTGCATCCTCTCCATCTTCATTTTCCTGTCCCTGCTTTGATGCTCTGCCCTGCCAGGAGCCCAAGGTGGGAGCTGGGGGCTCCTGTCCCCTCTGTCCCTGCCCTGCCACCTCCCTGCTGTCACCTCAGTGGCACCTGGGGTGTCCCTGAGGCTGTCCCTGGATTTTCCAGGCTGCTGTGGTTGAGGTGGTTCAGAACTCCTCAGCCACTGGGAATTGTGCTGTGTTCCTGTGGGAGCCCAGGGTGTTCCCCTGGTTTCCCTGGATGCCTCCAGACCCCCCTGGCGAGGATCTCAAAGACCCTGGAATAGTATCCAGGAGTCTTGAACCCCCTGGAAAAACCTACCAGCATTGAAGGAAGAAATACAGGCCACAAAAATAAGTCGAGTATAAATTAGATTGTTAGAAAAGGTGGATTTCTAAGAATGTTTATATCAGGGGGCTCGTGGCTGACATGGAGGATTTGGGGTGTGGTGTGTCCCTTCCTCCATGCCATCCATGTGGGGTGGCATCCTCAGATTGGGATCCTCAGATTGGATGGGAACAAAGCTGGAGAGTGTAATGAGATTGTAGAGTATTAGAAAATAATTGTAAATATTAAATACGTAGTTCAGAGTATAAAAGATAAGTCCTGCCCCAAGGGCAGACATTCCACCCTGGGTGTCAGGCTGAACAGATCTCTGTTAGCTGGACAGAGAGTTTCTGAGATAACAAATAATAAACAACCTCAAAACCTCAGAGAACAGCCTCCTCCAGTCTCTCTTTGGGGAAAACCTGGATTCCAGACCATCTTTATGTCCTCCTGAGGTGATCCCAAGCCTAAAGAGACACCCCAGGCCGTGCCATGTTCCCTGCTGGGATTCCCTGTGGGATAACCCAGGGATAAATCAGTGCTTTGGTGTGTTGGTTGTTCCTGGGGTGCCCACAGGAAGATTTCTCACCTTCTCCATAATTGTCTCCACCTCTGTTCATTGCTTTGATTTCATGGTGCATTTTGTGGTGCTGATTTTAAGTGGAATGAGGATCATTCCCATGGAAAAAAAAAAAAAAAAAAAAAATTAAGGCAGGCCCTCCATCCCAACAATCCTCTGGGCTGGGGAGATGCAGGATCCCAGCTGGGAGCTGCCAGGAATCTCCTCTGGAGTCACTGTCCCTGCTCAGCTCTTCCCTCTCTCCCAGAGATTTTCCTCCCAGTCCCACCGTGATCCCTCCTGCTGCTGTCTGGGTGACCCCAAGGACAAAAATCCACTTTGTAAACGGGATGGGAGGGGAGGAAAGAAAGCAGAAGAGGTGAAAAAACAGCAGTGATTAAGGACAGGAACTGAGGGGATACAAATTCCACCCGGCCACAGACTTCAAATAAACACCAGCTCTGCAGATGATGTGGAAAAAAAAAGTGATCCTGGAAAAAACCACAACTCGTTCAGCATTCCCAGCGTGAGGCCTCGCTACCTGGGGCTCTGGGAGCCTGGCAGGTGTGTGAGGAGCTGCAGGGGGAAGGAAAAGGGAATGTGCAAAAAAAGAAGAAGGGGGGACAAGGAAAAGGGGAGTGGGCAAAAAGGAGGAAGAGGAAGAGAGAGAGGAAAGCAAAGTGTCCCCTGGAGCTGGAGTGGCAGGGTGGTGGCAGCGGTGGTGGCAGCGGTGGTGGCAGTGCTGGTGGCAGTGCTGGTGGCAGTGCTGGTGGCAGTGCCAGTGACAGGGTGGTGGCAGTGCCGGTGGCAGTGCCGGTGGCAGGGTGGTGGCAGTGCTGGTGGCAGTGCCGGTGGCAGGGCGGTGGCAGTGCTGGTGGCAGTGCCGGTGACAGGGTGGTGGCAGTGCCGGTGGCAGGGCGGTGGCAGTGCTGGTGGCAGTGCCAGTGGCAGTGCCGGTGACAGGGCGGTGGCAGTGCCGGTGACAGCATGGTGGCAGTGCTGGTGGCAGTGCTGGTGGCAGTGCTGGTGGCAGTGCCGGTGGCACAGCGTGACGCTCCCCGGGGCAGGGCAGGGCAGGGCACGGCGGGGCAGGGCGGGGCAGGACGGGGCAGGACGGGGCGGGGGGCAGGGCGGGGCAGGGCAGGGCAGGGCAGGGCAGGTTTGTGACAATGTGGGGTTTTTGTAAACCGGGGCTGGGAGAAGGGGGGGAAGAAGCCACAGGCTGGAAACTGCTGGGCCCTTTTAACTCCTTCCTTGCCACCTGAGTTTGGCTGGAGTTGGTGGTTGAAGGATCCAGGGATTTGGGGCGGGTTTGGACCCGTAAATGTGATGTTCCCACCACACATCCCATCACAGCAGCCTCAGCCCAGCCTCATTCCCAGCATCAAGAACTGAACTCCTCATTCTGCAGCTCCCCCATCCCTGCAGCTCCCTGCGTCCCCCTCCCGTGTCCCCTCCCCATCCACCACTCGGGATTTTTGTGTCGAATCCCTCCATGCCTCAGTTTCCCCTCCTGGAAAAGGGGCAGAAAGAAAGTGCTGACAAAAACCATGCCCAGCTCATGCCACCAGTCCTGGGGGCGAGCAGAGGCAGTGCCAGGTTGCCCAGCTGGCAGTGAGAGACTTCATCCCCTCAGCCCGAGGCTTTTGCCACTTGAAAGGCAGACAAGGAAATTGCAGCGGGTTTGATCTCTCCATAAACAACCCGGGATTCCGAGTGTAATCCTCTGCTCCTTTGTTTTCGGGCAAACAGAGCAGCAGCATCTGTCCCCTCCCTGCTCTGCTGCCAGAGCCCTCAGCAGCTCCAGAATCCCTCCTTTCTTCTTTTCTTTCTTTTTCCCCTCTCTTTCTGCTCGGGGTGATGGGTGCAGGAAGGAAAAGCTGTGGAGGAGCTGGCAAAGCATCCCCAGACCTGGCTCTGCCTCCCAGGTGGCACCTCCGGCTTAACCTCTTCCTTCCTGTGGCCCAAGAAGGGATCTGCCTTTGCCATCTCCTCCCAAAAGCTGCCTCGGATTAACCCTCTGCTGGCTCAGCCAGAGGAGAAACAGGGACTTTCCTTTTTGTCCCTGATTTCCAACTGCCTGTTGCTGTGAGCTTGTGTGGGACAGAGAATGAGCCTGGAATCCCTGTGGTTGGACAAACGTGGGGTTTCCAGGCCTGGATTTCTGTGTTTTCCACCAGCTGGACTCCCTCTGGTCCCTGTAGGGAAACTGAGGCACCAATTCCCTGGGATCAAGCAGCAGCACAGTGGTGGGGAGCAGCTCCATCCACACTTCCCCCACACCTCCTGGGGTCTCAGAGCTCCCTGAGCCCCCTTGAAGCTCCGGTCACCCCAGCCCGCCCAACCCTCGGGTTTCAGCTCCCCTCGCCCGGGCAGGAGCCTCTGACTGACACTTGATTGACAGAGCCAATTAGCCAAACGAAGCCAGCTGCATTCAGCAGCCTGGGGGAGGCGGGGGGAACCAGAGGGGAAGCCAGAATCCAATTCCTCTCCCATCAGGCGTGATTGCTGGTTTTGTTTTATTCTCAGCCTGGTTTTTTTGGGTTTTTTTTCTTTTTTTTTTTTTTTTTTTTTTTTTTTCACAGCCGCTCTCTGGATGCCATTCAAACGGGGCTCGAAGCTGCCAGGCAGCTTTGGGGGGGTTGGCATCACCTGGGCACGTTCTGGCAGCTCTGGGATTTCCCCAGGTGAAGCGGGGATCTCCTCGTGCCCTGGCACATCCCAGATGAAAGCGTGATCCCTTCCCGGATGGAGCAGGGGGATGCCCGGGGCGGGCAGGGCTCAGCTGGGCACCGAGGTGAGAGGAATGTCAGATTTGCCTTTACAAACGAGCTGTGGATCTGCTGGGAGATAAAACCAGCATTGAGAGATAGAAGAAACTATGGGATGGATTCCACTGATTGATGAATGGGAAAAGATATTTGCCTTTACAAACAAACTGTAGGTTTGCTGATAAATGAAATTGGATATTGGAAGATGAAAGAAGCAACGGGGGGAAACTATTAATTGTGTAAGAATTACAGATTAAAAGGGAGGGTTATAGATTAGAGGGGAATCTCAGGTATCAGGTGTTTGGGAAGTCTGTGCCTCTCAAGTACCTCAGCCAATGGGGAAAGAGAGAGGGAAATTGGGATAAAAGGAGGCTGAGTGCTCAAAAAATTTGAGAGATCCCAGGGCAATGCCCCATGGCCTCTCCCTTTATTCGGATAAAGCAAAAAGGACTCCTCTGTCTCCTTTTTGGACATGAACCTCTGGAGTTTGTGGATTAGTTTTCCTGACAGAGGGACTGCCGGGGGTTTGTTCCCTGGTGTCCCTGGGAGGAGGGAGCGGAGCAGGCTGAGCACGGGCTGTGCGTGGGGTTTGTCTCTCCGCAGATCCGCCTTTCTCCTCCCCCCGGTGTTTCTGGACTCGTTTCCTCAGCTCGCAGGCAGATCTTTACACAACGCCGCGTTTGGGGGTGCGAGTGCTCCGCCTGCTGCGCTGGGGACACGTGGGGACACACACGGGTGGCAGGGCGCCCGCAGAGGTGGCACCTCGCTGCCTGCTCTGGCAGGGCTGCAGTGGGCAGCGGGGCAGAGCGCTGCGGGGTGCAGTGACAGGCCCAGTGACAGGCCCAGTGACAGGCCCAGTGACAATCATAGTGACAATCCCAGTGCAGTCCCAGTGCAGTCCCAGTGACAATCCCGCTGACAGTCCCACTGACAATGCCAGTGCAGTCCCAGTGACAGTCGCAGTGACAGTCCCAGTGACAATCCCAGTGACAGTCGCAGTGACAGTCCCACTGACAATCCCAGTGCAGTCCCAGTGCAGTCCCAGTGCAGTCCCAGTGACAATCCCGCTGACAGTCCCACTGACAATGCCAGTGCAGTCCCAGTGACAGTCGCAGTGACAGTCGCAGTGACAATCCCAGTGACAGTCGCAGTGACAGTCGCAGTGACAATCCCAGTGACAGTCCCAGTGACAATCCCAGTGCAGTCCCAGTGACAGTCCCAGTGACAGTCGCAGTGACAGTCGCAGTGACAATCCCAGTGACAGTCGCAGTGACAGTCCCAGTGACAGTCCCAGTGACAGTCCCAGTGACAATCACAGTGACAATCCCAGTGACAATCCCAGTGCAATCCCAGTGACAGTCCCAGTGACAGTCCCAGTGACAATCCCAGTGACAATCCCAGTGACAGTCGCAGTGACAATCCCAGTGACAATCCCAGTAACAATCCCAGTGACAATCCCAGTAACAGCCCCAGTGACAATCCCAGTGACAATCCCAGTAACAATCCCAGTGACAATCCCAGTAACAGCCCCAGTGACAATCCCAGTGACAATCCCAGTAACAATCCCAGTGACAATCCCAGTGCAGTCCCAGTGCAATCCCAGTGACAGCCCTGTCACATTCAGCACACACAGATGTCCCATGCCAAGCCCAGCTGGTGCAGGTGACAAATCCCCCAGTGCTCATTGCCCCTTGGGTCACATAAATCATCACAGATTTCAATTTTGGTTCCAACACACGGATTTTTGTCACCTCCCTTGCACTGGGGACACTCCAGCAAGGCTGGGGCGCTGCAGGAAGGAGCCCCCTCACTTTTACCAAGGCTCAGGGGGTGGCCAAGGCCTGGCTGTGACCTGGCCCAGCTTCTCCCTTCCCAGCTGTTTTTCCCAGCCCAGCCTGAAGCTGTTCTCCCTCAAAGCCCTCCTTGTGTTGCAATTCTGGGAGCCAAAGCCTCTTTGATGGGTGGAGACCTTGCTGACCACCACCAGGCTCTGGACACATCCCAAAGCTTTTCCAGCTTGTGAGCACTGCTGAAAGGGTTCATTTCTGAAAGGGTTCATTTCTTCCCCTAATGAGATGCAGCCCTGGCTGGGGGCACCACAGCATCTCAGAAAAACCAGGCTGAACAATCTGGGACAGTGAGGGGCAGTCTCAGCCGGGCCAGGGGGGTCACCCAGCCCTTCCTGCAGAGCTTCCCTGGCTCCTGCCAGAGGGATTCCACCCAAGGAACCTCCAGGAACAGCAGCACTCAGATGGGGTGGGTGTGGGTGGGTGGAGGAAACTGCAGAGAGCTCAGGGTTGGCGTGGCCTGAGTGTCACCAGGGGTGGCACTGACTCAGAGGGAGCATCCAGCTGTGTCACCTGTCCCCATTGTGATAATTCATAAAAGATTTGTGTTAATCATAGAAGTTTTGGAGCTTGTATAAACCAGAATACTTAGGTGAGGCATGGACCTAGACAAAGGAAAATATATTATTAAATCATTCTGTTTTAAACCCCCTGTTATGAATATTAAGTTTCCTAAATAAGTTGTATCTAATATTGTCTTGGGCTGCAACACAGGATGTGACCAGCAATGTGGATTCTGTCCCCATCTGTCACAGCCGGGTGGGGCAGTGCCCCTGATCTCCTGGCACACATTATCTGCTCATGGGCAGCTTTAAACCAGCTGGGGCAATCATCTCTATCTTTCCACAGCCCATCCTCCCTCCAGGAGAGATCTCCTGTTCATGGCCAGTGAGTCCCAGGGCATGGCTGATAAAATTCCATCATCCCATGGGAGATGCTCCAGCCAGGGCAGGAGCCAAGCCTTTCCTACCCAGAGAAAAACTGACATTTGGAACACCAGAGCAGCCTTTGCCACTGGATTCCAGAGGAAAGCCAGACCTTTCCACATCATCCCTGCACCTTCAGAGGAAACTGCCCCTTCTCCAGGAGCACTGCTCCAGCTGAGCCACATCTGCCACTGCAGGAGGATGCAGCCACCATGGAATGGGGCTGTGCCAACACCCTGACTGACTGACGGGTGTCAGCTTGGATTCTGACTCTGGCAGTGTTTTGGGATTGTTCTTTGTAATACTGCATTTCTATTTTAATTTTCCTAGTAAAGAACTGTTATTCCTAATTCCCCTATCTTTGCCTGAGAGCTCCTTAATTTCAAAATTATAATAATAACTCGAAAGGAGGGGGTTACATTCTCCATTTCAAAGAGAAGCTTCTGCCTTTATTGGCAGACACCTGTCCTTCAAACCAGAACAAATACCAGTTTGCAAAACAAGGCTTTCCTACAGCCCCATCCTGCAGGGCCACCGCTGTCCCAGTCTCAGCCACCATCACCTGAGCTCTCTGCAGCTTCCTCCACCCACCCCATGTGAGTGTCTCCATTCCTGGAGGTTCCTTGGGTGGAATCCCTCTGGCAGGAGCCAGGGAAGCGCTGCAGGAAGGGCTGGGTGTCCCCCCTGGCCTGGCTGAAACTGCCCCTCACTGTCCCAGATTGTTCAGCCTGGTTTTTCTGAGATGCTGTGGGGACTGCACAGAGGGGCACGTGCACAGCTGGCCTGGCCTGCAGACAGCTTCCTCCTCCTCATCCTCATCCTCCTGCTCTGCTGGCTTCCCGAGGGCAGGGAGCTGGCAGGAATTCCAGCAGGAGCTGTGTGTGAGCCTCCAGCTGGGAGAGGCTCATGGAAACACACCGGGAGCTTCCCCGCAGCCAATTCGTGCCCCAGCTCAGTGCACATGAAAAAGTCATTCAAGGAGCCACTTGAAAACAGCCTCGTGCTCCCCGGGCACACTGAGGGTGTCAAATGATTCCCAATCATCCAAGAAAGTCTGATCAGCCTTGGATGGATGGAAAGAATCCGGCTGACTTAGTGAGCTTTGGATGCAGCCCGGAGTTATTAGGAAGTAGCTCTCAAAGCCTGCAGCAGGCAGCTGAGAGAAGTGAAACTCTACCCAGGTGTTAGAGATCCTTAAACTGGGAAGGAATTTTTCTTCCCCTTGGCTCTGGAACAACAACAACAGCACTTTTTTTTTTTTTTTTTTTTTTAACTTTTTTTTTTTTTTTTTTTCCTTCCAGCCTATTTTGAAGCAGACCAGGCAGGCACTTCTCCTCCTCCTCGTGCTCGCTGGGGTTGTCTGGAGCTGTTTGAAGGCAGCAGCAGGGGCTGTGCCAAGGGTTTGCCCCTCTGCCAGCAGGTTTGCCACAGGCTGTGCCCTGGGGCAGCTCCACCACGGAGCTGCAGGAAGCAGGAACGCTGAATTCACCCCACAGCCCAGCCTCTGCCAAGGGGACTGTGCAGAGAAGGAGGAAACTGGCAGCAATCCTGGAAATTTAAAGCCCTTCCACTGCGCCGGTGCTTTAAAATAAAAAGTATTTGTGATAAGTTAATGAATTAATATCGCTCTGCCTGCCTGAGTCATCGCAGCCGCTCTCCCTCCCTGGGGATGGATCCATGGATAAACAGAGCTGTGGGCCCGGCTGCCCCGTGTGTGATTCCCCCAGTTCCCTGATCCCAGGCTCGTCCCGCAGGGGCTGTGCCTGCCAGGGAGGTTCCTCGGGCTCCGCTGGCTCCTGCAGGTCCTTCCCGGAACCCGGCTCGGGCGTTTCTGGGAATGAGGTCCCAGCGCTGTTGTTTTGGGGAGCCTGCCAGCATTGGGGGGGATTGGGGGGAACAGCGAGGGGCCCCTGCTTCACTTAACCCCTTCCCTGCCAGCGCCAGCCTTGGGAATTTCCACAGGGATGAGATGAAATTCCACAGGAGTTTCTCCCAGCGGAGAGATGGGCCCTGCCTGTCCGTCCCACGTGCGTCCATCCCGCTCTGGTGTCCAGCCACGCCACATCCCAAAAAGGGAGGGACAGGAGAAATCTCCAGCCAAGGCCAAATCCGAGCCTGGCAAATCCCAGCCCATCCCTCAGGGGTTAAGCAAGCCCAAGTGCTGCGTGTGCTAAGGTCAACACAGGCTGCACCTGCCCACGGGCTCCTGTGCAGGCAGCACAATTGATGGCTTGTTCCTTTCAGGGTTGCCGTTGGAGCGCGGTGCCCAGGCCCCGGGCCAGCCTGCTGATCACATAAAATATTATTTGTGTTTAAAAATTCCAGTAATTGACTATGCACCGGTTTTTTCCGAGCCTTCTGCCAAGGGCAGTAAAAATCAAAATCCGTCCCAGGTTATTTTCATCATGCAAATTCCCATTTCTGTAAACAGGAGTGCGGCGCTGGGAGCCGGGGCTGGCGGCCGGGCTGGAGGCCAGAGAGTGCGGGTCTGGAGACCTGGGCAGGGACAGGAATGGGGACAGGAGAGGGACAGGAGAGGGATAGGAGGGAGACAGGAATGGGGACAGGAATGGGGACAGGAATGGGGACAGGAGAGGGACAGGAGAGGGACAGGAGAGGGGACAGGAATGGGGACAGGAATGGGGACAGGAGAGGGACAGGAGAGGGGCAGGGATGGGGACAGGAAAGGGACAGGAGAGGGGCAGGGATGGGGACAGGAGAGGGGACAGGAATGGGGACAGGAGGGGGACAGGAGAGGGGCAGGGATGGGGACAGGAGAGGGATAGGAGAGGGACAGGAGGGGGACAGGAGAGGGACAGGAATGGGGACAGGAGAGGGAAAGGAGAAGGACAGGAGAGGGGACAGGATTGGGGACAGGAATGGGACAGGAGAGGGACAGGAGAGGGACAGGAGAGGGGCAGGGATGGGGACAGGAGAGGGACAGGAATGGGGACAGGAAAGGGACAGGAGAGGGGCAGGGATGGGGACAGGAGACGGGACAGGAATGGGGACAGGAGAGGGACAGGAGAGGGACAGGAGAGGGGACAGGAATGGGGACAGGAGAGGGAAAGGAGGGGACAGGAGAGGGACAGGAGAGGGATGGGAGAGGGGATGGGGATGGGGACAGGGATGGGGACATGAACAGGGACAGGAGCAGGAACAGGGACAGGGGCAGGGACAGGAGCAGGAGCAGGGACAGGGACAGCAGAGGGGACAGGAGCAGCCCAGCAGTGCAGTCAGTGAGAGCTGCCCCAGCCAGGCCCTTCCTGCCCCACAGGGGTTTGGAGGTCCCCATGTCCCTCCTGGGTGTCCCATTCCTGTATTTTCCATCCTTGATGTCGGGATCTCCCTCCTGGGGCTCAGCATCTCCCTCGTAGGTTCTCTGGGGATGGTCAGAGGGAGGTTTGGCTGCTCCCAGGGAGGAGGGCAAGTGCTGCCCAGTCCCAGCTGGATCCCCCCCAGTTTCTCACCCACCCAATTCACCTTTGTGCACAGAACCCCCTCGGGGCTGGCCCAGGATGCTGCTGCAGTGATGTTTGCAGCCATCATGGGCACTCAGATGTCCCAAAGCAGGATTCAGGCCCCACACCCTGCTGGGAGCCTCTTTAGCCAAACCCCAGTGCTCCAGGGCAGGATTGGTGCTCTCCAGACTCTGCAAAGTGACAGGTAGATCTGCAGGGAATCCCAGTTATTTGCAATTTCTAGAGGCTTTGAGGTTTTGAGGTCAGGGTTAAGAAGTCTAGAAAGCATCACCAAAAACCCCAAAACTTCTGAAGTTGCATTAGAGATCATAACAAGCTCTGAGTGTGCCTCAGGGCATGCACCAGCACCAGGCTGAGGCTGGGGCCATCAGCTGCATGAATTATCCCATTCTCCCTCCTTATGAGACCTCTTTGTACCCATTTTGGAAACTTGTGGGAACAGCTGAGGTTTGGGATAGGACACAGGGCCACACAAGCCCCTGACCTAGTTGGAAATGGCATTTTTGAGTTCTTGTGGGCCTTTTGGGTTTGCACACATCAGCAGGGATGACATTTTCTCCTCTTTAAGGAGAGGGGCGGGAGCCCTCGCGAAGAATTCACATCTGTTTTGGAAACAAGTCAGCGCAGGAAAAGTGCCCACATGGAGCAGAAATGTGGTTTTGATTGTGCTGCACTCTCCAGAAAGGAGGGCTCACATTTTAAACTCTATTAGACAGAATAATAACAGCTCACAGCTCGTCTGCCTTTCATCTGGCCCTGCTCCCCCAGCGGCGCAGGATCCGCAGCCTCCCACTCCCACTGACATCCAACCACCTCTGCTGCACCTCGGCCATGGGGATCACCCAAAATCCCCTCCCAGGAGGCAGGCAGCATGGATTTCGGGATCCCAAAGGGTTCTGTTCCCTGCACTCCTCAAATCTGGCACCCAGGGAATGGTAAAATGAACAAAGGGAGGAGATGGAGAGAGATTCCCAAGGGATGGAGTGCCAGGACAAAGGGGAATGGATTCCCAGTGGGAGAGGGCAGGGGTGGGTGGGATTTTGGGAAGGAATTCCTGCCTGTGAGGGTGCTCAGAGCAGCTGTGGCTGCCTCTGGATCCCTGGGAGTGTCCAAGGCCAGGCTGGAGCACCCTGGGACAGTGGGAGATGTCCCCACCCATGGCAGGGTGGCACTGGATGAGCTTTAAGATCCTTCCAACCTAAACCATTCCAGGATTCTCTGAAGGGCTACAGGGAGGCCCTGTTTCATTCCTGCTGCAGGGATGGAGGAGCCCAAGCCAAGCCAGGGGAGGTGGAGGAGCTCAAGGAAAGACCCCTCTGTTCCCCAGGTCTCTTCCTTGGAGCCCCAAATCCATCACCTGTTGCATCTGGATTTTTGGAGGGGGAGAGGGCAGCTTGGTCTGGATCCATCCTGATTTTCCAGCAAGTGTTGGCCCATGGGCTGTTTTTGCATTAAAAAGAAAAATAAATCCATGCATTATTCTTAATTTTTAGGTGATCCCTGCAGTCTAACTCTTGGCTAATTACTTTGGCTCCATCGTAAACGTGGCGTGATTAATAGCCACGGATGTGTGTTTAACTGGAACCTCTCACGTTTGGAGGGAATAATAACAATAATAACTTTTTCCATCCATGGAGATCTGGACCACTTATGATAATTAAAATTGCATGACACTGCCAGTGAGGGTCTTGAGCTACTTTCCAGTTTCCCAGGTAATCCTCTTCTGCCTCCCATTATTGCTCCAGGGATCTCAAGTGGATACTGGAATTTTATGTCATTTTTCCCTTGTCCTCCTGGACTGCTGCACTGCTCTGTCATGGAGATGATGGTACAGCCTGGAGAGGCATTTTTGGATGTGTTGGGTGCATTTTTGGGTGTGTTGGTGCATATTTGGGTGTGTTTGGTGCATTTTGGGGTGTATTTGGTGCAGATTATCCACTCCCAGCAGCGCTGGATCCCATTGGGAAGCAGGGTGGGTGCACTCAGAACCCACTGGGATTGGAGGCAGCAGAGGGGCACAAAATCTGCTCCAGGACAGCTCCAGCTCTGCTTTGAGCATTTCCTGGGCTGGGACTGGCCCGGGTGTGGCTCAGGCCGTGCAGGGGCTCTGGGGCTCACGGCTCAGCCGCTGTTTATCCGCTGGCAGGGATGAACAGGCTCAGCTCGGGAATCGCGGGAGGCTTTGTACAAACAAGGAGAGGAGAGGCAGAGGGAGGGCTGGGGGCTGGAAATACAGGCTGTAAACACGACACGTTTCACGCCAGGACATCTCAGAGCTGGGCCATCCAAAGCCACAGACGTGGAGCAACAGGGAGGGCCCCGCGCGCCCGCGTGGAGCGGAGCTTTCACAATAAATGATTAAAGCATGGTTCACATCCCGTCAAATGGAACGGTGCTAATCTAATCACAATCCATCTGGCACTGCCACATCTGTCCCAACACCTCCACCTCTTCATTTTCAATCAGCCTTAAATAGTACATAATTATTAATGTCTCCCCGCCTGTCAGACGGCGCGGGGGATTCACTTATCTCTCGCGTTCGGCGAGACAGAGACGGATCCAACGCCAGGCTCGGGGGTCCAAGGAGCCTTTTGCCCTTGGGTTCATCCTCCCCTGGCACTGTTGGGGCTGCAGAGTCACACGCAGCCCCTGGGGTTGGCACCAGCCCTGGCAGCTGGCAGGGAACGGTGCCCGTGGTGCTCAGCTCTCCATCTCTGCTGGCTGTGGTCAGGGAGGGAGGATCAGGCTGGGAAAGGCCAGGAGATGCTCCCAGCTGCAGGAAAGTGTCCCAGCTGCAGGAGAATTCCCCAGCTGCAGGGGAATATCCCACCTGAGCAGCCCAGACCGGCTCCAGCTGGGCCAAGCTGCCCTGACCTGCTCTCTGAGAACCCGGTGTCTGCTCAGGAAAACCTCACAGGCAATTCACCTAAATCCTCATGGGCTGCTCTTCCCAAATCCAGAGCTTGCTGGTGTTCTGCAATAGCTTTTTTCAGCCCTTCCAAGACCCAAGCCAGCAGCAAAGCCCCAGATGCAAACAGATCCTGCAAACAGGTCTTGGATAAAAGCTGGGCTCAGAGCTCTCCATGTGGGCTCCTCGCAGTTCTGGGCCACACTGAGTGGCCAAACTAAGCAGCCCAAGGTTTTACCAATCCTTAGGATTTTCTGGTGAGTCTTCCTAAATCTGGAGATGTTTAAAGCCTCAGGAATCATGTGGTTATGTGAAAATCTCGTCTGTTTCCTCTTTTGTAAAAAAAAATATTTTCTTGTCCTTGTGGCTGAGATAAAGCTCAAAAATATGAACTGGAGCAATGTGAAACCCAGAAAGTAAACACTGGGTTTTCTTCAGGATTTTTAAGCTTGTTCCCTCAGGTGGGGGGAGGCAGGAGCTGTGATTTCCTGATTAAATCCTTCACATCAGGCAGTCAGGCCCAAACCTCTGCCCCTACCCAAAAACCTGCTTGGCTGAGCTCGGCTGAGCCTGAGCAGAGCTGGGCGGGCAGCGCTCAAAACCAGCCTGAAGGAAGCAGAGCCGAGAGCAAATACCCCGTGCAAGCTGAGTGAGCCAGGCCTGGATGTTTACAGAATAAGTTACCAAATAACCAGTGTCTTGGGGATGGCTGGTGAGCCCTTGAAACAAATATTCCCTTTCGATCGATGTGCAGCGGGCGCGCCGCGCTCGGGGTGGATTTGCAGGTTGAAAGCGAACTCGGTCGCAGTTCACAGTTTGTTCACAGACAAATCCTGCTGCTCGGGTTGTTTGCAGCTCTTTCTTCTCAGAAAGAGCCTGCTCAGCATGGCCAGGTGAGGCAGAGCTCCCGCATCACCCTGGGCATCTAAAGCAGGGAGTTAAAGGCAGAGCTGAGCGGGGAGAGCTGAGCTGGGACAGGGATGCTCCTCTCATCCCTCTTCCTCAGGGCTTCAAAGCCACTGGGTGTAAATTATTCCTGGTGCAGGCATGGAGGAGCCCAAGCCAAGCCAAGGGAGGTGGAGGAGCTCAAGGAAAGAACCATCTGCTCCCCAGGTCTCTTCCTTGGAGCCCCAAATCCATCAGCTGTTGGATCTGGAGTTGGGTGTTGGAGGGGAGAGGGCAGCTGGGTCTGGATCCATCCTGGTTTTCCAGCAAGTGTTGGCCCATGGGCTGGTTTGCTTCAAAAATAGAAATAAATCCATGGCCTCTCTTGGCTCGGATGCAGAAGCTTGGGAAATGGGATTTCCAGGACTCCAGTTGGTTGGAGTTTCAGGCTTGAAGTCTGGGGTAAAACAGGGAGGAGGGAAAGGGAAGGAAGGAAGGAAGGAAGGAAGGAAGGAAGGAAGGAAGGAAGGAAGGAAGGAAGGAAGGAAGGAAGGAAGGAAGGAAGGAAGGAAGGAAGGAAGGAAGGAAGGAAGGAAGGAAGGAAGGAAGGAAGGAAGGAAGGAAGGAAGGAAGGAAGGAAGGAAGGAAGGAAGGAAGGAAGGAAGGAAGGAAGGAAGGAAGGAAGGAAGGAAGGAAGGAAGGAAGGAAGGAAGGAAGGAAGGAAGGAAGGAAATTCCAGCTGGAACTCATGGGTGTGACTCAGGTATGGGCCAGGTGCTCCGTTTGGGGATCCTTCTCACGTCCTTGAGCATCTGGGATGATTTTGAGGAGAGTTTTTGTCCCCACCCTCGAAAGGTGTCCATGAGGGGGAAGGAGCTTTGCTCTGCTTTGCTGCCCTGGAAGCTTCCTTGGGTTTTGGGTACAAATGTGGCAGCAGGGAGTGGACAAAGGCCTGGAGTGACAGGACAGGGGGAGCGGCTTCCCAGTGCCAGAGGGCAGGGCTGGATGGGATTTTGGGAAGGGATTCCTTTGGGAGGGTGGGAAGGCTGTGGAAAGTGTCTCTTCCCATCCCTGGCAGTTTCCCAGGCCAGGCTGGACAAGGCTTGGATCAACCTGGGACATTGGAAGGTGTCTCTGCCTATGGCAGGGGGTGGCACTGGGTGGCTTTAATGTCCCTTCCAGCCCAACCCATTCCATAATTCTGGAATCTCCAGTCTGGCATCAACGTGGAGACCCTGGCGCTGCACTTTTGGGTTCCTCTCCTATTTCTGCTCCTTGTCCCCAGGCTCAGCTGTGCCCCTGCTGTACCAGGGGGCACAGAGAGGAGCCACGACCCCTCCTTGTCACCTCCTGGGGTGGTGACAAGCAGGGAAACCGCTTGGCCGGGGGGCTCTGGAATTCCCCGAGGATTGCGGGGATGGGATGGAGCGCGGGCTGTGACTGTGCCCCGGCTCTGCTCGCTCTGTTCCCCTCGTTCTTCCCGATCCCCCCCGGTCCCCCCGGGCCGCCGCCAGCAGAGGGCACGGTCCGGCCTGCGGAGCGCCCGTTCCCGGCTCCCGGTGCTTCCCGGTCTTTCCCAGTGCTCCCGGTGCTTCCTGGTGCTCCCGGTACTCCCGGTTTTTCTCGGTTTTCCCCGGTGCTCCCGGTGCTTCCCGGTACGCCCAGAGCTTCCGGTGCTTCCCGGTTCCCGGTGCTCCCGATGCTTCCCGGTGCTTCCCAGTGTTTCCCGGTGCTCCCGGTGCTTCCCGGTTTTCCCCGATTTTTCCCGGTTTTTCCCGGTGCTCCCGGTACTCCCGGTTTTTCCCGGTGCTCCCGGTTTTTCCCGGTGCTCCCGGTGCTTCCCGGTGCTCCCAGCACTCCCAGAGCTCCCGGTGCTCCCCGGTACTTCCCGGTTTTTCCCGGTTTTTCCTGTTTTTTCACGGTGATCCTGGTACTTCCCGTTACTCCGGTTTTTCCCGGTGCTTCCCGGTTTTCCCGGTACTTCCCGGTACTCCCGGTTCCCGGTGCTTCCCGGTACTTCCCGGGTTTTCCCGGTGCTCCCGGTTTTTCCCGGTGCTGCCGGTGCTCCCGGTGTTTCCATTCACCGCTCCCTTGCCCCGCTCAGCCCGCGGCTCTTCCTCCCTTTCCTCACCCTTTTTTTCCCTTTTATTGTCTCCATCATTTCTGGACACTGCTTTCTCTTTGATCTCCAGAAACTTTGGCATCGCTCCCAAAACAAATATGTGTATTTTAGGGGGGGAAAAAAAAATTTAAAAAAAAAAGAAGAAGAGCAAAGGCGAGCCTTTGTTCCCGCAGCTGCTGCCGTGCTGCAGCAAAGCTCACTCAGGTATTAAACACTGCCATGGATCCACAGCCGGTGGGCCGGTGTTCCCTGCCCGGGCCGGGTTATTTACACCAGGAATAATTCGGTTCCTGTGAGAAATCATGTTCCTGAGATTAAATCAGAGCGAAGAGTTGGAAGAGGTGCGAACAGCTCAGGGGGACAGGGACAGGAGCATCCTTCACACCTCTGGGGGATCACTCGCTGCTCTGCGGGATCCTGCACTCCTTTGGGGGATCCCTCACTCCTTTGGGGTATCCTCGCTCCTTTGGGGTATCCCTCACTCCTCTGGGGGATCCTTCACCCCTCCAGGGCATCCCCCTCTCCTCTGGGGGATCATTTGCTCCTTTGGGGTATCCCTCACTCCTCTGGGGGATCCCTCGCTCCTTTGGGGTATCCCTCACTCCTCTTGGGGATCTTTCACCCCTCCAGGGCATCCCCCACTCCTCTGGGTGATCCTTCACTCCTCTTGGGTATCCCTCACTCCTCTGGGGGATCCTTTACACCTTTGGGGTATCCTTCACTCCTCTTGGGGATCTTTCACCCCTCCAGGGCATCCTCCCATCCCTCCCTCCTTTGGGGTATCCTTTACTACTTTGGGGTTTCCTTCACTCCTCTTTGGTATCCCTCACTCCTCTGGGGTTTCCCTCACTCCTCCGGGGTTTCCTTGGTCCTTTGGGGTATCCCTCCCTCCTTTGGGGTATCCTTTACTCCTTTGGGGTTTCCCTCACTCCTCTGGGGTTTCCCTCACTCCTCTGGGGTATCCCTCACTTCCCCAGGGTATTCTTCACCCCCAGGGTATCCCTCCCCCGGGGTATCCCTCACTCCTTTGGGGTATCCCTCCCCCTCCCTCCCTCCCTGCTGTATCCTTCACCCCCTGGGGGTGTCGCTCCCCGGGGGCGCCGGGACAGGCCTGGGGTGGCGCAGGGCACGGGGCACTGCCCTCTGTGCCAGCGGGACCATCCCGCCCTGGGCTGAGCGCTGGAGCTCTGGGTACCGCGCACAAACCGGGCGGTGGCGGGAGGCAGGAGCCATCGTCTGGCTCCCACATGTGCCGAGGTTGTTAGGAAGATTTATAGGGCCGAATGCGGGCCTTTTTCTCTTTGGCTTTATAATAATACATTAGGCTTTTAACCTCTGACCGGCAGCTCCGCCAAGGGGATGGTGCGGGCGGCTCCAGCCCCGCGGGGAAGGGAGGGAAGGGCTGCGGGGACGGAGGGGTTAACGAATGGAGGAATGTGAGAGTTTAGCGAGAGGCGTCGGCTGTCTTGGGGTCACCTGTGAGGGATTAGGCGGGCAGGCAGACAGTTGTTGTTTGAGCACTGTCTGAGGCCGGGGAAGGGGCCGGGGGGAGGCTCGGGGGCTCCCCCGGGTGGGATCGAGCTGGGAGAGAGCCGCTGGAACCCGGCTGTGCTCAGTGCCCAGGGAATAAATCCATCAGCCTGGGTGAGGATATCCCCCAGCCGGGCTGTGCCAGAGCCCAGGTGGGCGGCAGAGGTGCTGAGGAGGAATTGAAATGTTCCAGGATCCTTCAGGGCTGTCCAGGATCCAGCAGGGCTCTTCTCCACATCTGGGCTCCTAAAATATTCCAGGATCCTTCAGGGCTGTCCATGTTCCAGCAGGGCTCTTCTCCACATCTGGGCTCCTAAAATATTCCAGGATCCTTCAGGGCTGTCCAGGATCCTTCAGGGCTCTTTTCCACATCTGGGCTATTAAAATGTTCCAGGATCCTTCAGGGCTGTCCAGGATCCAGCAGGGCTCTTCTCCACATCTGGGCTCCTAAAATATTCCAGGATCCTTCAGGGCTGTCCAGGATCCAGCAGGGCTCTTCTCCACATTCAGGTTCCTTAAATGTTCCAGGATCCAGCAGGGCTCTTCTCCACGTCTGGGCTCCTTAAAACTTCCAGGATCCATCAGGGCTGTCCAGGATCCTTCAGGGCTCTTTTCCACATCTGGACTCCTAAAATGTTCCAGGATCCAGCAGGGCTCTCCTCCACATCTGTGCTCCTCCCCACAGAGCTCCCTGCACTGAGCATCCTCAGCCCAGCCCGTCCTGGTTGGGGTTTCCCAAAAGGAGCCTTGGCCCTGTGGAACTCCCCTACAAAAGCCCCTTTTCCCTGCCCTGGGCTGAGCCTTCTCTCTCTGTGTGTTTGAGCTGCTGGAAACACAAAATTGGGTGAGCAGGGTGTCTGTGGACCAGCAGGTTCAGGAGGAACGGACCTGTCCATGCTCTGTGGCACTTCCCAAGCGTTTCTGACCCAAACCAGCAGCAATTTCTCCCACTCCAGGATTTAAACCCCCCTGATTCCCTGCTGGGCTCACAGGACACGTGTGGGGCAGAGGAGGAATCTCTGCCTGGAGCTCCAAGCAAAATCCAGCTGGGGCTTTTAACACCTTCACATCATCAAAACAAATTCCAGTTTTTTGTAGGACCTTGATATCTGTCCCACTGGGGAGTTCTCTGCCCTCTTTGGAGCAAGATCAGGGAATCAAACCTGCAATTCCAACTCCTTGGGATTCAAACCAGCACAGAACTTCCCCCTGCACCCCTGGCTCCGAGATCCTGCAGTGCCTCTGCAGATGAAAGGTATTAGATGAGGATAAATTCTTAATCATCACAATAATCAATCATTCTTTACTTATAATTTAGTGGAAATTAATCCAGCAGACGAGCAGAGGGCCAAATGCTAATCTGTGTCCTGGGTGTCTTTATTGACTGGGAAAGGAGAGAATCTTCTGTGGAAATAAAGAGGAGAGGCTTGAAAAAGTGCACCCAGAAGTTTTGCATTTGGAAAGGGAGCAGAGACAAAAAAGAAAAACCTCACAGAAACTCAAAAAACTGCTCTTTGGGCACTGTAAAAACTTCAAAAACTGTACTTTAGAACCTTCACACTTCAAAACTCTCATACTTTAAAAATCCCCTCCTCATTTTTTGAGTCAGTGCCTGGGTTGGGGCTGGATGTGAGTCAGGTTTGAAATGCTGAAGGGAGGGTTTGGAGCTGGATGGGGCAGGTTTGGGATGGGGCAGGTTTGGGATGGAGCAGTTTGGGATGGAGCAGGTTTGGGATGGAGCAGGTTTGGGATGGGGCAGTTTGGGAGGATGGAACATTCCTGCCCAATTTAAATTGGGAAACCTCCTGCAGGGAGAGGCTCCCTGAGGCTAAAGGAGGCTTTTATTGCCCCTGCACAGCAATAAAACACAAAATAAAGCAATTTTATTGAAATTAAATTCTAAATGGAAGATTTATCTCACACCCCATCCCCCCCTCAGCCGGATCCGTGTCTGGGGCCAGGTGGGAATTCAGCTCCACCTGAGATTCCCGATGTGGGAATGGCTCTGATCCTGCCTTGTCCCCACTGCAGGTCCCCAGCACACCCCAGCAGGTCCTGCAGGAGGGAGAGAGAATTCCTGGGGGTGGGGAGCTGGGCCAGGCCAGAACCAGGGCATGGAAGGGGCTCCTCTTCCCAGGAAAGCACACAGGGATCACTCGGGTCTCACTCAGGGAATGTTTGTAGCACTCAGCTTTCCTCCCAGTGCTCCTCCTGTCGTGGATGAACAGCAAGGATTTTTTCTAAAGGGGATGCAGAGCACCCAAGGGAGAAGGAGAGGGGTGACAGGGTGGGTGTGAGGACAGCAATTCCAGCTGGACATGGGAACAGCTGGGACAGAGCAGCTCAATCCCAAACTGCTCCATCCCAAACCTGCTGCATCCCAAACCTGCTCCATCCCAAACTGCTCCATCCCAAATCTGCCCCATCCCAAACTGCTCCATCCCAAACCTGCTCATCCCAAACTGCCCCATCCCAAACCTGCTCCATCCCAAACCTGCTGCATCCCAAACCTGCCCCATCCCAAACTGCTCCCCAACCTGCCCATCCTAAACTCTTGCCCCCATCCCAAACTCCCATCCCAAACTGCCATCCCAACCTGCTCCATCCCAAACCTGCTCCATCCCAAACCTGCTCCATCCCAAACCTGCCCCATCCCAAACTGCTCCATCCCAAACTGCTCCATCCCAAACTGCCCCATCCCAAACCTGCCCCATCCCAAACCTGCCCCATCCCAAACTGCTCCATCCCAAACCCCCTCCCAGCATCTTCAAACCTGCCAATCCAGCCCCAACCCAGGACTCTCCTAAGAATCAGAGGGCATTTTCCAAAGTCCAACTTTTGAAGTGAAGGTTCTAAAGTTCAGCCTTCAAAGCACCACAGTCCAGACTGAGGGTTCTAAAGAAAGCCCAGAGAGGCTTTGGGGCCATCCCATGGGAACCCCAGGTCTCTAGGAGCCAGAGGAGCCATCGAGCGCTAGTCCCAGGACTCCACCCTGGCGCGGTGGCAGAGCGTCACCGCCCAATTCATCCAGCTGTGGCTGAGCGAAACGCTCCGAGCGGCCCGGTTTCTGTACACTGAGGACAGGAGGGTCAGGTCCTGGCACCATGCCCCTGATCCCAAAACTCTGCGGGCACGGTGCAGCCCTGATCCCAAAACTCTGTGAGGTTTGGGGTCAGCTCCTGGCACCTGCAGGGTGCAGGAACAGCCCCAGATCCCAAATATCTGCAGGGTTTGGGTTCAGCTCCTGGCACCGTGCCCCTGATCCCAAAACTCTGTGGGGTTTGGGTTCAGCTCCTGGCACTGTGCCCCTGATCCCAAAACTCTGCGGGATTTGGGTTCAGCTCCTGGCACCGTGCCCCTGATCCCAAATATCTGCAGGGTTTGGGTTCAGCTCCTGGCACTGTGCCCCTGATCCCAAAACTCTGCGGGGTTTGGGTTCAGCTCCCGGCTCCTGCAGGGCACAGGAACAGCCCCGTTTTCCAGCCTGGATGGGGTTGGTCCCACACATTCCCAGATCTCCCAGCTCTGCTGCACCGTGTGTGCTCACAGAGCCTGCAAGTGCGTGCATTCCCAAATTATTATTCCCAAACTTTCCCAAGCGTTGGATGTGGGAAAATCCATCCTGTGGGATCCATCCTGGATCCATGGGGGATCAGCCCCAGCCCATCTCAGCTTTGTCTCCCCGCCTCTGTCACCCCCAAAACGGGGTTGGGAAGGGGTCAGGAGCACCCAGCTGGTCACACACGGGGAGGGGACAGAGGTGACACAGCTCAGTCCCCACTGCCCTCCTTGTCCCTGCCCCTGCCCGCCTGGGGCTGTTCTATGGGAAGGGAAGGGAAGGGAAGGGAAGGGAAGGGAAGGGAAGGGAAGGGAAGGGAAGGGAAGGGAAGGGAAGGGAAGGGAAGGGAAGGGAAGGAAGGGAAGGGAAGGGAAGGGAGGGAAGGGAAGGGAAGGGAAGGGAAGGGAAGGGAAGGGAAGGGAAGGGAAGGGAAGGGAAGGGAAGGGAAGGGAAGGGAAGGGAAGGGAACCGGCTCTGGATGGAGCAGAGCTGGGGCTCCCTGGGAAACCGTCTCCTGCTGCTGGGAGTGTTTGTGTCGGGTCTGGCTCTGGGTGACGAGGTGGGGACGGGTCACGGGTCACACTCACTGATCTTGGAGGTCTTTTCCCACCTAAATGATCCAAATGATTCTGTGAATTTGTTGTCCTTTCTTTTCTTTTCTTTCCTTTCCTTTCCTTTCCTTTCCTTTCCTTTCCTTTCCTTTCCTTTCCTTTCCTTTCCTTTCCTTTCCTTTCCTTTCCTTTCCTTTCCTTTCCTTTCCTTTCCTTTCCTTTCCTTTCCTTTCCTTTCCTTTCCTTTCCTTCCCTTCCCTTCCCTTCCCTTCTTTTTCCCTTTCTCTCTTTTCCCGCTCTCTCTCTCATTCTTCCCTTCTCTCTCTCTCTCTTTCTTTCTCTTGCTCAGACTCCACCTCTCTCCCCCCTTCCCTCACTCGGTGAGAGCTGATGCAGTTAATTGGAGCTTCTTGTAAGTGAACATTAACACAGGCAGAGCCAAGACGACGTCTTGGCAGCAAAATATCATTATCAGTTCTTGAGCTCCAGCCAAAATCCCCTTGCGGTCAAAACACAATTCTTTAAACTAAACAATTAAAGATTTGTGCAAGTGTTGCTGCCATGAGTTATCAGGGACGGGGAGGGGCTGTGTCAGGCGGGGGGACAGCGCTGCTGGCAGGGACACAGGTGACAGCCCCAAAGCTCGGCCAGCACCGCCAGGGGCCCGGGAGAGGCTTTATCCCACCGGAGCTTTATCCCAATCAGGTAAAAAAAAAATCTCATTTTCCTGCTCTGCCTGCCCGGGCCGGGCTCTGGAGGCGCTCCCGTGCCACCTGTTCCTATGGAGAAGGGTTTTTATCACAAACACTTGGTAAACAGCTGCCGCCGGAGCCCCTTTCCTGCCTGCCCCGCGTTTATTCCGAGAGAGTCAATAAGGAAAAACAAACATTCCTGCTCCTTGTGCACACACGGCCCCGGCCGCCGGCGCTGGCCGCCTGTCCCTGCCCGAGCCGGGGCTCCCAGATGGTGCCGGGGCCGCGGGCACAGCCCCGAGCCCGCCTGGGGGACAGCTGGGGAGCCAGGGAGGGCACAAAACCGCTGCAGAGGGATTTCCCCTTTTCCTTTTTCCCCTTCCCCTTGTCTCCTTTCCCCTTTCCCTCTTTCCCTTCTTCCTTTTTCCCCTTTCCCTTTCCTCTTGTCTCTTTTCCCCTTTTCCTTCTCCCTTGTCCCTTTTCCCCTTTCCCCCTTCCCCTTTCCCCTCTCCCTCTTCCCTTTTCCTTGTCCCTTTCCCCTTTCCCTTCTCCCTTTGTCCCTTTTCCTTTTTCCCCTTTCCCTTTCCCTTGTCTCTTTTCCCCTTCCCCTTTCCCTCTTTTCTTTCCCCTTTCCCCTTTCCCTTTCCCCTTTCCTTTTTCCCTTTTCCCTTCCCCAGGAACAAATCCAGCAGGGCCAGGCCTGCAATTCAAACTCAGTGCTTCACCTCCCAACCCCAGCAAGCTCTGAGGGTTGCAAAACTGAGCTTTTGAATCCCCCCTTTGCTCCTTTCCTGCTCCCACAGGAGCTTCCCAAGGAGGGGGAGAGGGCAGAGAGGATCCCCCATTCTGACAGGAGCTGGAATTAACAGCTCAGGCCCCCTGAGCTCATCCCATCACCTGCCCCGAGGGTCTAGACCCCCTGAGCTCATCCCATCACCTGCCCCGAGGGTCTGAACCCCCCTGAGCTCATCCCATCACCTGCCCCGAGGGTCTGAACCCCCCTGAGCTCATCCCATCACCTGCCCCGAGGGTCTGAACCCCCTGAGCTCATCCCATCACCTGCCCCGAGGTCTAGACCCCCTGAGCTCATCCCATCACCTGCCCCGAGGTCTGAACCCCCTGAGCTCATCCCATCACCTGCCCCGAGGGGTCTGAACCCCCTGAGCTCATCCCATCACCTGCCCCGAGGGTCTGAACCCCCTGAGCTCATCCCATCACCTGCCCCGAGGGTCTGAACCCCCTGAGCTCATCCCTTCACCTGCCCCGAGGGTCTGAACCCCCCTGAGCTCATCCCATCACCTGCCCCGAGGGTCTGAACCCCCCCTGAGCTCATCCCATCTCCTGCTCCCAGCAGCAGCCTGGCTCTGCCTCCTTTGCCAGGAACCAGACAGGGTGATCCTGCTGGGACAGGAGCCCCAGGCAGGCCTGGAGCAGGAATGGGAATGGGGCAGGGAATGGGGCAGGGAATGGGAATGGGGCAGGGAATGGGAATGGGGCAGGGAATGGGACAGGGAATGGGAATGGGGCAGGGAATGGGACAGGGAATGGGAATGGGGCAGGGAATGGGGCAGGGAATGGGAATGGGGAAGAGCCTGGAGCAGGAATGGGACAGGGATTGGAGCAAGAATGGGGCAGGAACAGGGAATGGGGCAGAGCCTGGAGCAGGAATGGGGCAGGAATGGGACAGGGATTGGAGCAAGAATGGGGCAGGAACAGGGAATGGGGCAGAGCCTGGAGCAGGAATAGGGCAGGGACTGGAGCAGGGACAGGGAATGGGGCAGGGACAGGGATTGGAGCAGGAATGGGGCAGAACCTGGAGCAGGAGTGGGGCAGGGACAGGGAATGGGGCAGGAATGGGGCAGGAACAGGGAATGGGGCAGAGCCTGGAGCAGAAATGGGGCAAGAACAGGGAGGGACTGAAGCAAGAACAGGGAATGGGGCAGGAATGGGACAGGAACAGGGAATGGGGCAGGAATGGGACAGGGACAGGGAATGGGGCAGGGGCAGGGACAGGGAATGGGGCAGGAATGGGACAGGAACAGGGAATGGGGCAGGGATGGGGCAGGGACAGGGAATGGGGCAGGAATGGGACAGGAACAGGGAATGGGGCAGGGACAGGGAGTGGGGCAGGGACAGGGAATGGGACAGGGAATGGGGCAGGAATGGGGCAGGGACAGGGAATGGGACAGGGAATGGGGCAGGGACAGGGAGTGGGGCAGGGACAGGGAATGGGGCAGGGACAGGGAATGGGACAGGGAATGGGGCAGGAATGGGGCAGGGACAGAAATGGGACAAGAAATGGGGCAGGAATGGGGCAGGGACAGGGAATGGGGCAGGAATGGGGCAGGGACAGGGAATGGGGCAGGGACAGGGAATGGGGCAGGAATGGGGCAGGAATGGGGCAGGGACAGGGAATGGGGCAGGAATGGGGCAGGGACAGGGAGTGGGGCAGGGACAGGGAATGGGGCAGGGACAGGGAATGGGGCAGGAATGGGGCAGAGTCTGGGGCAGAAACAGGGGCTGGAGCAGGGGCAGAGCCTCCTGCTCATCTCTGCCCTGAGCCAGGACATCCCTCCCTCTCTTCTCCCTCTCCAAACCTTCCAGCCCAGCTGCTCCCAGAGCCACCTTCAGCATTTGGATCCAGCCGATAACAGCGGAAGCCTCAAAGTTCAGGATATTCAGATCTAGACCAATCTCGAGGCTTTTTTTTTTTTTTTTTTTTGACAGCTGCTGCCTCTACTTTAGGCAAGGACATTAGCGCCGGGAGGAAAAAAAAAAATTTGATTTTAATGCAAGCCCCAGTAATCAGCTATTTGTGATGGAATTTTATCTGTCCTGGTCTCTAAGGGATGAGAAGCAAGCAGAGAGGAAAGAAGGGTCAGAAATTAGTATGCAGAAATATCTGATCAGCCAAAGTAATTTTCTTTAATAATCGTATTCATACTGGCTGCTCTCCGCTCACTAGAAGAATTAAGTATTTAATAGTAATATATTTCATCTGGCAGCAGTTCCGTTTCGTTAGGAGCTCTGATGCCTGGCCGGGGTGGGGGTGGGCAGGGGAGGCAGCCCCGGCTCGGGGCGACCTGACGGGGACACAAAGATGCCACCAGCGTGTCCCTGCTGCTGCCAGCCCTCCCCGCTGCCCACGGCCCGGCTGAGCTCATTAGCGAGCTCTAATTAACCAGGGATGCGCTGGTCTCGCAGGGATGGAGGAAGGAGCCGTCGGGAATCCTGAGCTGCATCCCCGAGGTCGCACCGAGGGTTTCACCGAATGCAGGGCTCTGGAATTACCGGGAGAAGCGCTAATTAATGTCATTAGCACCCACACGGGCAAGGGTGTGGCTGCTTAACACCAGCCCATTGATTGGAATGGGACCGAACCGTTTCCCAAATGCTGCCCAGAATATCGATGTTTCCCCAAAAAGCCCTAAAGTTTCCCCAAAAAGCCCTGATGTTTCCCAAAAAAACTGATGTTTTACCAAAAACCCTGATGTTTTACCAAAAACCCTGATGTTTCCCAAAAACCCATGATGTTTTTCCCAAAAAACCTGGTATTTCCCCCCAAAACCCTGATGTTTTCCCAAAAACCCCTGATATTTTCCAAAAAACTCTGATGTTTCCCAAAAAACTCTGATGTTTCCCCAAAAAGCCCTGAAATTTTCCCTAAAAAAACCTGATGTTTCCCCAAAAATCCTGATGTTTTACCAAAAAACTGATGTTTTCCCAAAAACCTGTTTTTCCCAAATAACTCTGATGTTTCCCAAAAAAAAATGTTCCCTGATGTTTCTCCAAAAAAAACTGATGTTTTCCCTGATGTTTTCCCAAAAACCTGATATTGCCCCCCCAAAACCTGATGTTTTCCCAAAACCCCATGATGTTTTGCCCAAAAAAACCTTGATATTTTCCTTTAAAAGCCCCGATGTTTTCCCCCAAAAAACTTGATATTTTCCTTTAAAAGCCCCGATGTTTTCCCCCAAAAACTTGATATTTTCCTTTAAAAGCCCCGATGTTTTCCCCAAAAATTCCATCCAAATCGAGGGAATGGGATTTGCACACGTGGGATGAGAAATTCCACAGAAAAATCAATCCCTGACCGCTCCAAGAGGAGACAGAGAGAGAGAAATTCAATGTTCTGGGAGCTCCTCTGTTCTTCTAAAAGCTCGTGATGCAAAGAGTTGGGAAGAGATGGTGGGAGGGGAGGTCTGGGATTTATTTGGGGGTTAAATGGAAAGTTCTGAGGGCAGGGGGAAGGAGGCAGTAGAGAATTTTGGGGTGCTTTGGGGATGAACTGCCTTGGATTGGTGGGAAATGTGCCTTGGGAAGGTGGGAAATGAATTCTTCTTGTTCTGGAGAGATGGGAAATGTTCCCTTAGTGCCTTGGGAAGGTGGGAAATGAATTTTCCTGCATCCCTGCAGGCCACACTCCTCCAGAAACACCCCCAGTCAGTCAGTGGCACAAATCCTGGTGCTGTTATTTCCTTCTGGACTCATTCTCAAGGAGCACCTTGATGGATTCAAGCTGGTCACAGGGGGCAGATTCACTCTCCTTCCTTCCTTCCTGGAATCCTTCCTTTCTTCCTTTCTTTCTTTCTTTCTTTCTTTCTTTCTTTCTTTCTTTCTTTCTTTCTTTCTTTCTTTCTTTCTTTCTTTCTTTCTTTCTTTCTTTCTTTCTTTCTTTCTTTCTTTCTTTCTTTCTTTCTTTCTTTCTTTCTTTCTTTCTTTCTTTCTTTCTTTCTTTCTTTCTTTCTTTCTTTCTTTCTTTCTTTCTTTCTTTCTTTCTTCCTTCCTTCCTTTCTTTCTTCCTTTCTTTCTTTCTTCCTTCCTTTCTTTCTTTCTTCCTTTCTTTCTTCCTTTCTTCCTTCCTTTCTTTCTTCCTTTCTTTCTTTTTCTTCCTTCCTTCCTTCCTTCCTTCCTTCCTTCCTTCCTTCCTTCCTTCCTTCCTTCCTTCCTTCCTTCCTTCCTTCCTTCCTTCCTTCCTTCCTTCCTTCCTTCCTTCCTTCCTTCCTTCCTTCTTTCCTTTCTTTCTTTCCCTCCAAAAGTTTTGTACTTCATTTCCCCGAATTTGCTGAGCTGCAGAAAGCAGCTCCCCGTCCCCTCTGCTCCCTGTCCTCTCTCCATCCATCCATCCATCCATCCATCCATCCATCCATCCATCCATCCATCCATCCATCCCAGCTCTGGTGACGTGGGCTCTGCAGCACGAGCAGGAGCTGAGGTGCAGAAAGGGAACAGCTCAGTCGAGCTTGCAAATGCCAGAAAATGCTGTTCTGTGAGGAGCTGGGACTGTGCTCCTGTGATGGATGCACTGTGCTGTGGGAATAGTGAGGAAATAAATGGAGAAGAGGCTGAGATGCCAAAATAGGGAATGTTTGGGGTGTGAGAACTCAGAAATGATGGAAAAATAAAAAGCAGGTTGTGATTGCAGAGCTCTGTGATTGTGCACAGGACACAAACTGAGGGACAGGGAACAACCAGGAAACATTTTTGGGGTTCAGGTGTTCCTCAGTGCTCACCTGGCCAAACCTTGGCCTCTTCTCCTGCCTGGTCAGACAGATGCTGTGTGTGGGGGAGGCAGGAAGGGACGCCTGTCTGTCTGTCTGTCTGTCTGCAGCCCTGGCTGTGCCTGTCCCCATGGCCTGGTGAGGGTGACATTCCCAGGGGGAGCAGCCAGAGCTGGGTGTAAACAGGAGCAGGTGGGGTGGAGATTCAAACCCTGGATTCTGTTTTCCACAGCACCCTGGGATGGCCCTCAGGGAGCAGAAGAGCACAGTGGGATGCAGGACCAAACCCTGGGGTGTTTCCCACAGGAACCCAGCGTGTCCCTCAGTGAGCAGTGAATGCACAGAGCAGCACCAAACCCTGGATCCTCTGGTTTCCACAGCACCCCAGGTGCTCTCAGTGAGGAGCACAGCATGGAGCAGCTGGGATGGAGATTCAACCCTGGATTCTGTTCTCCACAGCCCCTCAGTGGGCAGTAGAGCACAGAGCAGCTGGGATGGGGATCCAACCCTGGATTCTGTTCTCCACAGCCCCTCACTGAGCAGTAGAGCACAGAGCAGCTGGGATGGGGATCCAACCCTGGATTCTCTGTTTTCCACAGCACTCCAGGTGCCCCTCAGTGGGTGCTGGCTCCTCTCTCCCAGCTTCTCCAGCAGCACTGGAGCTCCCTGGGGATGCAGGAAGAGCCCTGTCCTGGATTGCTGACCCTGGCCACCACGTCCCATCCCCTTCCTTCCTCCCCTGGCTCCTCATCCTCCTCCTCCTCCTGCTCCCCAAAGCGCGCGTGTTTGTGAGCTCACAGGGAACGGCGGGACACGGGCCTTTCTCTCAGCTCTAATGAAACCCTTTAATCATATTCAAATAGGTTACTGTTCAGGGGGAAAATAGAAATATGGATTTGATAGCAATAAATTTCCCTGGCTGGCTAAGCCCAGTTCTTAATTGTCCTGTCCCAGGGCTCGCACATTTCATTGTTCGTTAGGTGCTTAAGTCCCTGCTCTCATTTTGTGGCGGTGACATTACCGCTGATGGCTCTAATACTCTCATAATTTGAAAGGGGATTTGCATGATAGAACGCAGAGTATTAAAAGAAAAAGAAAAAAGGAGAGTTAAAAAAAAAAAAAAAAAGGAGGGAGGGGGCGAAGAAGGAGTGTGCGGGGGGGCAGGGGAGCGGATTCCGCTTTCACTTAAAAAAAAAAGTCACTTTCTTCAAAGTCAAATCATTGTTTTCATTAAAGTGAGGGGGAGAAAAAAAAAAAAGTGTCTCTTCTGCACAGTCAGTCCGGCCTGGCGCTGGTATTATCCTTATTGTTGCTAATGGTTATTAATTATTATTATCCTGCTACACGGAGCACTGCGGACGTGATGTCCCCAATGTCCTTGGGACAAAGAGAAAAAAAAGCGGCGGGTGTCCGAGCCGGGGCGGCTCCGGGGGAAGCCGGAGGGGTTTGCATTGTCTGGGGTCTGCGGGGTTTGGGCAGAGCCTTGGCAGAGATCCACTGCCAGCTGGGATCTGCTGCCAGCTGGGATCCACTGCCATTTGGGATCCACTGCCAGCTGGGATCTGCTGCCAGCTGGGATCCGCTGCCATCCGGGATCCGCTGCTATCCCAGATCTGCTGCCATTTGGGATCCGCTGCCCTTCGGGATCCACTGCCATCCCAGATCTGCTGCCATCCCGGATCTGCTGCCATCCCAGATCCGCTGCCATCCGGGATCCGCTGCTACCCGGGATCCACTGCCATTTGGGATCCACTGCCATTTGGGATCCACTGCCATTTGGGATCTGCTGCCATTTGGGATCTGCTGCCATTTGGGATCTGCTTCCATTTGGGATCTGCTTCTATCCCAGATCCGCTGCTATCCCGGATCCGCTGCCATTCGGGATCCGCTGCCATTTGGATCTGCTGCCATCCTGGATCCACTGCCATCCCAGATCTGCTGCCATCCCAGATCTGCTGCCATCCCGGATCCGCTGCCATCCCGGATCCGCTGCCATCCCGGATCCGCTGCCATTTGGGATCCGCTTCCTTTCGGGATCCGCTTCCTTTCGGGATCCGGTTCCTTTAGGGATCCACTGCCATCCCAGATCTGCTGCCATCCCGGATCCGCTGCCATCCCGGGATCCGCTGCCATTTGGGATCTGCTGCCATTCGGGATCCACTTCCTTTCGGGATCCAGTTCCTTTTGGGATCCACTGCCATCCCAGATCCGCTGCCATCCCGGATCCACTGGCCTCCATCCCACGATGCCTCCGAGCGCTGCCGCCGCTGCCCAGCCTGGGGTTATCTGGGGAGAAAACTCTGATTTAAACCAGGCCTGGGTTAAACTGGCCCTGCTGCCTTTCTTCCCAAAGCTCGGCCGAGGTTTAGAGCCCAAACAGAGAATGGCAGGACGGTGGAATATCCCGAGGGGAGGAGAGCAAAGAGTCACGGAAGGTGAAGCCAAATCACTGTTCCTCCATGTTCAGAGGGACTCAGAGCTGAGTACAGCTCCCAGTGCTCCCAGTGCTCCCAGTATTCCCAGTGCTCCCAGTGCCCCCAGTACTCCCAGTATTCCCTGTGCTCCCAGTGCCCCCACTGCCCCCAGTGTTTCCAGTGCTCCCAGTTCTCCTAGTATTCCAGTGCTCCCAGTGCCCCCAGTACTCCCAGTATTCCCAGTGCTCCAAGTGCTCCCAGTGCTCCCAGTGCTCCAAGTGCTCCCAGTATTCCCAGTGCTCCCAGTGCTCCCAGTGATCCCAATGTTCCCAGTGCTCCCAGTGTTCCCAGTGCTCCCCATTGTTCCCAGTGCTCCCAGTGTTCCCAGTGCTCCCAATGTTCCCAGTGCTCCCAGTGTTCCCAGTGCTCCCAATGTTCCCAGTGCTCCCAGTGCTCCCAGTGCTCCCAGTATTCCCAGTGCTCCCAGTGTTCCCAGTGCTCCCAGTGCTCATAGTATTCCCAATGTTCCCAGTGCTCCCAGTATTCCCAGTGCTCCCAGGTCCTCATTGCTTCCCCTGAGGGGGGAAAACCAGACCCAACTCCAGAGCTGGGTGTTCCCAATCGCTGCTTTCAGCGCTGTGAAAAGAGCCATTAGGATCCATTAGGATCCATTAGGATCCATTAGGATCCATTAGGATCGTCTGAGCCGAGAGCACCCCCAGCACCTGGGGCCTCAGAAATCCTGATGTGGATTTTATCGTTTCAAACCTGTCTGTGCAGGAGGGCACGAGTCCCCAGACTGTCGTTTTGGGGACATAAAGCTCGTGGGGAGCACAAGAAATTAATCCCAAACCCTTTCCCCACTTCTTTATCGGATATCCCAATTATATTCTGTACGAGGTCTGAAATTCAGCGCTGTGAGCAGTCACTCTCTGCAGTGCTCCGTGCTCCAGGGCACACGAGTCTCTCTCTGGGAAGGCTTTATCCATCAGCTGTTTATTTTCCAGCCATGAAGTGGCAGTCAGGGATGTATTAATTAGGGTTGTAGTGTCTGAAGCTCGTGCCAGATTCATATTTTGGCTGCTGCTCTCTTATCAGGTGATTTTAGCATCGTTCAAGGTGAGAAGAGTCCAGGGAGTGAAATCAGGCCAGGTCTGTTGATCTCAGCAGCTCTGGAGTCGTTTCTCCCAGCTCAGGACGCTGCTGTCACACTTCCCCATCCCATTTTTTTCCCTGTAATTCCATCCCAGACACACCAGCAAAGCCTCAGGCTGTGAATTCAGATCCTTCCCTGATTTCTCTCCATTTGCATCGTTTTGTTTGGGTGGGAAGAATTCCCTGGAGCTGATTTTAGCCCCAGAACTCCCACCAGAAGGGAGGCACCGACAGCTTGGTCCCAGGGAAAACTCCCCCAGGGTTCCCATGGGACAGGGAATATTTCCATCCTGGGAAGGAATATTGCTGTGTGTGCCCATCCAGCACCCATCCCTGCAAATCCCACCCTCCCTGATGCCCGTGGGAAGGCTCAGAGGGCTCCTGAAGAGCAGAGGGGCTTTTGTGTGGTTGCCACCACAGACACCCCAGCCAGGCTCGGCCTCTGTTCAGTCCAATTCCCAAATTCAGACACAATTCCAGCCCCATCCCAAGCTCTTCACCCTGCACTTGCTGCCAACAAATCCCCTGGCAAAGGCACAGCCAGGATTTCTCTCCTGGAGAAATCACCCCAGGCCACAAGAGCACGGAAAGATCCCAAATCCTGCCCGAGGGACCAGCAGGGAGAGGGATGGGGATCCACATCCTTGGATGTCTAAATCCAGGGAGATCCTTGAGGGTGTGGAGGAGCCACTGAGCTGTGCCTTGAGGGAAAGATCCCGTCCAAAACAGGCTCATCCCATCTCTGTCCTGCTCCCTTTTCCCACCCCGTGTTTCCCCTGCCATCTGTCTCCTCTTTATTAAAACACTCCAGGATTTTCCCCCATGAGCTGGTGCCCTTGGGGACAGCAAGAAAAGGATGTCACTGAGCTGGAGGGAGGGCTGGGAAGTGGGTCATACCCTTCAGGAGAGCTCCAGCCCCTCAAAGTGGGGCACGCCGCCAGCCTGGGGCTGGGCTGAGCCTGGATCCTGGATCCTGGTTCGTGCCTGGAGCTGCTGCTCTGAGCAGTGCTGAGAGTCCTGCCAGCCCCCACCCGGCAGCAACTTGTTCCCTGATTACATCACCCTGGATAAAAGGGAATTATTCAGGCCTTGGTTCCAGCTGAAACAATACAGTGAATTAAGTGAATGTGTGTGTGTGTGTGTGCTCTGAGCCCCCTGCCCAAAAACTCCCAAACTGGGGCAGGAGCCAGAGCTGCTCCAGAGCTCAGGGGGTTAAGGCAGGTTAGAAAATGCCCATTTCCTTTGGGAAAAAAAGGAAAATCCAAAAAGGGGCTTTGAAGCAGGTCCCCCCCAGCAGTGGTTCTGCAGCTGCTGCCGGGCACAGGGAGGGTCTGGGTTTGCTCCTGGAGCTGTGCCCACCCTGGCTGGGCATGGCCAGGCCCTTTGCCCCCCTCCTGCTGTCCCATGTCCCCACCTCCAGCCCTCCCCTGCCTTTGGGTCCATCCAGCTGTCCCCACCAACACCTCAACAACCTCACCACCAAGGAGGTGCCCTTGGGTCACCACCCCAACACCCTGTGCAGCTCTCAGGGGGTCCCACCACCCCCAAATCATCCCTCAAACCATCCCCTGCAGTGTCCCCACTGCTCTCAGGTGGACAGCAGGACATGGGACATGTCCCAAGCTCATCCCAAGCCCCAAGAAGGCACCAGAGCCAAAGCAGAGCTTAAATATTTTTGTTCTCTCATTCACTTGGGGGTGGGGGGAGAAACGAAGGGGGGAGAAGGCAGAAGAAGGGGAGGGGGACAAAGGGGGTTTAATAGGCTCCAGTGACAGCACAATGTCCACATTGGGAAAAGATTAATGACGAAAATTAATCGCATGACCTTTCTTTCGAGGAGCTGGAGGTGAGGCGAGCCATTAAAGCCTCTTATGTTGTAATTAACGTTTGAGGGGAGAAAAGACTGGCTTTGGAATGGATGCGATCATTTAATTAGGGTTATGCGTCAGTGCCACAACAGGTTCAGAGAAGTCATAATTTAACTATAGCTTTAAATTACCCAGTCAGAGCGCGGCTGGCAGGGTTTAATGGCAGGGAAATGCCGCCACCAGGAGCAGGGAAAACAATTCAATAAACACCTCGGCACGGCAGGGGGACAGGGGACACAGCCCCGGGGCCAGGGGCGTGTCCTGGGCAGGGCACTGGGGCTGTTGGGGTGGCAGTGCTGTGAAACCCAGAGCTTCTGGATCAGATTTGCACCATCCTGGATCCTGAACAAGATTTCCAGTCTGGAATTTACCCACCAGCCCTGATTCCCCCTTTTTCCACTCTGTTGGACACAGGTTGTGACTTTTGTGCTTCTGAGCAGGACACTTGGGGTGGTTGGGGTGACAATGCTGTGAAATCAGAACGGGACAGACCCTGAATAAAGACTTGCACCATCCTGGATCCTCCCTGAATAAAATTTCCAATCTGGAATTCACCCACCTGCCCTGGTTTCCCCTTTTTCCACTCCACTGGACCCAGGCTGTGACTCAGATCATGTCAGGCACAGTGACCCAACGTGGTGGCTCAGCAGAAAATAATTTTTGTGCTTCTGAGCAGGACACTTGGGGTGGTTGGGGTGGCAGTGCTGTGAAATCAGAGTGGGACAGAGCTTCTGGATCAGATTTGCACCATCCTGGATCCTCCCTGAACAAGATTTCCAGTCTGGAATTCAGCCACCTGCCCTGATTTCCCCTTTTTCCACTCTGTTGGACACAGGTTGTGACTCAAATCATGTCAGGCACAGTGACCTAAGGTGGTGGCTCAGCAGAAATTTATTTTTGGTGCTTCTGGACAGGAAACTCAGCATTGTTTGAATGGGAATGCTGTGAAATCAGAACAGGACAGACCCTCTGAACCAGATTTGCACCATCCTGGATCCTCCCTGAACAAGATTTCCAGTCTGGAATTCACCCACCTGCCCTGGTTTCCCCTTTCTTCACTCTGTTGGGCCCAGGCTGTGACTCAGATCATGTCAGGCACAGTGACCCAAGGTGGTGGCTCAGCAGAAATTCATTTTTGTGCTTCTGAGCAGGACACTTGGGGTGGTTGAAGAGAATGCTGTGAAATCAGAATGGGACAGACCCTAAAAAAAGATTTGCACCATCCTGGATCCTCCCTGAATAAAATTTCCAATCTGGAATTCACCCACCTGCCCTGGTTTCCCCTTTTTCCACCCTGTTGGACCCAGGCTGTGACTCAAATCATGCCAGGCACAGTGACCCAAGGTGGTGGCTCAGCAGAAATTAATTTTTGGTGTTTCTGGGCAGGAAACTTGGGGTGGTTTGAGGCAGAATGCTGTGAAATCAGAGCAGGACAGACCCCTGAGCCTGCTGTACACTCTCCTGAATCCCCCCTGAGCAAGATTCCCAGCCTGGAATTCACCCACCAGCCCTGATTCCCTGTTTTTACCCCACTGGACACAGGCTGTGACTCAAATCATACTGGGCACAGAGACTCAAGGAGTTTCCTCAGCAAAAACTGATTTTTGGTGCTTCTAAGCATCACCTGCAACCACACCAAGGAGCAAAACCAAGGTGTCTTTACACATGAGAGCTCAGAAAAGAAGCCAGGAATTCTTTTTTCCCTCCAGAGAAAGAATTCACACACACACACACAAAAAAAAAAAAAAAATCCAGTTTCACACCAGATTTTCCTTCCCTGTGAGTAGAAGCCTCCCCTGGGTGTGAGCAGGAAGCTTTGTCCCTTTGGATGGTGACAAGGGACCCACCTTGAGGGTTTTTGTGAGGTTGATTCCAGAGGAAAAAGTTGGATTTGGCACAGAGAAGAGGTTTGGAAAGGAGGTGAAGGTGGCTTTGTGGAGCCAGGCAAAAAGTGAGAAATGAGTGTCACGATGAAGTGCTGCAGGTTGGATGGATTATTAAGGTTCAAAATTAAAACATATACAATATTGCCAATGCCAAGAGCTCTCTAATCATAAATCAGCTCCCCTGACCCCTTCATAATCATGAGATTGCCCTAAAGAGCAGGAGATTTTACATAATAATAAATGGGAAAGGGTTTTTGCTTTTTTAATTGGCCTGCTGGTTTTCTGAGCCCACAGTGGTTCCACTCCCAAAGTCGTCTTGGCCATTGGAAGGATTTTATTTGGTTTGGTTTTGCTTTGTGAAATTGTGCTTTAGGAAAATAATAGATTGGAAAAAAAAAAAAAAAACCCTTTTTTGGCAGTGACTCCCAGCCCTGGTACCCCAGTGACCCCAAATCCTGGGACCCCAGACCCCAAATCCTGGGACCCCAATGACCGACCCCCAAATCCTGGGACCCCAGTGACCCCAAATCCTGAGACCCCAGTGACCCCAAATGCTGGGACCCCAGTGACCCCCAGCCCTGGGACCCCAGTGCCCCCCAATCCTGAGATCCCAGTGACCCCAAATGCTGGGACCCCAGTGACCCCAAATCCTGGGACCCCAATGACTCCAAATCCTGAGACCCCAGTGATCCCCACTCCTGGGCCCTGTGGTGGCCACTGGGCCCATCAATCCCAGTCCCTGAGTGCCCCATAAACCCCAGTGCCCTCGGAAAAGAGGAAAAATGGAAATGACTCCTCTCCTTCACGGAGGTCTCGTGGCCTTAAAACTTAATAGTCTCTCAAATGCTGTAATGCAAGAGGGGACTTTTATGGACTCGACCAGGGATAATATTATTAAGGTGTGTTATGATATTAATTCCAATATTTCATGGCATGGGGCAGGGGGAGAGGGGGGAAGGATGAAACCTTTCCCTGGGGGGCTCTGGGGTGGGTTATCCCTCCCCAGAGTGGCCACAGAGGCTGATGGGGCCAACCTTGGTGGTTTTGCAGTGGGGACAGCAAATATCCAGGGATTTCCCTGCACAGTCCCACAGGCAATCCCAGAGGTCTCCATGGCCCTCTCTTCCCAAACAAGTGCCACACCATTGTTCCCAACCCCAATTCTTCTTCCTGCATTCCCTACTGCCATTTTTTCTCCTTTTTCCCTCTTTCTGCCTCTCTTCCCTGGCCAAGCCCAAGCTCCTGCTGGGATTTTGGAGCCCAAGCTCTCACCGTGTGTGGGCAACCCCAAACAAACAGCGTGTAAATAAATCCCCCCAGTCTCACACACATTTTCCCCATTACCTCCCCTAATACTGTCTTTCTTCCCTCTTGAGTTGAATGTTGGTTTTTGTCTCTCCCAAACCCCTCCTCCTCCTCCTCCCTGCAATTCATTCCAGCTGTGCAAACCCCGTGGCCGTGCCCGCTGCCACCGGGGCGGGGTGGCTGAGTGGCAGTGGGAGCACTGAGCCCCCTGAGCCCCCGTGGATAATGGATGCCACATGCAGGGCTTGGGGTGTGCGGCTCCAGCGGGATCAGCCCGGCCCTTCCCGGGATCCAGCCCTGCCCAGGGCTCTTCTGCACCTTCCTCTGCTCAGTTTGGGGCTAAAAGGGGCAGGGAGAAGATGTAGGGTCACGAGCTGTGAGCACATCCCAGTCTCCACAGTGAGGGTGTAGGGCCACAAACACATCCCAATATCCACAGTGAGGGTGTAGGGCCACAAACACATCCCAATACCCACAGTGAGGGTGTAGGGTCACAAACACATCCCAATACCCACAGTGAGGGTGTAGGGCCACAAACACATCCCAATGCCCACAGTGAGGGTGTAGGGTCACAAACACATCCCAATACCCACAGTGAGGGTGTAGGGCCATGAGCACATCCCAATATCCAGAGTGAGGATGCAGCAAACCCAACTTTGCTCATCTCAACCCTTTCAGGCAGAACTTTCCACTCCAAAATCCACCTGCAATGTGCCAAGGATCACCCTTGGCATGAGCTGGTTGTCCCACATCCCACCCGAGCCAGGGCTGAGGGAAGAGCTTGGCTTTCACAGGACCTGTGATGTGCAGGATTCACCTGCCCAGGAGGGTCCCAGCCCCATCACCTGTCCCACATCCCCACACTCAGAGCCATCACCCCATTTTCCTCTGCAGGAAAACCTGGGATTCCTCCAGCAGTGTCTCAGCCCCATCACCTGTCCTGTCCCACATCCCCATCATCTGTCCAATCCCACATTCCCATCCTCAAAGCCACCACCTCATTTTCTTCTGCATGAAAACCGGGGATTTACCTCCAGGAGTGTCTCAGCCCCATCACCTCCCCTGTCCCACATTCCCACACCCAAAGCCATCACCTCATTTTTTTCTGCATGAAAATCTGGGATTTACCTGCCCAGGAGGGTCCCAGCCCCATCACCTGTCCTGTCCCACATCCCCATCACCTGTCCCATCCCACATTCCCATCCTCAAAGCCACCAACTCATTTTCCTCTGCGGGAAAACCTGGGATTCACCTCCAGGAGCAGGGAAAGGCACCCAGGAGCTGTCACACCCCAGCTGGATGCTCCAAACAGCTCTGACCCAACATTTTTGGATCCCTGGGCGGCTGCTGGAGACAAACCCAGAGTAAACCCCGTGCATTATCCCTGTCCCACAGCGCTGCATTATCCATAACCCATCCTTGTGCCCAAGCATCAAGAGCTCAGAGCACCAAATCCTCCCATCTCACTGCTGCTTTATTTCCTTTTTTTTTTTTTTTTTTTTTTTTTTAAATAAACACACATCCAGCCTTCTGCCAAACCGAGCAGAGTTTGGGGCTGGACAGGGCTCTGTGCTGCTGCCAGCCCCGTGTGTCTGTCACCCAGAGTGACACCCAGGGGACAGCAGAGCCCCAGCCCTGGGGACAGGGGGGAAGAGCCTCACTAAACCCTTAAAGACCCTTTGATTTAGCAGGAGGCTTTAGCTAAGCAGTGGCTCCTGCTGGGCTATTTTTCCTGGTTTCCCTGTGGTCTCAAATAGAGGAATTCCCATCAGGAATTCCCAGGGAAGTGGCGAGGGAGGTGGGTTTGTGCCTTCCAGATGGGTTTGAGGGACATTCTCCTCGTCCCTTTGTGCCCTTTGCCATCCTCAGTGTGGCCTCAGGGCTCCCTGGGGGTCACATCTGTCTGGCACCTGGCCTGGTTTAGGCTCATGAGGGTTTCCACATCCCCTTCTTACCACTTTTCCCACCACTTTTCCCACTTTTCCCACTTTTCCCACTTTTCTCAATTTTCCCTGAAATCCCAGTGCCCAGAGCGCAGCTCCTGCTGAACCCCAAAGTTTGGGACACGGAACACAAGGAGTGGGATGGAACAGGGCAGGAATCCCAGGATGGGAGCAGAGCTGCCTGGGGATTGCTGGGCTGTGTCCTTGTGGGACACAGAGGTGGCAGAGGGAAGGGGAGGCTGGCTTTGGCCCAGGGTGATTGATGGCCTCTGTCTCTGGCTTTATTAAACTTGTGCAGCCCCGCTCAGCCAGGGATTTGCAAGAGGCTTAATGAGCATTAGGGAGGAATCTCCTGGCAGGACAGGCAGATTTCAGGGGTTTGCTGAGCCACAGGCAGGAAATGTCCTGCAGGACAGGGGCAGGGACACCAGGGCTGGCGGTGTCACCTCGCCCCGGCACAGGGGACACAGGGGGTGACAGCCAGGAGGGCTGTGCTGGCTGACACACCTCTGTGCAGGATTTTGGCAGGAATGGGTGTCAGCAGGCTGGGTGTGCTGTCTGCAGCCTGCACCGGGCTCAGAGCTCCGATGGGGACATCCTGAGTGACAGATCAAGGGAGTGCTCAGGGACAAGTGTGACAGTCCCTTTCTGGGGGACCAAAGGCTTCTGGGTCTGTCCTGGCCTCTGCCAGCTCTCTCCTGTGCAGCATTTTCTTCTCATTCTCCTCTTAGACAAGGGATTTCAGGATGCCACCTGCTATTGTAACAAATCTAATCCTAAATACAATAGCATAAATATTTATAATAACATAAAAATAATCCTGAATATATCTGATATTTCTGCATGTCTGTGGCAGACTGGAGCAGGCTGGCACAAAACTTTTCACCAGATATTTGCAACTTCAAATGCTGATGAAACAGAAAAGTTTTTGGGGTGCAGAAGAGCACGGTGAGGGGAAGAAAACCAGGATATTCCCAAGTGGGTTCTCTATCAGCACCGTGTGAGGCAGCAGCTGCGTGGGCTGTGCTTGGGAAGGGCCCAGGTGAAGGGAAAGGCCCAGGTGAAGGGAAAGGCAGGGGAAGGCAGCACCTTTCCTCAGGCAGCACCTGGTTCCTCCCAGCCCTGCGGGTCCCTGCATCACTTCAAAGCCCTTTTGTGATGGAAGGCACCCCTGGGTGAGCCTTTCCCTCTGCCAATCTCTCCTCTAATCCCTCACCTACGTCACTCCAGCTCCATCCACACCCTGGGCACGTCACCAGCACAAGTCCCTGCACCAGCTCCTGTGACGCACGAGCAGCACTGTCAGATGGGAGCACTTGGGTTTCTCTGCACTCAAATCCTCATTTTTCACTTTGTGGGGTTTGGTTTTGGTGTTTTTTTTAAACCCTCTGCCTCGGGCCACGCCAGTTTTGGGTTTGTGTTTTAAAGGCAAGGCTGGGGTGTTGCTGATACAGGGCTTGGGGTAAAGGGTTCCCTGATGGCTTTAAAATGAGAAGGAAATGGGGTTTGGGGGAGAAAAAAGGGAATTTTGGGGAGAAAGGAAGGGGATTTGGGGAGAAAGAAGGGGAATTTGGGGAGAAAGGAAGAGGATTTTGGGGAGAAAGGAAGAGGATTTTGGGGAGAAAGAAAGGGGATTTTGGGGAGAAAGGAAGGGGATTTTGGGGAGAAAAAAGGGGATTTGGGGAGAAAGGAAGAGGATTTTGGGGAGAAAGGAAGAGGGTTTTGGGGGAGAAAGGAAGGGGATTTTGGGGGAGAAAGAAAATTTGGGGAGAAAGGAAGAGGATTTTGTGGAGAAAAAAGGGGATTTGGGGGAGAAAGGAAGAGGATTTTGGGGAGAAAGGAAGGGGATTTTGGGGAGAAAGGAAGAGGATTTTGGGGAGAAAGGAAGGGGATTTTGGGGAGAAAGGAAGAGGATTTTGGGGAGAAAGAAAGGGGGGAGAAAGAAGGGAATTTGGGGAGAAAGGAAGGTTTGGGGAGAAAGAAAGGGGGTTTTGGGGAGAAAGAAAGGGGATTTTGGGGAGAAAGGGGATTTTGGGCAGAAAGAAGGGGATTTGGGGAGAAAGTGGACGTGGAGCAGCAGGATCGCTGTGAATCCCGGCTGTGCTCGCCCTGGGGCTGCCCAGGGAGGTGATTCCCTCCACCAAGGCCAGACCCAAGGAGCAAAGGCTGGAGCTGCAGCCCAGCCCCACTCGGGAACGTGCCCTCTGGCCTCCCCTCCCTCCATCCCTGCTTCCCCCAGAACTCCCCTCCTCTCCTGCCTCCTCTGCAGCTCTCCGCTTGTTTTTCTTATTTTAATGTTTTTGTTTTGTTTTTTTTTTCCGGGATTTTTTTCTCTCTTTTTTTTTTTTTTTTTTTTTTTTTCCTTCTTCTTTTTTTTTCTTTTTTTCTTCTTCTTCTTTTTCTTTTTTTTCTTCTTTTTTTTTTCTTTTTTTCCTTTTTTTCTTCTTCTTTTTTTCTTTTTTTTTCCTTCTTCTTCTTTTTTTTTTTTTTTTTTTTTTCTTCTTCTTCTTTTTTCTTTTTTTCTTCTTCTTCTTTTTTTTTTTTTTTTTTCTTTTCTTCTTTTTTCTTTTTTTTTTTTTCTTTTTTTCTTTTTTTTTTCTTTTCTTTTCTTCTTTTTTCTTTTTCTTTTTTTCTTTTTTTTCTTTTTTTTTTTTTTCTTTTTTTCTTTTTTTTTTTTCGCTGCCTCTCTTTGTCAGAATTAGTCAGGGCTGAACTGCCTGCGCTCCCCAAGGAGACCCTATTTCACCCTGCCTAAAGTTCACCGCCTTGTCAAACCGAGCTAATCTCCTGCCGGGGAAGGAAAAAGGCTCATTTCAAACTGCTGCCCATTCGGGGAGCGGCTGGGGGAGGGAGGAGGTCTTCCTGGCTCCAGCCTGAAAAGACCCCGGACAATAATACCCCTTTTGTTCTAGGACAGTGGGAGGGGGCTCGGCGGTAGGAATGAAAGATGGGGGATATTAAAGGAGCAGGTGAAAGACATGAGTCTTCAACAGGCCCAGATAAGAGCCGACCCCCTTCTAATCTGGCTGGGAGCTTATTATCTCCCTGCCACAGTCATTACCATTAATATTAAATATGAAAAAAAAAAAAAAAAAAAAAAAAAACTGCACCAGACAACAACCCCAAAGAGAAGGCTTTGAGGCAGTGGCAGCCTCGGGAGGGGAGGTCTGGGATCCTCAGGGATGCTCCGGCCTGCTCTGGTTCTGAGAGTCCCTTTGGGGTGAGCCAGAGCCTCTCCTCGCTCTTTTTTGAGCAGAAAGCAGCAAAACTGGGGGGAGTGAGCAAGTTCAGAGTGTGTAGAGCCCAGCCCAGGGAGAAGCTGGCACATGGCAACACTCACTCCCTTCCCCTGCATCTCTCCAAGGGCTGCCCGCGGTGCAAAGGTGACCCCGAGCCCACCTGGGCTCAGCCTCTGCGTGTCCCCCAGCTCTGTCCCTGCCACAGGTGGCCTTGGGGGAAGCACTGGGGTGGCTCTTTGTCCCCTCAGAGTGTCTGTGAAGGTTTCCTTTGTTGCAGGAGCTCTCCGGGCGGGGATGCTCGGAGCTGTTTGCTCAGCGCTCGCCCCAGCAGCCCCTCGGCCTCGGTAAATACCAGCAGCGCTCCGGGCTGAGAGCGCAGCAACAAATTCCCTTCCCAGCACCGAGACAGGCTGAGCACGGCGCTGCTGGCTGAATTCCAGCCTGGCAATCTTGTTCTGGGAGCATTCAGGAGAGTGTACAGCAGGCTCAGGGGTCTGTCCTGCTCTGATTTCACAGGATTCTGCCTCAAACCACCCCAAGTTTCCTGCCCAGAAACACCAAAAATTATTTTCTGCTGAGCCACTACCTTGGGTCTCTGTGCCTGACATGATTTGAGTCACAACCTGTGTCCAGTGGGGTGGAAAAAGGGGAAACCAGGGCAGGTGGGTGAATTCCAGATTGGAAATTTTATTCAGGGAGGATCCAGGATGGTGCAAATCTGGTCCAGAGGCTCTGTATTGCTCTGATTTCACAGGATCCTGCCTCAAATCACCCCAAGTTTCCTGCCCAGAAACACCAAAAATGAATTTCTGCTGAGCCACTACCTTGGGTCACTGTGCCTGACATGATTTGAGTCACAGCCTGTGTCCAGCAGGGTGATAAAGGGGGAATCAGGGCTGGTGGGTGAATTTCAGACTGGAAATCTTGTTCAGGGAGGATCCAGGATGGTGCAAATCTTTATTCAGGGTCTGTCCCATTCTGATTTCACAGCATTGTCACCCCAACCACCCCAAGTGTCCTGCTCAGAAGCACAAAAAATGAATTTCTGCTGAGCCACCACATTGGGCCACTGTGCCTGACATGATTTGAGCCACAGCCTGGGCCCAACAGAGTGGAAAAAGGGGAAACCAGGGCTGGTGGCTGAATTCCAGACTGGAAATCTTGTTCAGGGAGGATCCAGGATGGTGCAAATCTGGTTCAGAGGGTCTGTCCTGTTCTGATTTCACAGCATTCCCATTCAAACAACGCTGAGTTTCCTGTCCAGAAGCACCAAAAATGAATTTCTGCTGAGCCACCACGTTGGGTCACTGTGCCCAACATGTCTCGAGTCACAGCCTGTGCCCAGCAGGGTGGTAAAGGGAAACCAGGGCAGGTGGCTGAATTCCAGACTGGAAATCTTGTCATGGATCCTGTTTCTGACACTTCTTGTCCTTGCAGGGAAAGGGCTGGATTTGGGATTTGGGGGTCCCTTGTGCCCCATAGAGTGATGCTCCCAATTTCCTCAGGGACTGAGCTGCTCAGGCAGTACCAAATTCCTTCCTCAAAGCCCCCAAGGGCTCAGGCCCACTTGCAGAAGGGGCTCTTTGTGCTGGGCTGGGGCTGGAGCTGGCAGGACTGGGATGTTTGCTCTCCCTCTGACCTCTCCAGCCACCTCCTGCCCTCCCCAGCTGCTCCTCCTCACTCCAGCCAGATGTGTGGGGGTTTCCCTGCTGGAAAAGCTTCAGGGGCCCCAGCTGCCCCCCGGGAGGGGAGGCTGAGCTTGGGCAGCAGCGCTGGGCTCTTGGTGCTGGGTTGGGCTTTATTAACCACAGTGGGGCAGGAGGGATTGAGGGGGAAAAGGGGATTGAGGGGGAAAAGGGGATTGAGGGAGAAAAGGGGATTGAGGGGGAAAAGGGGATTGAGGGATTGAGGGGAAAAGGGGATTGAGGGATTGAGAAGGGGAAAGGGGACTGAGAGGGGGAAAGGGATTGAGGGGGAAAAGAGGACTGAGGGGAAAAGGGGATTGAGGGATTGAGAGGGGGAAAGGGATTGAGGGGGGAAAAGGAATTAAGGGGAAAAGGGGGATTAAGGGATTGGGGGATTGAGGGGGAAAAGGGGATTGAGAGATTGAGGGAGAAAAAGGGATTGAGAGACTGAGAGGAAGAAAGGGATTGAGGGGGAAAAGGGATTGAGTGGGAAAGAGGGATAGGGATTGAGGGGGAAAAGGGGATTGAGGGAAATGAGGATGGGAATGGGAATGGGAATGGGAATGGGAATGGGAATGGGAATGGGAATGGGAATGGGAATGGGAATGGGAATGAGAATGGGAATGAGAATGGGAATGGGGATGGGAGCAGGAATGGGGATGGGGATGGGAATGGGAATGGGAATGGAAATGGGAATGGGGAATGGGAATGGGAATGAGAATGGGAACGAGAACGGAGACAGGGACGGGAACGGGAATGGGAATGGGAACAAGAATGGAGATAGGAACAGGAACAGGAATGGAAACAAAAATGGGAATGGGGATGGCAATGGGAATGGGATGGCAATGGGAATGGGATGGCAATGGGAATGGGATGGCAATGGGAATGGGATGGCAATGGGAATGGGATGGCAATGGGAATCCTAAATACCTGCACCCCTGACCCTGCATTCGGCCCTTCCACCCCAAAAGGGTTTCAGGGATCCCATGGCCAGACAGGGAAGGGGTTTTGTTTCCTTCGTGTTTTCACAGAATTCCCTTTGGAATGGAGCCACCACCCATCCTGGCAACTTCCCACTCCCATTTCTCCAAACTCCATCCATTCTTTTTTCTGCTCAACCAGCCTGGATTGGATTAGATTAGATAAGATTAGATAAAATTAGATAAGCAGTTCTTTATCTAATCTGGGATCGATGTGTGTGCTAGACCAGGAATGTGGTCACTTGGAACACTGGCATTCCAGGAGTAACCAGGAATCCTCTGGGCATTTCACACCCCCAAGGACTTTCTTCTCTGCTGATCTCAAAGCTCTCAGCTCATTATTTAATTAATTCTGTTGTAAAAACCGATTTTAAATCTTGAGACGAGCCTTGGACACACAAACCACATCAAGTGCAGGGAGCCAGACAGCCCCAAAAATAACCCAAATTCCCAGGGCTGCGTCCACGTCCAGGCAGTTCCGGAGATGTTGCTTATTCTGGTCTTAACAAATATTAATTAAACCTCTGAGGAGGGATGTTTGTTGTCTCTTTTGCTCTTGACACAACAAAAATAAGCTGAAGAAGCTCCAAGAGCAGCAGAATTGTGTTTGCTAAATATGGGCAAATTCCCTGCTCCAGCTGGGTTTTCTGGGAGGTTTTTCCCTCTTCTCTTATCACAGCAGTGGAAATTTCAACAAAAAAAAAATGGGGTTTTGCAGCTCAATTTTAAATAAAATCAGGTTAGAACAACCCAATCTTATCATAGGAGCCCCAAAATTTGTCATTTTTTTGGGTGAAACGGCTCCAATGGACAAAATTTTCCAGTTTGGGCTGATGAATCCTGAGGAATCCTGGAGCTCCGGGGGGATGGGATGAGCTCCTGTGGTTGGGGGTTTATCATCCCCAGCCCCCAAACAAACCCGCGGGTGCTTCGGAGCTCGTCGGAAGGAAGAGCCTCGCCCAAGGACAGGGAAATCAGCCGCTGGAATTCGCGGTGGGAATTCCAGGCGAACACGTGGCCGCACATTTGCACCGCAATAGGGCAGGAAATGGGAGTTTTTCTGCAGGGAAAATGAGGGATCGGCCCCAGGGATCCTCCAAAATGCGCAGAGCGAGGGGTGAGTTTGGATCATCCCTGGATTTCCCGTTTTTTGGGAAGTGGAGGGCATCCCCAGCTCTGGTGTGGGTTGGTTTGCCATGAAAAATTGAGGTTTTCCTGGAGAAAAAGGCATGGGATGTGTGGGGAGGAAAGGGAGGGATGTAAATTCCACCAGCACTGGATCTTTTCTGGGATTTGGGACGATTTGGGTGAAAATTTGAAAGAATTCAGGGGGTTCCCCCATGTGGGCACCCAGGAGTGCTGGGCCACCAGATTTTCCAAAAGAGAAAAGAAATAAGAGAAAAGAAATAAGAGAAAAGAAATAAGAGAAAAGAAATAAGGAATAAGAAAGAAATAAGAAAGAAGTAAGAAGTAAGAAAGAAGAAAGAAGAAAGAAATAAGAAATAAGAAATAAGAAATAAATAAGAAATAAGAAATAAGAAATAAAAAATAAGAAATAAATAAAAATAAGAAATAAGAAATAAAGAGAGGCAGATCAGGAGGAGGGAAAGTGAAATTAATAAAAGAACAGGATTAAAAAAACAAAACAAAACAAAAAAAAATAGAGGAGAAGAAACTTTCCTGAAACAGAGCAAAAGGAGAAGGAGCTTCACAAAGTGACACTTAATTCCAAGCTTTTCCTTTGGCTTTTCCACCTCGGAAGCATGAAAGCAGCTAAATTAGCAAAACAGAAGTAAACTGTTGACTGCTTCATTGCAGGATTAAGTGTGATAAATGGAGGTTTTGTTCAGCCTCTGTCCAGATGTTGTGTCTACGCTGGGTGTTTTTTCTTCCTTTTTTTTCCTTCTTCTCCTCCTTTTTTTTTTTTTTCCTTCATTTTTTTTTTTCCTACATTCTTGGCCCCGGTCCCATATATATTTTGGATACTGCAGGGAGTATATAATATCATTGGAAAATGATGTGGTCTGGTAACCTTTTAAATAACATTTCCTCCCTCCTCTCTTTTCTAATAGTTTGTTTTTCTTTCCATGTTTGCCTTTTATTGGGGGAAATTTTGCTTGGAAATTAATGAGGCCAAGGTTTGAAAACAAACCAAACAAACAACCCCCCCCCTCCCCCAAAAAAATAAAAAAAAATCCAAACCCCACTATTTCCCCTCTCCATTTAGGGAGGGAAAAGGAGTTAAGGGACTTGTAAGGGTGCAGGCCAAGGATGTGTTTGGGACTTTTTTTTTTTTCTGTCTAGAAAACCTTCCTGATTATTTTTTAACATTCCCAGTGCACTCAGCCCAGGAGCTGGGCTGGGGTTCAGCCCTTTCAGTTCCTTGCTCTGTTTGCGTTTTCAGAGCCCCCAACCCCAAAAGCACAATTTTTTTTTTTTTTTGGCCCTGTTTTTCATGGATTGGAAGTACCTGTTGCTCCTGGAAGTGCTGGACTGGCCTTTCCTGGAAGGAAATTCCTGGAATTTTTCCAAATCCCAGTTTTGAGGACAGTGGTGAGGGCAGATCCCACTGGAGGGGACAAGGTGCCCAACCCCTTCCCCACATCCAGGCAGCATTCCCTGGGACTTTTTTTTTTTAATTCCCTGGGATTTTATCACCCCCTCCAAAAATAGAAAAAAAAAATTTTTTTTTTTTTCTTTTAACATCCCAAATGTTTTGGAAATGGCCAGGGGCTGCCAGGAGTGGGTTTGGTGCTCCAGCTCTGAGCTTCCCTCATCCCTCCCGTGCTCCCCGTGGGGCTCCTGGGGATTTTTTTCCAGAATCTACATTAAAATCCCATCCCAGCAGTGGCTGTGCCTCCCTTGGCTCAGGAGCCTTTGGGAGAGGAGCCCAGCCCAGGCTAAAATTGTGCTGTTGAGTCAGAGAGTGCTGGCACAGCCAGGGCCGGCCCCGGCCGGGCTGGGCTGGGCTGGGCTGGAGAATTTGGGGTCTCACCCCCCCTGCAGAATGAGGAAAGGAACATTTGGGGTCTCACCCACAGCTGGGTGAGAAAAGGAATATTTGGGGTATCAACTCTTGGCAGGGTGGAGAGAGGAGATTTTGGGGTCTCACCTCCCCTGCAAGGTGGGGAGAGGAGAATTTGGGGTCTCACCCTTCAGCAGAGCGAGGAAAGCAGAATTTGGGGTCTTATCCCACAGCTGAGTGAGGAAAGAAGAATTTGGGGTATCAACTTCTGGCAGGGTGGGGAAAGGAGAATTTGGGGTCTCACCCCCTGTAGGGTGAGGAAAGGAGAATTTGGGGTCCCACCCCCTGAACGGTGAGGAAAGGGGAATTTGGGGTCTCAGCCCCTGTAGGGTGAGGAAAGGAGAATTTGGGATCTCACCCCCTGTAGGGTGAGGAAAGGAGAATTTGGGGTCTCACCCCATGTAGGGTGAGGAAAGGAGAATTTGGGGTCTCACCCCCTGTAGGGTGAGGAAAGGAGAATTTGGGGTCCCACCCCCTGTAGGGTGAGGAAAGGAGAATTTGGGGTCTCACCCCATGTAGGGTGAGGAAAGGAGAATTTGGGGTCTCACCCCCTGTAGGGTGAGGAAAGGAGAATTTGGGGTCCACCCCCTGTAGGGTGAGGAAAGGGGAATTTGGGGTCTCACCCCCTGTAGGGTGAGGAAAGGAGAATTTGGGGTCTCACGCCATGTAGGGTGAGGAAACGAGAATTTGGGGTCCCACCCCATGTAGGGTGAGGAAAGGAGAATTTGGGGTCTCACCCCCTGTAGGGTGAGGAAGGAGAGATTTGGGGTCCCACCCCCTGTAGGGTGAGGAAAGGGGAATTTGGGGTCCCACCCCCTGTAGGGTGAGGAAAGGGGAATTTGGGGTCCCACCCCCTGTAGGGTGAGGAAGGGAGAATTTGGGATCTCACCCCCTGTAGGGTGAGGAAAGGAGAATTTGGGGTCCCACCCCCTGTAGGGTGAGGAAGGGAGAATTTGGGGTCTCACCCCCTGTAGGGTGAGGAAAGGAGAATTTGGGATCTCACCCCATGTAGGGTGAGGAAGGGAGAATTTGGGGTCTCACCCCCTGTGGGGTGAGGAAAGGGGAATTTGGGGTCTCACCCCTGGCACAGACCCCTGGGATAACGTGCAGGGGCACAGGGGGGAGGCCTCTCCTGGGTGTGCTGTGGGAGAAGGGGGAGGAGCAGCAGGGATGGTGATAAGGGATCCCAAAAAGGCCGATTTAACCCTTTTGGGGTGGATTTGCTGCTGGGGGAGTGGGGCAGGACAAAACGAGGGGTTCCCACCCAGATTTGGGGTTTTCCCTCAGCACCAACATTCCTCAGGATGGGATTCAAAAGGATTTTAACTTTTAGAGTGTCCCACTCTGCCAGCATGGGGTGAAGGTGAACCCCTGGATCCCTGATCAGTGTGGGTGTGGTGGCTGTGAACATCTGGGAAGGGATGGGGGACATTCCTGTGGGAATGGCCAGCATGGATGGGGAATGTCCCTGTGGGAATGGCCAGCATGGATGGGGAACATCTGTATGGGAATGCCATGGGAATGGCCAGCATGGATAGAGAATGGCCAGCACAGATGGGGAATATCCCAATGGGAATGCCTTGGGAATGGCCAGCATGGATGGGGAACATCCCAATGGGAATACCTTGGGAATGGCCAGCATGGACGGGGAATATCCCAATGGGAATGCCATGGGAATGGCCAGCACGGATGGGGAACATCCCAATGGGAATGCCTTGGGAATGGCCAGCATGGATGGGGAATATCCCTGTGGGAATGGCCATGGAATGGAAACCCTCCATGGACGCTGCTCTGGTTGAGCAGCAGAGCCTGGGTGCCCCCACACCTCCCTGAGCTGTCCTTCAAATCCCCACCCTGGCACATCCCTGTGTCCTGAGCGTTTTGTTTCTTCCACGGGGACACGAAACAAACAGAACCCCCAAAGAAACCCAGCAGAAACCAGGTGAGAATTCCAGCAGATAAATCCGCGGCGCTCCCGGCCGTAAACACCTCGGAAAGCCGCTCGCAATTTTTCTCCCCACCATCACCTCCCTGCCTCCCCTCCTCTCCCTCTCCTTCCCCCCCTCCTCTCTCTCTTAAGGTAGCAGCGTGGGAGCTCTGCCAAAACGCTGCGGTCCCGTGGGGAAGCTTTGCTCTCACTGAAAGAGCCCCTGCGCCTGCCAGCCCAATTAAAACAACGTGCAAGGAAAGCAGCATCTGGAATTGCGCTGCTCTCACAGCCAAGTCACAATTGTTTAGTCTGAAAGTCGGTTCAGGGAGAGCGGGGCTGGCGGGAGCGCCGTGGCCCCCACATCTGGATTTGCGGCTAGACAGCCTCTTTGGCTGCAGGCCTGTGTGCATGTGCATTTTTAACTTTAGGATATGCTGACAAGTTAAGAAGTCAGAAAGTCAGTCACAGTAACAGCCTCCGCGGCCCCTTCCTCCCTCCGCCCCTTTCTAACACACACACGCAGTTGACTAAATACAATTTTCTGACATCCTTTCATCTGGAGAGAGTTTCTTCCCGTTCCAGCCTGCAGCCCGGGTCCCCGATGAGTTATTTGAGCTGAGCCAACACATGTGAACAAAAAGGCTTCTCTTCGCTCCGCGCTCGGGGCCCCGGCGGCGCTGCCCCCGTTCCGCCGGCAGCGGGGCTGCCACCACCCCTGGGGACAGGGGACAGGGGACAGCCTGCACCTCATGGCAACCCTGGGGCTGGGCTGAACCCCTACAGAGGCTGCAGCCCAAAGGGGAGGGTGGGGGCATCCAAAAAAACGAGCTGCTGAGCCCCCCCGGCGCTGCGGGAGCAGAGGGGGCTGAGCCCTGCTTGGGTCAAAGATTTTGCCTGGATTTCTTTTTTCCTCCCAAGCTGTGCCTGGGTTGAGGTGTTGAGGTGTTGGTTATTCATTCAGAGGGTTGGCCATTCATTTCTTAGGCAAGATCTCCCTCCCAAAAATGACAGAGAAGGTTGAGCTGAGCTTTTATAGGCACAGCTCAGGCAGGGCCATTGGCCATGCTGCCATGCCCAGCTTGAGTTGGTTCATTCAGTGCCTAAAAATCACCCACTGTGGGCATTTTGCTGGCCCAGGAGCCAGGGGAAACAGCACCCAGGATGATGCCCAGGTGCCACCAAGGCAGCCACGTGGGCCAGGCACCACCAGGTGAGCCCTGCTCACCAGAGCATTGCCAGGAAAGCATCGGGGTGGGCACAAATCCCATCCTCCTGCAGGACCCAGCCAGCAGAGAGAGCTTCAGAAAGAACCCTTTAGTCACAAACAGCTTCCCTCCAGCTGCCAGAAACTCCTGGGAGCCCGAGGTGTGCCTGGCTCCTGCTTTGTCCCTGCTGCTGTGGTCATTGGCATTCTGGTCAAAGCACTAAAATATCAAATATAAAATAACATCAGGGACGGTTTCAGGCTGGTGCCACCCGGACCTGCTCTGGGCTCTGCTCTCAGACCCTCACATGAGCTCTCAAAAGTGGCCAGTGATTTGGGGCAGGGTTTGGCACAGAGATCCCATGGGATCCCAATGGGGAAACATCAACCACCCCATGAAAGCAAACACGATAAATCCAGGCTCTGAAAAGCCTGGGGGCAACGCTCCAAGGTTTTTCCCCTCTAGGAAAGCAACATTTTGCTTTTTTCCCTCGGTTTACACCTGGAACTGAGCTTATCCTGCCCCTCACCCCAGTGTCAGAGCTTTGCTTGGCCCGTGCTCAGCCCAGACCCTGGGAATGGGACCCCTCCCTGTGCTGGGGACATTCCTGGGGCTGTTGGGAGCAGGGATGTTGTGCCCTGCTGGGATGTGCTGCTCTGGTTCCAGCTGCCTCTCCCGCTGTCCCTGCTCCTGCCCAGTGTGTGTGTGCAGGGGTGTCGCCACCAAACTGGTTTAGCAGCTCTGTGGGGCGAGTTCTGTTGTTTCGAAAGGCTCCCAAATACGTGTTGTTCACAGAGTTCTCCTGGATAGATAAATAAATACCGGCATTTCTGCCCCGACCTTTGCTCTCTGGCCGGGTTTCTCCTAAATGCAGAGCACACAGAAACTCTGAGAAGCCTCAACAGCCCCGTTTCCACATCTGGGAGCCCTCCTCCCCATCCTCCTCCTCCTCCTCCCCACAACCCCAGACCCTGGGATCACCACAGACCCAGAAGTTTCTGAGCCCGGAGCAGAGGGGCCGGGGAAGGGATGGAAAAGCTGTGCCATCAATGCCAGCATTCACAAATCCCATGTGGGGCCTCCAGCTCGTTCCAAACCGCTGGAAAGCCAGGCCACGATGCTGCAGTGGCTCTCCAGGATAAATCTGTCGGGGTTTTCTTTATGGGGCAGCAAGGTCACATCTCCCAGTGTGGCAGGGTGGCTTTTGCAATTGTGTCACGAGTCTCGTGGTGGCTGCTGTTTACTCTGAAACCTGTCCCGTGGCTTTGTTCCTGCTGAAACCCTGCGAGATCAGGCAGCCAGGGAGCCCCAGAGGAGAAAAATATTCACATGGCAGTAAAAGGAAACAAAACCTTCAGGAGCTCAGCTTGATCACAGACTTCTGCAGAGGCTGAAGTGGAGCTTTCTGATTTTTTTGGTGATGCAAGAGCAGCTCCTCATCCTCTGGCTGAGGAGGGGATTGGATTTGGAAGTCAGACCTTGGCTTCCCGAGGCTGTGGAGCTGCTGGAAGCAGGGCTCTGCCATCGACAGCTCCCTGATTGAGGGCTGGGTAAACTCGCCTTGTTTACCGACGTGGGTGTCACGGTGACAACAAACAGGTCCCTGCCTGAGTGTGTCATCAGCCAGGGAGGACAGTAAACAAGGAATGACACGTAATGCTGCAGCAGGGAGCACATTCCTGCTCGGCACGGCACAGGAGCACCTCAAGGTGCCTGGGAAAACACTGCACAAGGAGGGTAAACAGCCTGGAAAAAATATAAAATATTTTATATTTTATCCTGTCTCTAGATTCAGGGGTTTGGGGTGGGGATTGTCTTTGTTCCAAGTGTTCCTGGAGTTGTGGCAGCGCTGCCAAGAGAGCTCCATGTGGGCACAGCCTGAGCCCCAGGCAGCCCAGGGGTGATTTCTAAGCACTGAGGGCAAATGTTCTCCCCTGCATGGCTCAGCTCCTCCACAAGCACTTCCAGTCTGTTCTCCCATTTCTCCAGCTGATACTGGGGTCAGAAACAGCTTCCTCCAAGCAGGATCATCTTGCACTTCAACTCTGGTCCAGTTCCTCCCATTCATTTCCCAAAATGTCCCTGAGCTCATCATTTCCTCGGCCTCAGGCTCCCAACCTGTGAAACAGGGCTGAAAGTGCCCCGAGACAGGGAAAAGTGTCTGGGCTGTGTGTCCTCATCTTCATCCTCATCCTCATCTTCATCCTCATCCTCACCTCATCCTCATCCTCACCTCATCCTCAGCCTCACCTCATCCTCATCATTATCCTCATCCTCATCCTCATCTTCATCCTCATCCTCACCTTCACCCTCCTCCTCTCTGCTCTGGCTGTAGCTCCAACGTCCCTCAGTTATCCCAGAGTTTAGTGGCACCTGCTCTGTGACCCAGCTGAGTGACAGTGACACATCCATGGACAGTGACACAACAATGACACATCCATGGTCAATGACACAGCCATGGACAGTGACAATCCATGGACAATGAAACATCCATGGACAGTGACACATTCACAGTGACACAAGAGTGACACATCCATGGATAATGACACAGCCACAGACAGTGACACACCCATGGACAGTGACAATCCATGGTCAGTGACAAAACAGTGGCACATCCATGGTCAATGACACATCCATGGACAGTGACACATCCATGGACAGTGACACATTCATGGACAGTGACACGTTCATGGACAATGACACACCCATGGACAGTGACAATCCATGGACAGTGACAAAACAGTGACACATCCATGGTCAATGACACATCCACAGACAGTGACACATCTATGGAGAGTGACAATTCATGGACAGTGACACAACAATGACACATCCACGGTCAATGACACATCCATGGACAGTGACACATCCATGGACAATGACAATCCATGGACAATGACACATCCATGGACAGTGACACAACAATGACACATCCACAGTCAATGACACATCCATGGACAGTGACACATCCATGGACCGTGACAATCCATGGACAGTGACATATCCATGGAGAGTGACAATTCATGGACAGTGACACAACAGTGACACATCCATGGACAATGACAATCCATGGACAGTGACACATCCATGGACAGTGACACAACAGTGACACATCCATGGACAATGACACATCCATGGACAGTGACACATCCATGGACAGTGACACAACAGTGACACATCCATGGACAATGACACATCCATGGACAGTGACAATCCATGGACAGTGACAACAATGACACATCCATGGAGAGTGACAATTCATGGACAGTGACACAACAGTGACACATCCATGGACAATGACACTCCGTGCAATGCTGAGCTGGCTCTCAGTCAGGGCTGAGAAAATCACAGAATTTCAGGTGGCCCCACCCCGGGCACTGGGATGAAAAACCCCGTGGGAATTTGGTGTGTGGTGGGGTAGGAACTCTCAGTGCTGGGGCCACAGAGCTGATGTGCTGAGCGTGGGGCTGCAGGCAGCATTTCTCCATGGGAAGGGCAGTGAGGCTTTGCAAGAGGCTGCCCAGGGAGGTTTGGAGGTGTCCAAGGAATGACCTGGGGTGACAAGGTGGGGATCGAGACTCTGTGATCCTGAAAGATTTTCCAACCTCAGCGATTTTGGGATTCTGTGACCCTGCCAAGGACAAAACTCCTCCTTCCCCTCCTCCCTGCCTGCTCCCCTCCACCCGTGCCACACGCACGCACACGCACACCCCGACTTTGGGAGTTTATTTTATATTTTCCCTCGTAAAGATTTGTGTCCGTGCTGCTCTCGTATCAAAGCCAGCAGTGGCCCCTCGGATAAACATGCGGTCAGAAGACAGAAAACTCCAGGCTCAAACACCGTTCGTTTCACCCGGAGCAGCATAAACTGAGAGGCTTTTAAGAAGGGCGAATGGTTTTCAGTAAATCTCTCATATCAGCAGAAACCTTTGAAAGAGTTTGTTTAAAGGCTGTGGAGATAAACAGCCCGGCCAAGTGTTTGTTTAAGATGTATGTACTCTGTGTCGACTGGTAGGCTGGTATTTATATCCAGGGGGGGGAAAGGAGGGCTGGGAGCTTTTTGACCCTTTGCTGGCTCTGCCTGCGTGGGCTGGGGTGATTTTGGGGGGTTTGGGTGTCACAGGGTCCCTGGGGCACCGCTGGGTGGTTTGGGGGAGCAGAGGTGTTCTCCTATGGGGGAGGATGGGGAGGTGGGATGGCCTGCCAGGCACTAAATGGGGGATGAATGGGAGATAAATGGGAGATAAATGGGAGATAAATGGGAGATAAATGGGAGATAAATGGCTCTGAGGGATCTCCGTCCCGGCCAGGCTGGGCTGGGATGAAGGAGGGATGGATATCCCGGAAAAAGGCAGGAGGAGCTCGGCCCAGGGTGCCCTTGGCCGTGAGCAGCCTGGGCTTACCTGGGCATCAAAGGCAACACCAGAACCCCGAGATCCCGTGTCACTGACCCCAGTGTCCCTGAGCCCCGAAATTCTGTGTCACTGATCCCAGTGTCCCTGATCCTAGGGTCCCTGAGCCCCAAAATTCTGTGTCACTGATCCCAATGTCCCTGAGCCCCGAAATTCCATGTCACTGACCCCAGTGTCCCTGATCCTAGGGTCCCTGAGCCCCAAAATTCTGTGTCATTGATCCCAGTGTCCCTTAGCCCCGAAATTCTGTGTCACTGTTCCCAATGTCCCTGAGCCCCACATACCTGAACCCCAAAATTCTGTATTACTGATCCAAATGTCCCTGATCTCCACACTCCTGAGCCCCAAAATCTTGTCACTGATCCCAATGTCCATGAACCCCTGTTCTCCTGAACCCTACATTCCCAAATCCCTGAGCTCTTGAGCCCCAAAATCCTGAACCCCACATTCCCAAATCCCTGCTCTGCTGAGCCCCACATTCCCAAATCCGTGAGTCCCTGAGCCCCAAAATCTTGTGTCACTGATCCCAGTGTCCATGAACCCCTGTTCTCCTGAACCCTACATTCCCAAATCCCTGAGTCCCTGAGCCCCAAAATCTTGTGTCACTGATCCCAGTGTCCATGAACCCCTCTCTCCTGAGCCCTACATTCCCAAATCCCTGGTCTCCTGAGCCCCAAAATCCTGAGCCCCACATTCCCAAATCCTTGAGTCCCTGAGCCCCAAAATCTTGTGTCACTGATCCCAGTGTCCATGAACCCCTGTTCTCCTGAGCCCCACATTCCCAAATCCCTGCTCTGCTGAGCCCCACATTCCCAAATCCTTGAGTCCCTGAGCCCCAAAATCTTGTGTCACTGACCCCAGTGTCCATGAACCCCTGTTCTCCTGAGCCCCACATTCCCAAATCCCTGAGTCCCACAGCCCCATGTTCTAAATATTCCCCAAACAGCCTCCTGAAGAGCTGCCCCCCAGTTTCTGAGCAGTGAGATGCTCCCAGCCTGCTCCTGTTCCCTCATTCCCACTGTAAATATTCCCAAGCTGACCTGCTTTAAGAATGGGTCAGTTTGGCCAAACCCAGTGGTTTTTTTTTTGTTGTATTTACCTCAGGACTCCCTGAGCTGCCCCTTCAGCACCCTGAAATTATGGGAATTCCCATTTTAGCCCTGCCATGGGAAGGCTCCCATTTCAGACCAGTTTGGGGATGCTCAGGGGCTCAGGTGGCATTGGCACCTCCCTCTAACACCTTGTGACAGGCTGTGATCGCCCCTGGCCTCTCCAAACCAAGCTTTTCCCATCCCAAAACTGCGGGTGAAGCCCCTCCCTGCTCCTCCCAGGCTGGGAATGTGGGAGCAGCTGATCCCTGTGCTCACCTTTTATCCAGCAGAGCTGTTGGGACAGACTGAGCACCCGCAGCTCCTCCAGCCCCTCCTGGGGGATCTCCAAACCTCTTGTTCTTGATTTCCTGCTCAGCTCTGAGCTCCCTGCTGTCCCTTGGATGGGTGACAAACACCTGGCAGTGCCCCACAGCCCAGCTCTGGGTTCCCATACAAACTCACCCCAACTGCTTTTTACCCCAAACTCGTGCTCAAACACAATTCTCTTGGTTGCACTGAGCCTTTTCCAAAAAAAAATAAAGTTATATTTGACCTTTTTCCTTCTCATTTCCTGGCCCCTCTGGCCTGGCTGCAGCTCCCCAGGTTGTCATTCCTTTATCAGGGTGATCTGGGACTCCAGCCCCATCCCCCTGAGTGCTGCCCCTCCCCAGGTGTCCCAGCGGTTTGTCACCAAAAACATCCACCAGGCCCAGGTTGGGGACACCCCCTCTGCCCCAGAGCCCTGGGAATGTCATTCCCATTCCACAGGGGACATTCCTGCAGCTCCTGGGGTGTTTTCCCAGCTGTGTCCCTGCAGGGTGCTGAGCTCATCCCAGGCTCTGCCACCCGGATTTCCCTGAGGGAATATCTGGAAGAGCTGTGCCACCAGTGTCCCTGTGTCACCAGTGTCCCTGTGCCACACTGTCCCTGTGCCACCACTACCCCTGTGCCACCAGTGTCCCTGTGCCACCCTGTCCCTGTGCCAGCTGCTCCGTGCAGGAGGGGATTCCTTGGATGCACAAACCCATCTCCTCACCATCTGAAACTGAAGGTTTGATGATTTATTTTTGTGTTTTTCTATCAATTTATCCTGACTGACCCTCCCTCCCCCTTTCATCGTGGAGGTCGGGATTGGTTTTCCAATGGGAATTCACCCCCTGTGGATCCAAACCAATGGATCAGAGAATCCCTCCTGGTCTGTGAGAAGGGAGGAAGGATTCCAGGAAGGATTCCAGGAAGGAATCCTGGAAGTAACAAAACGCTCAGGACACAGGGATATGCCAGGGTGGGGAAATGAAGTACAAAACTTTTGGGGGGAAGGAAAGAAAGGAAAGGGAAGGAAGGAAGGAAAGAAAGAAAGGGAAGGAAGGAAGGAAGGAAGGAAGGAAGGAAGGAAGGAAGGAAGGAAGGAAGGAAAGGAAGGAAGGAAGGAAGGAAGGAAGGAAGGAAGGAAGGAAGGAAGGAAGGAAGGAAGGAAGGAAGGAAGGAAGGAAGGAAGGGAAGGAAGGAAGGAAGGAAGGAAGGAAGGAAGGAAGGAAGGAAGGAAGGAAGGAAGGAAGGAAGGAAGGAAGGAAGGAAGGAAGGAAGGAAGGAAGGAAGGAAGGAAGGAAGGAAGGAAGGAAGGAAGAAGGAGGGAGGGAAGGAAGGATTCCAGGAAGGAAGGATTCCAAGAAGAAGGAAGGAAGGAAGGATTCCAGGAAGGAAGGAAGGATTCCAGGAAGGATTCCAGGAAGGAAGGATTCCAGGAAGGAAAGAAGGATTCCAGGAAGGAAGGAAGGATTCCAGGAAGGATTCCAGGAAGGAAGGAAGGAAGGCAGGAAGGAAGGAAGGAAGGCAGGAAGGAAGGATTCCAGGAAGGAAGGAAGGATTCCAGGAAGGAAGGAAGGATTCCAGGAAGGAAGGATTCCAGGAAGGATTCCAGGAAGGAAGGAAGGATTCCAGGAAGGATTCCAGGAAGGAAGGCAGGCCCTTTGTTGAGCACACAGGCTGTAATTTCCCTGTCAGCTCCCAGCAGTGGGTCACTGTTGTGACTGACTGCCTGAGGATCGCTCCCCCAGGGGTAATGACACTCAATTCCCCCTTGAGGGACAGCTTTCCCTGGATGTGACACAAGGAACCCACTTTTTTCCATTCACTCAAATTCATGAATTCAGCTCGGCTGTCAGCGAGCGTGGAGCAGTTGGGGACTGCAGCACTTCCAGCTCTGCTGAAACCATGTGGGATGGGATGGGATGGGACAGAGCCCCCACCTTGGAGAAGTTGGGATCCACAGAGCTCCTGATGGATGTGGAGGATGGAAAAGTGCCTCCCACAGAGCTGGGATTTCTCCCTTCTGTTTTTCCACCTGGGTGGCACCGCTACAGCTTCATCCCTTCCTGGCATCCTGGCTGCTCCCGTGGGCTCACCCACAGAGTGTCCAAGAGCCACCCATCAACAACAAACAGTTAAAAGGAAGAAAATAGGCTGGAAATATCAATGCACTTTGGTAACAATAAACCCTGCTTTTAATTTATGCTAATATGTAGGGTTGTGGTGACAGTAAGAACAAAATTACAGAGTGGCTTTCTAGCTGGTAATTATCCCTCCATTTTCGTTGCTCGGGAAGATGGACACACAATTATGCTCTCTTGCTGTATATTAATACGGATTCTTGACATCTTCAGCAGACCTGGAGCTGTCATCGGGCTTTTTGTCTACTTTAATTGAAAATTAATGGTTACTGTGTTACCACGGAAACCGTGGCAATGGACGCCAATAGCGCTCACATATCAAACAGGCACTGGTGGCATTGTCTGTCCGTGGTGACCTTGAAAGTTAAAAGAAAAACTTAAATAATAAAAAAAAAAAAAATGGTGAGAGGGGTAGGAAGGAAGGGAAGAAAAAAACCACATGGAAAAGAGAGGGTTGGATGGATTGAGGGGAGGGGAAAAGGGGGAAGAGGGATGGGGAGGAGAACTTGGTGCCTTTGTATCTCCACCAGGAAAAAGAGGGAGCTTTGGAATGAGAGGGGTGGAGTGGTGGAGAGGAGCAGGAGGCTGGAGTGTGGAATCCATCAGCATGTCTCCAGCAGCTCCAGGGATTTTGGGGCTTTGCCTCCTCGAGAGGCCAAGGGAAGCTTGGGATGAAACCAGGGAACGAAGCGAGCAGAGAGCCCCGAGCAGGGTGGGCAGCGCTGGGAGAAAGTTCACGGGCTGTGTGGAGATAAGAGAGGGGGAAAAGGCTGGGAAGGCAGAGAAACGGGCTGAGGGAAGAGACAGCAGCTTTGCTTTGGCTGCAAGCCTTGCCTGAAGGCTGCAGAGCCCGGGGAGTGAAGCTGCCCTGCCTGAGGGTTTGGGGTTGGGCAGCGCCTCTGCCCCACAGAGAGACCCCCAAAGACCCCAGATCAGAGTGGGAGGAGGGGCTGGGGCACGCAGACCCCCTGCTCCGATGAGAGTGGGACTTTTTCTCCCTGGAAAAGCGATTTTAGGTAGGTTTGTGTGTCCCCAGCGTCGCCTTGGGGCTGGCTGGTGCTTCCCCAGGAGAAATGCAGGAGCACCGACCCTTTGGGGGCTGCAGCTGAGGGGGGAGGACCCCGAGCAGGGTTTGGGATTGCTGGAGTGCAAATACAAAAATTTCTGGGGACAGGAGGAGCAGGGGAAGGTTGTGACAGGGTGACAAGTGGCCTTGGTGGCACGGTGGGAGCAGCAGGGGACAGGCAGCAGCCACGGGGGCTGAGGTGCTCCCTGCCAGTGTCCTGGGACAGCTGCACCCCTGGCCTGGCTTTTCCTACTCCCTTCTCCCCCTCCGGGGGCTCCCATGATCCCGGTTTTCGGCAGTTCTGGAGCTCGGGGAGAGGCGGCTGCTCTGCTTCTCCTCGGGCAATGAAACCACCCTGGAGCAAAGGGATTTGCAGCTGGAGTTTGCAGCCACCACCTCGGTGCCCCAGCCCTGGAGGGAGGCAGGGATGCCCTGGGCCAAAAGTGGGAATAGTTTGGTCAGGAGGTGAAACATGGACATTTTGGAAATTGCTGGGAAAAGGCAGAGATGGTCAGGGAAGGGCCAGGGATGCTCCTGCATCCTCCCACGGGGCAGGGCTGGGGCTGCCCCGGCTCTCCCTGTGCTCCAGATGCTCCAGGAACAGCGGGATGGCCCCACTGCTGCTCCCCAAAAAAAGGGAATTTAAAGGGGAAATGGGAGAAGGGAAAGGGAGAAGGGAGAAGGGAGAATGGGGGAATGGGGGAAAGGGAAATGGGGAAAGGGAAATGGGAAGTGATAAAGGGAAATGGGAAAAGGGAAAGGGGGAAAGAGAAAGGGAAAGGAGGAAAGAGGGAAAGGGAAATGGGAAATGGAAAATGGGAAATGGGAAATGAGAAAGGGAAATCAGAAAAGGGAAGGGGGAAAGAGAAAGGGAAAGGGAAAGGGAAATGGAAAATGAGAAAGGGAAATCGGAAAAGGGAAAGGGGAAAGGGGGGAAGAGAAAGGGAAATGGAAAATGAGAAAGGGAAATGGGAAAAGGGAAAGGGAAGGGGGGAAAGAGAAAGGGAAAGAGAAATGGGAAATGAGAAAGGGAAAAGGGGAAGTGGGAAACAGGGAATGGGAAAGGGGAAATGGGAATGGGAAAGGGGAAAGGGAGCTCTGAGGTGAACCCCAGCCCCTGCAGGAGCCTTTGAAAGCCTGGAGCTGGTCCCTGCCCGGCAAACACGAGCACAAACACAGCGGAGCCACGGCTGAAAGGCAGAGCCTTTTTCATTTCCCTGCATCCCTGATCCCAACCTTAATCCCTGCTCTGAATCCTGTCAGCCCGGCTGTTCTAGCGCTGACATTGCTGCAGGCATCCTCCGCGCTGCCTTCCCTCAGATCTGCCTCCTCCTGGGACAGCTAAAGAGGACTCGGAGATTTCTGCCGTGCTCGATGATTCAGTCCGTGCCCTCCAGCAAAGCGAGGGGGTCCCGGGGGAGACGGGGCTGGGGGGCCGGGGATGCTCGGGGATGGGGCAGGGGAGGTGGGGGATGAGGGGTCCGGCCCTCCCAGGGGGCAGGAGAAAGCACGGGATGGGCAGGGAAGGGAAAAGGGAAAAGGGAAAAGGGAAAAGGGAAAAGGAAAAGGAAAAGGGAAAAGGGAAAAGGGAAAAGGAAAAGGGAAAAGGAAAAGGGAAAAGGAAAAGGGAAAAGGAAAAGGGAAAAGGAAAATAAGGAAAAGGAAAAGGAAAGGGAAAAGGAAAAGGGAAAGGAAAAGGGAAAAGGAAAAGGGAAAAGGAAAAGGGAAAAGGAAAAGGGAAAAGGAAAAGGGAAAAGGAAAATAAGGAAAAGGAAAAAGAAAGGGAAAAGGGGAAAAAGGAAGGGGAAAGGGGAAAGAGGAAAATGGAAAGAAAGGGAAAGAGGGAAGGGGAAGGGAAAAAGGAAAAGGGGAAAGGGAAAATAGGAAAAAGGGAAAAGGAAGGGGAAGGGAAAAGGGGAAAGCAGGAAAGGGAAAGGAGAAAGAGAAAAGGTGAAAGGGAAAGGGGAAAAAGAAAAGGGATAAGGGAAAGGGGAAAGCAAGAAAGGGAAAGGAGAAAGAGAAAAGGTAAAAGGGAAAGGGGAAAAAGAAAAGGGATAAGGAAAGGGAAAGGGGAAAGCAGAAAAGGGAAAGGGGAAAGCAGAAAAGGGAAAGGGCGCTGCTTCTTGTGCTGGCCCTGGTGCCCAGGGCGCTAAAACCATCCCCCCCCCAGGGCTCTGTGTTGCCAAATTCGCCGTCAGGTCCTTATGCTAATGAGGCACCGGAGCCTTTTCCCAACCCAGCATGGATGGACCGAGGCTGGGAACGCTCCGTGACACACCCGGGCTGCCGGGGGCAGCTCGTGTCCCCTGTCCCCTGTCCCCTGTTTGTGCGACACCAGCGAGGTGATGGAGCAGAGCTCCTGGCTGAGCTCACCCTGCTCTCCCTGCCTGAGATGGGGGAGCAAAAGGAGAGAACGCAAAGGCTGAATTCTCCTCGCTCACATCCCGTCCCAGGGCCGGGAACGCCGCGGCGTTTCTGCACCTCCCGAGCCGGGGTGGCCCCAAATCCCGGATCCAAACACCTCCGCCCCCGGGCGCTGGAAAAGCGAGCGCAGGCTCCCTGTTCGGGCAGGTTTCCCCCATCCAACCCAGCCAAGCCGAACGGCAGCTCTCGGGCAGGGTTCCCTGCGAGGGACAAAGCTCCTCATTCCCACCCCGGGCTCTGCCAGCCTTGCCCCAATATCCCGGTGGAAAACACACAGAATGAGATCCTGGTGGTGTAGCCTGCCCCAAACACCCCAAACTCAACCCACAGAGAATCTTTGGGAGCTTCAAGCTGGCCATAAAAGGTTGTGAGGGTCTGTCCCCCCTCCTTCACCCACCCAGGACACCCCAGCAGTGCCACCCCCTCCCCTTGCTGCAGTCACAGGTGGTGGCACAAACCTTGTCCCGTGGTTTATGTGGGCACTGAGTGGGGTTTTATTCTCTGTGCGAGGACTTTACTGGCAGATATTTGGATTTTACGAGCCTGAGTCCGTGGGTTTATGGCAGGAAAGGTGGAGATGTTAATGAACTGCTCCAGAAACAGGAACAAGAGTGGAAAGACATTTTCAATGGGCCTTTAATAAATAACAAAGGACCCATCCATTAAAATGTTGTAAGCAATAAAAAAAAAAAAAGCTCGGTGTATGTTGTTGAAAATACATAGTCCCTGGGAAGTTTAAAACCATTATTACTTAAAAATCCAACTGTGCCCACTGCCCAGACAAGAATATCCTGGGGATGCTCAGGCCTGAGCACCCCCAGCCAAATTCCAGCACCGTTTTTGGGTGAACTTCTGCTTTTTGAACACCCACAGACAGAGGTAAAGTGGGCTCCAGATCCTGCAGTCCCCCAGCAGGAGGAGGGCTGGATTCCTGTGAGAGAGCCTGGAAATATCTTTCTTTTCTGAAATGTTTGTACAGCATGACTTGGCCGATTTACCTCCCAATCTCTCACGCTGGCCTCAAGCCGAGGGCATTAGTGACACTGTGAGCCAGATAAATGAGCCCAACGCTTTTTCTTCTCCCTATCTGCTGCTACAATAAAATATAAAAAAAAGGTTTTTTCTATCCAAGTGCCTCCCGTTAACCCAGGCACTGCTGGGGGGGGGTGAGTGGAGGGGCTGGAGAGCAGCAGGGCCGGGTGTTTGCACAGCCAGGAGTGGAAAGAGCCATGGAAAACCTGGATGCTTCCTGGCACAGCCGTGGCTGCAGGCCTGGAGACGAGGGATCTGCAGGTAGAAGCGCTGCCAGGATGGAGCTGGTTTGATATTCCCTGCAGCTGTGTCAGATCCAGCCCCCAGCTGATCTGAGATCAGCTAAAATTTGGATTTTACGAGCCTGTGTCTGTGGGTTTATGGCAGGAAAGGTGGGCACGTTAATGAACTGCTGCAGACACGGGAGTGAGCTTGGAAAGGCATTTCCAAAGGGCTTTTAATCCAAAGCAAAGGATCCATCCTCTCCAGAGGGGTTGGATTCCCCCAGTGCCACCAGCCTGATCTCCAGGCTGGCACCTGCATCAGGACTCACCCCACACAGTGTCCCACATCAGGACAGTGACCTGGGGGATGGGGGGACATCCCCAGCTCCTTTCCAGGGCACAAACCCCCCCAGGCAGGGAGAGGGGCAGGAAGGACAGGGCAGACCCAGCGGGTTTGGACCCAGAGGCAAAGGGGCTTTAATATGAAATAACCTCAATTAACCTGTGAGCAATTCCCAGCCCTCGTTTGGTGGTGCTGGCAGGGAGAGAGGAGCAGGAGGAGAGGAAGAGGAGAGAGGAGAGAGGAGAGAGGAGAGAGGAGAGAGGAGAGAGGAGAGAGGAGAGAGGAGAGAGGAGAGAGGAGAGAGGAGAGAGGAGAGAGGAGAGGGATTTGGGCTGGGCCAGGAACGGGGTCAGGGAACCAGTGGGGTCCACCTCCCCCCAGTCTGCAGCTCAAGCCCGGCAGTGAGAGCTTGTTGTGACCCGAAGCAAGAAGATCCTGATGTCACTCAGTTAATTGCTTTTAAAAAGGACAAATCCATCAACACCAAAGTGTTCAACACCCAGCACACGGCTCAGACACGGAGCTGGGGTGGAGAAGAGCTGCATTTCCAGCATTTGGCTGAATTTGGGCACATTTTGGACAAGAGCCTCATTGGTGGGACCTCAGTGAGACCTGGAGGGTGCAGAGAAGCCATTCTGTCCCCAAAGCTGGCACTGCAGAGCGCCACAGAGCAGCTGTGGGCACCAGAGCGGGGTGGGGATGGCTCTGCGTGTGCAGGCTCCGGAGAAATGCTTTCCCTACATTCGGAAAAGAGATCAGCCCCGGGAGGAGGTGTGTTTGCTGAGTTTAATTGAGGTAATTCACACACCGCCAAGGCTTTGGGATGCTGGAGGGATCAGACATTGCTTCCACACAGGGTGACAGGGCCTGGAGCCACCAAGGTTGGGAATTCTGTGTGAGGGAGACACGCGGTGCCATTTCAGGACAAAGGGACAGCACCCAGGGAGCAGCTGGAGCTGCAGCAGGAGAATTTAGGATGGATTTTAGGGAAAGGTTCTTCCCCACCCCCAGGGGATGGGCACGGGCCGAGGTTGCCAGAGCTCCAGGAAAACGCTCTCAAGGACAGGGTGGGATTATTGGGGGGTGATTTCCATGGCGGGGTGAATCCCACGGAGCAAACCCCCAGCAGGGTGTGGATGTCGGGGCTCGGCGCCGCTCGGGCTCTTCTCTGCCGCATCCACACCTGGTTTGGCCGCTGGGAGTTTTTGGCGCGGATAATTCCGAGTTTCCTCGGAGCCAAGAGGCGGCTCGGGATGAGGCGAGCTCCGGGCACACCCGCTCGGACCGGGCTGGCGCAGCTCCCCGAACGTTGGTGACCTCATGCCGCAGACACGGATGAGGTCACTGGGATAATTGCCCTCCCAGAACGATGTGTCTTGCGGGAAGAGGATGTTGTGAACTTGCCGGGGCGAAAAAAAAAAAAAAAAAAAAAAAAAAAAAAAAATCCACCTCGCACGCCCCTGGCCGGGTGTGCTGCGAGGGGAAACTCATCCTGGGGTGTGCCAGGAGCTCCCGGAGCTGCGGGGGCATGGCAGGAGAAGAGACGGCGGCGGGCGGGATGCGGAGCCCGGTAATTGCTGCAGGAAGGTGTGCGGTACCTGCGGGGAGGGAGAGGGGCCGTGCAGGGACCTGCCCTCCCCAGGGCACGGGCGGGATGCGCTCCCCGAGCGCTCCCGGAGCTCTCTCCACCCGCAGCTCTCTCCACCCGGCGCACGGCGCTGCCAGGGCCTCTCCTCGCTCATCTCCTTCTCAGGCTGCCTCAGATCCTTCCCCTCCCAGTTCAAACCCTGCTCTGGGATGGATCACGGAGGTTCCTGGGGGCTGCAGGTGGCCTGGATGAGCCCCCTGGAGCACGCAGTGCCTCAGTTTCCCCTCCCCCAGCCAACCCTCACCAACCACTCAGAGCCCCTCATCCCACCCTCCTTTCCCGAGCTCCAGAGGGTTTTATCCTCCCGGAGGAATTGCTCCAGCTCGGCTCAGCCTTCCCCACGCTGCTCTCAGCTGGTTCTTCTCCCCGCAGCCCCGTGACAGGTATTTGAAAAGAAGCTGAGCACAATCCTATCAAACCTCCGCAGTTCCTGGGACAAGCCAGACTTTAAGGAGTCGGAGTCCGAGCGAGTTTCACAAGAAAACAAACAGAAATACTTCAGTCGCTGCAGAGGGAAAAAAAAAAAAAAAAAAAAAAAGAAAAAAAAATAAAAAAGAAAAAAGAAAAAAAGAGAAGTCGGGGAAAAATCGCAGCACTGTGGAAAAAAATCAACTCTTTCCTGAATAAAGCAGAAAAAAAAAAAAAAAAACCTGCGGCCGTATTGAGCTGTGACATATGGTTACACAAATAGAAACCACAGAGGGGAAAATCATGTTTTCTCTTTCATTATTTATCACTCTCTAACTGTCTCCAGCTGGGTGAGTAAACAGCCTCATTGGGCTGTAATGAGAACAGCCTGCTGCCACTGTGCCGGGGCTGCCGGAGCGTGTGCGAGCCGGGCTGGGACCTGCCGAGCCCCCGAGCCAGCCCCTGCCGCCCTCGGGCATGGCCGTGAGCCCCGGAGGGAGCCGGGGATGCGGGAATATCCCGGGAATTGCGGAGGATCCGCGGGGATGCGCGCACGTGGCGCCGGCGCCCGCAGCATCCTCCCCTCGGCACTCGCTAACGAGGTCCAGGCGCGGAGTTAAATTAAGCGGCCGCTCCGGTTATTGTTCAGGGGAATTATGTGCCCAATTTCCCCCCTGAGCCGCGTTGCAAATTGACTCCTAAGTGTCCCGTGAAATGGCTGCATAATTTGCACATTTGAGAAGCGGGAGCGGGTCCGAGCGCCGATTCTTGGCTGCGCTTTGCTTCCCTCCGCGCCTCGCCCGGTTCCTGCCGGTTTCGCCGCTCATCCCGCGCCTCTCAGGGGGTTCATCTCAGAGCCCGTGGGCTCCGAGGGCATCCATCCTCCATAAAGTGATCCCAGAAGGGAATTTTGGCAGCTCCCAGCGGTGTGGGAGGAAACCCGAGGCCACGATCCTTTCCCGCTGCTGCTCCATCCCCCGAATCCCAGCGCGTTCCCCATCGGCTCCCCTGGGCTGGGGGGGATCAGACTCGAGGGTTCAGATCCCCACGATTAGGACAGGCTTTGGATTAGGCTCTGAATTAGGTCAGGCTCTGGCATCTTCCACCCTCCCCGTTGCTCCAGTCTTTTCATCCCTCATTTTTCTCCTGGATGGAGTTGGGATTCCCTGACCAGCTCACGGCTCGTGTTTCACACCCGGGGGGGTGACACAGGTGACACTGGCACAACCATCGTGGCCCAGCTTTCATCAGCCCCATCCCACCTGAATTCTCACACCCAAAATCCCACCAGGAGCATCAGGAAGGAGCACCACGGAAACACTGTTCTCATCCCAACTTTGGGGAGGAGAAAGGTCTTCCCTGAGATGCAGAAAGTCCTTGAGCAGTGATTTCCCAGGAAGATTAACCCATTTCTCCAGTGAAGAAGGGCAGCCGGTGTCTGGAGCCCATCCCAGTCCTTGTGACATGTGAAAAACTATTAGTAAACGGAAGCGTTTTTAATGAAAACTGACCCAATTTTGAATGCCACTTCTCCTCCCGCCTCAGGAATAGGCTGTGCCAGAGTTTGAGTGAAATTAGGTCATTGTTGAACAAAGGTCATGAAAGAACTTGAAAAGCTTTTTGATGGGAAACCCCAGTTTTTATGGGGTTTTGTGGAAATCCCCTCCCAAATAAAGTTATAAATAGGGTGACAAAACAGCACAAAGAGCCAACCATCCCTGTTTACCCATCCTGGCAAAAAATCCACTGTAATTTCACCCTTCCTGAACTCAGGGGAAGAAACAGAAAACCTGATGAGAACCTGATTTTTTTTTTTTTTTTTTTTTTTCCTACTAAATCCTTGCATCCTTCAAGCCTGGCCATCCAGGATGGGGATTTGGGGAAATGTCCCAGGAGCTTGGAGTGTGGGCAGGGAGGGCTCTGCTGTGCCTCTGATTCAACACATTCCCCATCCCACTGAATCAAAAGCATTTCTTACAGTAAATGCTCCCTGAGCTTTCCCAATCACCCTGGGGATGAGCTAATCCCTGCCCCACTCCACAGGCAGCTCCTTCCTGTGCCAGACTTGGAGCCACTGGGGACCTTGTGCAAATAAATCAGTACAAGTGGAAGTTTTGGGGTTGGGAACACCCCAGGAAGTTTTTTGCTTTCTCTTTTTTAAAGGATGGTTGAGGTGGCTCCTCAAGGAGATTTTCTGCTTCTTCCCCCAAACCTGCTCAGGTGTGGATGGATGCAACTCCCAGGAGTGTGCAAAGGGTGCAGCAGCCTGGGAAACCTCTTTGCATTTGGGGATGAATTCTCAGATGAGGAGAGGCCTGAGCCAGCAGCAGAGGCAGCTCTGATCCAGGGAATAACTCGATTTTTGAACACACATGTCCATAAACACACAAATATTCACACTCAGCACCAGCTCCCCCTTCACTCTCTATCAGAAATTTGGGCTGATTGTGCCTATTTTGGGTGGTTTGAGATGCTGGTGGTCCCTTCCCTGGCTGTTTTGTGCCTGCCCACCCTTGGTCCTGCTCATGCCAAGTTCAGAGCTCTGCTGCCACCCTGTCCCCACCCGTGGCACCTCTGCAGGGCCAGGGGGACACAGCCAGCTGTGCCCAAGCTGTCCCCACACTCCCAGGAGTGGCTCTGAGGGACTCTGGCTCCAGGGATGCTGCAGTGTCCTTAACCCCAGAGCCTCGGTGGGGGAAGCAGCACAAGGAGCAGAATTCCAGCCCCAAACAAAGCACTTTTGTGCAGTGAAGGGCGGGAGGGCTTCCTGCTCCCCTCCTTCCCCGGCCTGTCCTGACCTCCAGAGCTCCTCCAGACCCACATTTCAGCTCCTTCAGCACCTTCCCTCTCCTCCTCCCTCCTCCTCCTCGCCATTAGCATCCTCCCCGTGTAAATGTTAATGAATTGTCATCAGACCAAAGTAATCACCAGTCAGCAAAACTTAATTTTACTAAAAAGACAAAAAGAGGCTTCGCTCTAATTGATGGAAAATTGGTCGTTTCTTGTCAGGTTATTGTTCATTTCCCGCCTGTTAATGACCAGATCCCTCCAGCCATGCCCAGCCCGGAGCCTGGAGAGCAGCACAGAGGAAAGCTGGGACGAGCAGGGACATTTTCATTAAACTTGCAGAGGCAAAGCAGTGGGAGCTTCCAAAAGGAGAGAGCAGGACGAGCCCCTGAGCTGCCTGGCAGGTCTGGGGAAGCAGCAGCAGCAGCAGTGATGGCTCCTCTGAGCTCACAAACAGCACCCAGGCTTGATAAGAGACAGTGATTACGTTTTTGGATGCCTTTCTGTTTTAATCACCCGAGGGGCTTGCAACTGGAGGAACTTTGAGGTCCCTTCCAAGCCAAACCATTCCCTGATTTTTTTGTGATTCCAAGAGCTGTGGAGGTTGGAGCCCTGGTGCAATTCGTGGCTTCAGATGTCAGAAATGCCTTTGAATGTCCCTTAATCACAATGTTGGGTTGGGGAAGAAAAGGATGGAGAATTGTCTTTCCCTTCAAATCCTGGCAGCCCAGAGGGAAGCAAACCTGCTTCCCACTATCCCAAGCACTGCTTTTAGGGACTCAGGGACCTGTCCTGGTCCCACCTTGCCCGGTGACACCCATGGGGGCTGTGGAGTCCCATTCGAGGGACTCAAATGCCCATCCCAGGCTGGCTCTACTCAGGCTATTACGGTAATTTGATAAGGCACTTCTCCGTGATATGAATCTTCGCCTTCGTTAAAGGCAGGGGAAAAAAAAAGAAAAAAAAAAAGCCCATTGCATTTTGATGGCTCACAGGGACAGTTCATTAAGCAATCAACTCTTTTAATGAAATATTTCTTTGTTAAAATATTCATTGATCTGCCGCGGGTGTGTGTGGAGAAGGGGAAGGACCGTGTGTCCCGAATGCTTTTCTGCTGAGTCCTCCCCAGCTCGTGGGATGTGCCCTGGCACTGCCAGGACAGCAATTCCCACAGCGACCCTTCCCTCTGCAGAGCCTGGAATTAGGATTTTGGGGTTTTCCGGGTGGTTTTTTCCACTCCTCTAACCCGCCTGAGGTGTCACACTCCAGCTCTGAGGAGCGGTGTGGGGTGGGTTTGGTTGGTGACATGTGGGGACATTGTGGCAGAGATGGGGGAAAGTTGGGCCAAGAATGAGTGGAAATGGGCAAATGTGGAAGTGGCAGAGTGGGAAAAGGGGGGGCTGGTTGTCCCAGCCAGGTGTGAGGGGACTCCTCTGTGGCCATGGGACAGCAAAGAACATTTTTCACCCCAACATAAGGGCGAGCTCAGGGAGCCAGGACAGAGAACATTGGCAGGAGAAGAAAAGAGGAGGGGAGGAAAAAAAAATATCAAAGGGTGAGAAATGAACAACTGCAGACAAAGCAGTGAATGTGGCCTCCCCCCTCCTTCCTCCAGCTTTACACCGTGAGTAATTCCCGGCCGGCACCGTGACGGCTCCGGCACAGGCACCACGTGCGGGTGAGCATCTCCTGAAGGAGCAGGAGGGAACAGGCACACAAACACGGCAGCAGCCAGACTGAGCCCTGCCCGGATGAGTAACGCTCCTGGAAAAGCAGGGAAATGATAAAAAAAGAGGAGAAGGGGGGAAAATCCCGCAGGCAAAGTGCTGGTGGGGACAGGGGAGCCACGTGTGCTCTGTGCCCAGGGGCTGGTGGCACAGCTGGGCTTGGCAGAGCTCAGGGAAATCCAGCCGGGCTGGGTGATCACAACTCGTGGCTCTGCAGGCACACAGGGATTTGGGGCACTCTCTGGGGACCCCCAAACACCCCGAACACCCTCGTGTGTTCTGCTGTGTTCAGTGTGTTCAGCACTTCCACGCACTGGGGGTTTCCCTCCTTTATTTATTCCCTGCAGCTCCCCAAAACCCGGCTGAGTCCAACCCTCAGTGTGCAATGAGGGAAACTGAGGCACAGCCCAGCCACCAGCCAGGGATCTAATGGGGTGAAAACCCCCACAAACCCCCCGAGCCCAAATTGCTGATTATTCCCTTGATACCCCCTCTCTGTGCAGCTCTGGGGGTGTCAGGATCCCCCTGCTTGGGGAACCAGGGGGAAAATCGCTGGGACCCTTCTGTCCCCGAGTGCTGGAGCAGGGGAGCAGTGCCAGCCCCTGCACAGGCAGCAGCCTGCGGCTTTCCCGGGGAGCCAGGAGCTCTCATCACTTCCAGGAACTCGGTGCATCATCCATCCCTCGTCCTTTCGCAAGAGCCGAGCGAGGTCCAAGAGCTGCCGCGGCCGCACGTCCGGGCGGAGCCGGATTGCTCCGTGTGCTCCCAGCCTGGGAAACGCCAGCACTGACCCTCGGGGGGCTCCGTGACACCCCCAGGCTCCTGTGGGGCTCCCCCAGAGCCGTGGGGTTGCCCTAAGCAGCAGCTGGTGGTGCTGGCTGTGATGCCCTGCAGGGTGTTTGGGGATGGGGTGAGCCCCAGGGGTTCTGGGGGTGCTCAGGAAGGAGGGGGAGCAGGCAGAGGGGTGGGATGTGGGCACTGCTGGGCACTCACACGGTGCTGGGGTGAAAGCTGGTGGTGTAATTGGGGTGGAAAAGCAGATTTGCTGCTCTTCAGTTGGAATTTCCTCCTTGGAAGGGATGGGAGTTTGGAGCTCAGCTGTGTCAGTGCACAACACCATCCCCAAAACACTGCTCTGAACTTTCTTCCCTCATTCTCTCTGTTTTCCCACACCCAATTCTCTCCTTCCTCATATTTCCATGTGCTTTTCCCTTCTTTCTTTCACCTTGGAAGCAGGAGGGAGAGAATCCAATACCAGGCAGGAAGCAGAGGAGTTCAGGGGGATTTGTTCCCATCACCAAACTTTGATTTTTCAAGTGAGCACATTCAGAAAACTCAGATTTTGTTTCTGGAGTTGCTCTTCCCATAGAAGAAAAAAGGAGAAACCAAAGGAGATGTTCTCCACTAGTCATTTGCCAGAAATCCAGTTCAGAACCTGTGGCAAACATTCGGATTCATCTTGGAGAGGACTTTCCTGGAAGGATGAGGATGCTTCAGATGAGGTGATTCAGAGCTGCTTTTCCTTGGGACAAACCCAAATTGACCTTTCCATGGAAGATTTCAGCTTCCTGTCAACCCTACAGCAAACTGGGATTGTTCCCATTCCAGGCAAACCGGGATCACCATCCTTTGGCTGAAATTTTTCATGTTTTTAAGGTTTTCAAAATCCTAGTTATGAGATCAGATGGTCCCTGGAGGAAAAAAAACCCAACATTGTTAGGAAAACCAATTTCCCACAGCTGGGAGTTTGGGGGTGGAACGCAGATGCTGAGGGTGAGGATGAGCTGGGAAGAGGTGGAAGGTGGAGTTTTCCTGGAAGAGCTGAAGGACTCAGGGTTTGGGACAAATCCCTCACCCCACTGTGGCTCTGCCCATGTGGCTCAGGGCTTTATATCCACACAAAATATTTAATCCCAGAGCTCCAAATCCTCCTGCCTCTGCTGGATCCTTTGGGGGTGATCCACGCCTGAGGTTTTACCTGGTGCAGAACAAATGAAGTTTTTTTCCTTCTCTTCTTCCCTGTGCCTCTTTTGAGAGCTCAGCACTGCTGAGCTGGGAATTTCCTCACCCCTGCAGCATCCCTGATGTCCTCATTGGTTTCCCAGGAGTGAGGTGGTTCCTCAGAAAAGAAACCCCAGCAGGGAAGGAGCTGAATCAGCCCTGCCTGACCCTGATCCATCCGTGTGTCCTCACCCAGCTCCCTCCTCCCTGCTCTGCCTCATTTCCAGGCTGAACAAAGAGGGATCTGGGGGCCAGGCTGGATTCACACCCTCCCCTCATGGAAGGCTGCCCACATCTTTTCCTGCAGCTCCTTCCCACTCTGAGGGGATTTGGTGCCTTCAAAGGGGCTCCTCTGATGTAGGGAGAAGAGGGCAGGCACAGGTTGGATGAGGCTCGTCACTCAAAGCTGTTTTTTCATTCAGGAAAGTGCCAGTTTGGGATGGAATAAAAGTGGGTATTGTGTTTGTCATGGGCTGATGGGTGGGTGGGTAACTCACAAAGGTCTCAGAGCTTCCAGCACTCCCTGAAGTTTGGGATGTGTCAGGAGGGGTTAGGCTGAACTAGGGGGGTCAAAGCTGCTGCACCTCCCCTGAAATGGGGTGGGTGTCCCATAACTCTGAGTCTTGAGCATAAATACATTGAATTAATTGATCCAAGGGCTGCATCTCCCCTGAATGGGGTGGGTGTCCCATAACTCTGAGTCCTAAGCACAGAATACATTGAATTAATTGATCCAAGGGCTGCATCTCCCCTGAATGGGGTGGGTGTCCCATAACTCTGAGTCTTGAGCATGAAATACATTGAATTAATTGATCCAAGGGCTGCACCTCCCCTGCCATCCTGGGAGAGCTGGGAATGTCCAGCCTGAAGAAGTGAAGCCTCCAGGGAGACCTCAGAGCCTCTCACACCTAAAGGTGACCCAGAAGAGCTGGAAAGAGATTTGGACAAGAGCTGGAGTGAGAAGAAGTGGCTGCCCCATCCCTGGAAGCGCCCAAGGCCAGGCTGGATGCACTTGGAGCAGCCTGGGCTGGTGGAGGTGTCCTGTGGACATCAGAGCCAGCCTGGCCATGGATCTGAGGGGTCACCCAGAATTTGGGGCTGGAGAGGCTCTCCCTGGGGTTTCATGGCAGGGCTCCCACGGAAAGAGGAGGTGGCAGGAAGCAGAGCCACAGCACTTCTGAGAAACGGGGCCTGGGCACCTCTTCCATGAACATCAGGCTCCTTCCAGCAGGAGCAGCTTCTGCAGAAATGGGAGATCCAGAGGGGGCTGAAACCAAGCCAAGCCCTCTGGAAAATCCCAGGACTCCAACAGGTGTGGGTTAAGACCTCGGTCCCAGGCTCAGCACAGCCCTGGTGCTTGCCCTCGTCCTGTTTGTCCCCGTGAAGGAAGACTTTTTGGGGACAAAACCAATGGGATAGTTCCTAGGGTCATCAGAGTGTAGTTGTAGAAAGCTTTCCCACCTCACAGAAATTCCATAATTTTTAATTCAATAGCAGATTATTTAAAAAAACCAAACCAACCATCAACAGTCCTCCTGTACATTACAGGAGGACGTTACATCCTCCTGTAAAATATTAAATTATAGGGGAGAAAAGAAATCCAGGTGGGTTGAAATACTTTTCATTCCAATTTCACCTCTTAAAGCTACTTTAGCTGTTTGTAAAATGGAAATCCAAAACTTTTGAATTTAAGAAAGGGGAAAAGTGGCCGTTCTTTGGTGCCGTGAAGACGTAACTGGCTTTGGGAAACTTCTCCATGTGGGAGTGGGATCATCCATCCCCAGGCTGTGCAGGTGCCTGAGGCACCCCCCAAATCAACCCCCAGTGGCAAGGCTGGAACTCTGCTGGTCCCTCCTGTGTCACCCTGACCTGAGTCCCCAGCGCTGGGCGAGGGTTTGGGAGCAGCACCTGGGAACTGGATGGGGTCCAGCCTCCTCACGGGATTTTGGGGCCTCTCTGGAGATATTTGAATGCAATATTTGGGTGCAGGTTTGGGTCCAGCCTTCTCACGGGATTTTGGGGCCTCTCTGGAGATATTTGGGTGCAATATTTAGGTGCAGGTTTGGGTCCAGCCTTCTCACGGGATTTTGGGGCCTCTCTGGAAATATTTGGGTGCAATATTTGGGTGCAGGTTTGGGTCCAGCCTCCTCACAGAGTTTTGGGGCCTCTCTGCAGATGTTTGGGTGCAAGATTTGGGTGCAAGATTTGGGTGCAGCGCCCTGACACAGCTCTGCTCCCCCAGGGGCTCCGGGGTGGGATGTCGGGGTGTCACAGGGGGTGTCACAGGGGGTGTCACAGAGCGCAGTTGGGGGTGTTGGGGTCACCAGCTCAGCCTCTCTCTGTTCCCATCTGTAAATCTCCCTGTCCTGGCTCTGAACTCGATGTCCCGAGCGCTCTTTCCCACCTGCCCCATCCCCTGATCCCACCGAGCGCCTGGACCCGCGTCCCCAAAACCCGCCGTGCCTCAGTTTTCCCAAACCCACATCTCCGCTGAGCGCCGGGGACCGAGCGCGGCAGAAACCAATTAGCGCGAGCATTAATGAGCAAAACGCAGGGAGGGGGGAGCAAAGAGCAAAGAACAGCGAGGTAAGGGGGGAGGAAGCTCCATCCAGCGCGGGGGGACACCCCAATAAAAAAAAAAAAAAAAAAAAGAGAGAGAGAGAGAGAGGGGAAAGGGGAAGGCGGGGGATGCTCGGGCGGGGAAAGCGGCTGCACCTGCTTTAGAGGAACTATGGTAGGGCGGCCCGCGCCCGCCCCGCGCCGCCGCGCCCGCGCCGCCGCCGCCGCCGCCGCGCCGAGCCGGACCTGAGCGCGGCCACGGCCCGGCCGGCCCCGGCTGCCCGCGCCCCCGCGCCCCCGCGCCCCGGCCCCGCTCCGCTCCGCTCCGCTCCGCAGCACGGAGCCCCCGCACCCCCTGGCCGCAGCCATGCCGCGCCGCCCCTGAGCCCCGCGGCCCCGCCGCGCCCGCCCCGTCCAAGTTTGGGGAAGGTGCCGGTGCGGGGAGGGCTGTGCAGGGGTGCGGGGGGGGGGGAAGGAGCGGCTCGGCTCGGCTCGGCTCGGCTCGGCTCGGCTCGGCTCGGCTCGGCTCGGCTCGGCTCGGCGCGGCTCATGCCCGTCCCGGAGCGCGGCGCTCGGAGCGATCAGGTGGGTGCGAGCGGCGCGGGAGGGTTTGTGGGTGTCCCCGCTTTTAGGGGAGCGGGACCCCCGGCAGGTGCGGGGGGCTCGGGTTGTGTCCCCACCCTTCCCCCGTGTGTGTGTCCCCCCCTCGGTGCTCCCGGCCCGGCCGCGCCGCGCCGCGCTCGGAAGTTTTGTTACGGCGCCCGGACAAAGGGAGCGGGGCCGGCGCTGGGGGAGCCGGGGGTGCGGGTGGGACAAGGGGGGCACCGAGGGGTGCGGGGATCGGGGGGGTTCCCCTGGGGGGTCCCCGCTCTCTCTGCGCCCCGGGGGTCCCGCTGCGTGCGGGGGTCCCGCTGCGTGCGGGGGTCGCCGCCGCTCCCGAGGCGTTTTGGGGAGGGGAGGGGGTCGCAGCCCCCTCGTTTAGGGGGGGATCGAGCCCCGGGAAAGTTGCGCTGCCGCCGGCACAGCCGCGCTGCCGGTGCCGGATCCGGACCCGCCTCCGCTTCGGGGGTCCCGCACCCCCCGAGGGGGCAGCGCTCCGGGCGGGGGCCCCGCCGCCCCTGCCCTGCAGCCGCCCCAGCGCTCCCTTTGTTGGTGCTTCCCATTTCCTCCCCATCTTTTCCTTTCTCTCCGGCAGTTTTGGTTTAATTCCGGCTGCTGGAGGGCTTGGGTGGGTTTCCCCCCCCTCCTTTTTTTTTTTTTTTTTTTTTTCCCTCCTCCATCACATTTTAACTCAGCCTCGACCCGCCGCTGCTTTGGGCCCGGGGGTGCGATTCCCTCCTCGGAGAGAAATCCGTAAGTCTGCCCCAAGTTTTGCAATTCCTGGGAGAAGCAGCCGCCGCCGTCCCCGACAACCTGCAGCCAGCCCGGCTCCGCATCGCCCTGGGAAAACCCAAACCCCTACCCCAGACCGCAAGGTGAGGGAGAGGAGGACGAGGCACGGCTTCGGATGGAGCTGGAGAATATTCCCGAGCAAGCCCCGCAGGTTTGGATTCCGGAGGGGCTGGCGGCAGCGGCTCGCCCGCGCCTGGGTTTTTTTCACCCGCTTGTAAAGTTTGCGGGGGTTCCGTGCGCCTTTGTTTGGACGGGGAGAGAGGTTGGGGGGGAGCTTTTCCGAGGATTTTAGGGGGGTGTCTCTAACCCGGACACGATTCCCGGTGCTGCGGGAGCTCTCGGCGGGGATGCTGATGGTACAAACGTGTTTGGGAAGAGTTTTTATTACGGAGCATCGTCGTCTGGGAGTTCCGAAATTCGCGGGCAGGCAGCGCTGGCTCACCCGGAGCCCTGGATCAGCCTCCAGCACCATCCCCTTCCCACCCGGTGTCCGCCGTCCTTGCGATGCTCGATGCTCTCCCGGCGCTGCCAAAGTTCAGGGATTTCTATTCTTCCCTCTCCCCGCTCCGTGGGATAAACAAACGCGCCTCTGTCTGCTCTCCCATCTCCCCCTCGCCGGGAGAAAAGTGCCGCGGATGGCTCTGGATATTTCTTTGGGTGTAGGAAATCTGGTTTGAGTTGGCAGGCGCGTTCGGAGGTGTGGATGGGAGAGAACAAGTGGAGCGTAATTGGGTTTTCTTTTTTCCATTTGGGAGCGATGCTGGTTTCTCTTTCCTGGTTAAAAACGCGAACAAGCCGAGGGCTGTGTGTGTCTCCCCCTCTCTCCCTCCTGTGCACTTTTTAATACAAATGAAAAATGTGCAGAGGAGAAAGCGGGAATAATTCACAAACCCCACTTTCCCCGGAGTCGTGGTTGGGAAGTGCCCGCTCAGAAAACTTGTGCTGAGATTATTATTTTTTTTTTTTTCTCTGCTGCTCTTAATATAGTGCTGGAGGAATTTGTGTCCGAATTCCTGCCTGAGTTTGCTCCTCAGCTTCAGGCAGCTCTTCCCTCCCCATCAGTTGATACCCCAAGATTTTCCTTTTCCCACCCTCCACCCCAACTTCCATGGGATTAAGACCTCACTTCTCCGCGAGCGTCGTAAAGCTGTGGGGCAGACAATAAAATTGTTATTAGTTTCTGTATTAAAAGGTTGGGTTGTTTTTAACCCAAACCAGAAGGAGGATTTACTTTTACAAATTTCTGCTGGTGTGTTAAAAATTTACACGGGGAATACATTCCGTGGAGAGCAGGGATTTGATGTTAAATCAACCCAACATGTGTCTGACCCGGTCCCGGGTGTCGGCAGGGATGTGTTCCCTTTCAAGCCTCTCCATATCTTTGATTAAAACACAGCAAAGTCTCAGGGTTTTCCAAAATCTTAACTCTAAATTAAGGATTTTTAATTTTTATTTTTTTTAATTGACACCTCACCTTAAAATCCAGCAAAAATAAATGTACAAGCTCCACGAGCGGGTGAGTGGAGGAAATAATCAGGTTTGGGAAAATTACTCTGCTCTCCCCATTTTTATTTAATTTTTTTCTCCTTCAGGTTGGTTAAATCGAACTGGAAAAGGGGAAAATGTGGGGGAGAAGGGGCAGAATTGCCTGTGCCAAGCCAGGGAGCTTTTGTCAGGGCTGTGAGCTTCTCCTGCCCTTTGTGGTGTGGGATTGGGGGCTGTGGAGAAGATCCCGGAGCCCTCTGCTCCCAAATAACACTGGGAGCTGCTGCTTTGAGCTGCCCCCCGTTTATTTTGATGTGTAATTTCAATTTATTATTTGTTGGGGGTGTGTTTTTTGTGGGTCTCCCCCATCCCAAACCCCCTTTTTTTAACGGGATTCTCAGTGTGGGGACTGGGGTGCGCCCGTTCCCGGCCGGATCGAGCATCGCTCCGGAGGTAAAAATTATAAAATGCAAAGTGGCACCAGTGAGCAGCACAAAGTTGGATTTGATTTGGGGGAGGAAAAATTTGATTTGGGGGAGGAAAAGGGCAGGAGAATGGGCTCAGTGTGGAAAATCCCCCCTCCCCAAGCCCTGCACCCCGGGATGTGTCGCCCGGCGGGGTCAGGGAAGGAGGAGGCGAGGGGGGAAAGGCTGAGCAAACGGAGCGAGGTGGAATAAAACGGATTAAAGTTGCTGCTGGGGGAGGTGGGGAAGAGGCTGGAGAAAAGATAATATCCCAAATATCTGTAAAAACCACGTCCAGCCCCGCTGTCCTGCCTGCAAACCAGGCAGCCGTAGCCTTTACATCCCCTTTGGAAAGGGAAGAGCAGGGAGCATTCGGAAAAAAAACAACAACAACAAAAAAAAAAAAAAAAAAAAAATATCAGTGCAATGTATAAAATCAAGTGACACTAAAATATCTCCTCGGGCCCTCGGCCTTTCTCTCCTAATAACCCAGCAGGAATGTGAGTGCACTCAGTTGTGAAGTTGCTGCCCGGAGAGCCCGGCAGCTTTTCTTTTCCGCCGCTGGCTCGGGGGATGCTTTGAGTCTGCTGATGTTTGTGTCTCGCTGTGGGGCTGGGGAGGGGCTGGGGGGCTTTGCCTTTCAGGGTTTTCTCTCTCCTTTGATTTTATTTTTTTTTTTTTCAAACCTTCTCCCCACCTACCCTTTTTTTTTTTTTTTTTCTCTTTTCTTGTCGGTCCGGCGGGAGAGTTTGGGGCTGGGATTGCCTTTGTGGCAGCAAGGTGGGGGGCAAGGGGAACAGGCTCATTCTTCCCACTGGGAAAAGGCGGGAGGAGAAGCCTGGAGGTCCCTGGGTTTATAACTCATACACATTTATGGCTCCTTGCCTTTCCCCTCACTTTGGGAGCCTGAAGGGTTTGGGGAAATTCACTTCTTTCGGGAAAGGTTTTTTTTTTCCCCTTCATCTCCATGGGTTTGAAGCCCAGCAGAGCACTGGGATGGGGCTGCAGGTGGGTTTGGGGTGTGCAGGGGTTGTTCCCCGTTTCTGGGTGAGGATGGGGCTCCCATCTCCTCCTCCAGGGCCACCCTGGGTTTTTCCTCTGCTCCCGAAATGACCCCGCTGCCACCTCGGCGTCACCTGCCACTTCTGGGAGTGGGAACTTGAAATTTCCTGTCTTTTCCTCTTTGGTTTGCAGCTCCTGCAGCACAGATTGGGGAATTCTGCAGGGTGGGGAGCTCAGTCCTGCTCCGTGGCAATCTCCCCACAGAGGGATGAGCTCTGCTAGCAGCAGAGGGAAGGAAAAAGGGAGAAAATAAAACCACTCCAAGACTGGAATTTCCATGTGTTTGCCTTGGAAGGTGTAAAAATCCTCAGCGAGCCACTCCTGGATGCACCTGATTGAAACTCAGGGGGAGCAGCTGGCTCAGAAATAACCCCAGGGGCTGGGACACGGCCCTGCACGGAGCTGGTGACCCTTGGGGTGGCCCCAAAGCCCCCCTGAGTGGCCATGGGGCCGTGACCAGCAGTGCTGGCTCCTGGGCCAGCTCAGGGCAAGGACTTGCACCCATTTTATCTCTTACAAAACCTCCTTGTGCTGCACCTTTTCAAGTCAAACAGAACTTGTAGATCAAGATGGGGCCGGGCACAGCTTGAAAAACTTCCTAATTTTTTTTTTTTTTTCTCTCCCCTCTCCAAATGTTTGGGAGATGAAATCCAGCCAAGACGCTGCTCGAGGGTTTGTTTTTGTTTTTTACAAACTTTTCCTAATTTAAACGGCTCTTGGCACGGCTCAGGCGAGGCTCCAGCCTGAGACGTGTTGTGGTGATCCGGCTGCCCGTGACAAAAACGTGTTTGGAAGTGGAATGGCATCAGGGAAAAGAGAGAAAAGAGAGGCAGGAGGAGGCGAGGAGAGCTTCAAATCCATTATTTATTTCATAAGGATCCTGCTAGAGCAGGGATGAGCTGCAGGGAAATCATTCAGGGATTCCTGTGCCACGGGCACGGGGCTGGCACCGTGAGCCTGGTGTGAGTCTGGAGCCTTTCTCTGGGGGTTTATTTGTTTTTTTAAGGAAAAGCCAGGCTGTGTTTGCAGCCTGCTGTGCTGGGTGGAGCCATCCAGAGCCGGTGTTCCAGCCCTGGGTGACACTTCCCAGCCGCTCCCGTGCCCTGGCAGGTTGGCAGCAGCGCTGGCAGCGTGTTCTGGTGGAAGCTGTCCCTCCCCCTGGGTTGTAGATCCAGGTTGGCAGCAAAAACAGTGATTTTTTTTTTCCCTGGGAGAATAAGGAGGAGAAGGTGGATGTGGAGGAAATCTCACCTTGCTCCGCTCAGGGCTCTGTGCTGGGTTTGTCAGAGGCACGAGTCGTGGTAATAAAATGGTTTGATGGAAGATTCCTTTCAAAACTGTGGCAAAGTGCAAAAAAAAAAAAAAAGAATAATTACAGGATAGAGGAGGGAAAGAATCCCATGATTTGGAAGTGTTTTTTTGGAAAACTCTGGTGTTACTGGAGCTGGAATGGGCAGATGGGGCTGGGGAGCGCCGGGACGGCCCCGGCAGCAGCAACAGGAGGAGGAGGAGGAGGAGGAGGAGGAAGAGGAGGAAGGCCCAGTGGGATGGGTTTGTGCTCTGGGTGCTGTGCAGGTTGTGTCTGGCAGCTCTGGAGCTCGGGGAGATGCTGCTCCCATTTCCACAGCCGAGGATCCATGGCTGGGACCAGGCTGGGGCAGGTGCTCACAGAGGACTCCTTGGCCAGGGCTGGGGTTATCCACAGGGATTTCACTGCTCCAGGGCTGGCAAAGGCACAAAAACGGTGCCACTGCAGGTTCCTGGCTGAGCATCCCACTGCCAGCTTCCCTGGGGTGTGTCAGCTCTGAGCCCAAACCCTCCGACCCTTCCCCTGATTTATTCCACACCCTGTAGATTTTAGGTGAGTGATTTTCTTTTTGCTGCTTGTTGTGAGTCTGGGAGCTGGGGCCTGGCTGCAGCAGGGTGTGGATGGGGCCTGGGAGAAGCTGTCATGGACTGGGAAAAGATTCCTTGGGAAAGTGGGAGCAGGAGGAGGGCTCGAGGTTGGAGGCTCAGTGCAGAATGGAGCGAGGGATGAGCTGGGATCCCGAATTCCCAGCAGTTCCCTCTGTCTGGAGCCACTTGGATTCTGATTCCTGCAGTGCCCAGGGGTGGGGATGTGTCCCCAGTGCCCTCCTGCAGTGTCCCATGGGACAAGGACAGCTCCTGGAGCAGGCACTGGGATCACAGCTCATCCATTGGGATGGGGGTTCAGCACGGGGGATCCTGCTTTGTCACACAATCCTGGAGCTGCTGGGGGATGTTCCTGGAGCAGGAATGTCCCCACAGCCTGCAGGGACCTGGGGCTTCCTCAGCTCCTGGGTTTTCACCTCCAGCTCCCAGGGAATGCCTGGCAGGGGTGGCAGGGAATGGCAGGGGACAGTCCCACTCCAGCTTTGGGAAAAGCTTTTGGGGCTCAGGGTGGTCACAGCAGGGTTGGAGGAGCCACCCAAGGTGAGGGCACAACTTGTGCCAGGAAATACCTGGCAGAGCTGAAGTTCCTGTTGAGGATCTGGAATTTTTGGCCGAACTGGGGCAGGAATATTGGGCAGAGACCTCGTGCTGGGCAGGGAGAAGAACTCTCCTGTGTCCCCTCAGGGTGCCACTTGCCAGGCTGTGTCCCTTGTGCCAGGAGGGAGGTGCTGAGCAGCTCTGTGCTCCCAGGAGGGTTTCTGGCACCCAGCAGGTCGCTCCTTCCTCTGGGATGCTGCCAGACCTGGCAGGGAGAAGGAAATTCCCTGGAGCGTGGGGTGACTTGGATCAGGAGGAGAAACATGGCATCACCAGCCTGTTAAAAACAGGAGAAGAGCAAATAAAGGCATGGGGAGAAGTGTCCTGTAAGTTTTGAGGAAGAATTGTTGATTTTGGAAACAGGCAAAGCTGCAAACCTCCGGATTTTTACCGAGGTGGATTCAGGTGGGATTATAAAGTCTCCAGCTCTGCTTTTCTCTGGGATTATTTCCTGAGAATTTACATTTCTCCTTTACACCCCAGCCTGCTTTCCCTGCAACTTCCTGGATGGGTTTTTATCCATGGTGTCCATTTTTTATGGGTCTCCCCATCCCCTGCTGCCCTGCCCTGTTCTCAGCCTCAGCTCTGGGTTTGGGAAGCCAGGCTGACACAGATCTTCTCCATTAATGAATCCAGCCCTCAAAATGGACAGGAATCTCTCATTTGGGAAACAAAATGGGCTGGGTGGGGAAAGCTGGGGCTGGGGGTGAGGAGGATGAGGAGGAGGGGGATGCTCCTGCTCATCCCATTGCTCCCAGTTTGTCTCAGCCTGTTGGAACTCTGGGTCTGGGTTCTCATCCTCAGTTCTGCCTCTCCAGCAGGATCCAGTCCTGTCCCTCTGACCCCAAAGCACTCAGGGGATCTGGGTTTGGCAGCAGAGCCCTTGTTCCCCCATGGAGGTGAAGGAGAGGAAAAATTAGAGCAGATCTCTGTAATTTTGGCTTTTTGTGCACATTGGGGAGGGAGATTCCCTCAATGTGCTCTCGAGAGAAGCAGGTGGAGGGAAATGTCCAAAAATCCGTCCTGTGAGAGGTGGGAGTGCAAGAGTGCCAGAGAAAGCCTGGGAAGGGATTTGTGGCTGAGCTCCTCTCCTGTGGCACAGCACAACCTTCACCTCATCCCTTTTTCCAGAGGACAGGAGTGAGATTCGGGCTGGGATCGGGATTTGATTTTCCCAAAGTCAATCCCCGAGGTGCTGGGGGCTGCAGGGCCCAGCTCAGCTCTGTCCCACAGGATGGATCTCAGGGCTGGGCTCTGCATCCTCAGGGGTGCTCAGGACCCTCTGGATGCACAGCACTGCCCTGTCTGGGTTATCCCCACTCATTTTAACCCAGGATTTATTTATAAAAATAAGTGGCAGGGCCTGTTCCCAAATCCCTTAAAGTCTTTCCTTTGATTCTGGTGGGCTCCCACTGAATAAATTCCATTTTCCCTGGGAAGTTGGAGCTGTGGCTCTGAGTCTGGGTCAGAATTTGGAGCTGTTGAGAATCCCCATGGATCAAACCCCTCCTCATCCCCATCCCCAGGTTCTCCCCCAGCTCCGGCGGCGTGGGCTGTGCTGGGAAGGAGGAATGCTGCTCTGTGGGGCTGGGGGTTTAAAATAATCCCTGAAATCAGAGTCTGCTGTGTTTGGGAATGCAGTGGGGGGGAGCTGGGGGCTGCTGTGGCTCTGGGCAGGGTCAGTCCCTGCTGTCCCTCCTCTCCCTGCCGTGCTGGAGCAGGGGAGGCATCAGGAGCGTTGCTGCTGCTGCATTTCCAGCTGTAAATTTGGGATGGAGCTGCAGGAGGAGACAGGGCTGTGCCCCTCCCTCTGGGGAGAGGATGGAGGGACAGAGCCCTGTCCCCTCAGAGGGGACACACAGCTCCTGAGCTGCAGCCTGGTCCTTTCCAAGTGCTGTTACAGACACAAACGCTCTGGGAATGAGCACAAACTCTGGGTTTATCTGGAGGTTTAGAATAATAACTGGGGGTGGGAAACCAGTGGGCAGGACTGTGCTGGGGCTGGAGGGGACATGGGGGACACAGGGCCAGGGGTGTGGCTCGTGTCCCTGAGGGATTTGGTGTCCCCAGCTTCACATCTTGTCTGGTTCTGTGTCCTGGTGTTGTTGCCTTCCCTCAGGATGTTGTGATGATTTTTGCTCTGGGGGTTTTTGGGATCTCCCCTAAAAAAGCAGCTTCAGTTGTCAGAGTCCTGCTCAGGCAGGGGACATTGGGAGCCAGGTGGGCAGCAGGGACCTCCAGCACCCAGAGGTGCTCACAGGACCCCAGCACTGCACGAGGGTGGCAGCAGTTGGTGAATCATTAATTAACATTTTTAAAGGATGAGGGTTATTTTTAGGAGCGGTGGAGGGAGCCCAATTCCTGGGAATAATCCCAGTGCTGTGTGTCCCACAGCAGTGAGAAAGTGCCCAGGGTTTCCTTGGAGCAGCAGGAGCCACCTGGGGGCTGGGACACCCTGAATTTGGGCTTTGGGGTCTCACCATGGCCAGGAGGAGGCTCTGCCTGGGCTCAGCAGAGATTCAGGGATTCCCCAGCTGTGTCCCAGTGCAGGAAGCAGGGCTGTGCTGCCTTTGGGAAGATGCTGTCACTGAGCTGGGGGGATGCTCCAGAGCCTGGATGGATCAGCACAGCCTGGGAATGCTGAGTGTGACCCTGGAGGGATGCTGTGGGACCTGATCCCCTCCCTGTGTGCCCTCTGAAGCCACAGCAGAGCTTTGCTGCCACTGCTGCAGGATCCATCCCCGCTGGGCCAGCAGCACCGCCGGGATCCCCGTGCAGGAGCCACAGAGGGGACATTCTCTGCGTGTGGTGACACCAAGAAGGGGACCCTGGTGACCTTTTGACTGCTGGTGGGCAGCACTTCCAGCAGCTGAGGGATGCTCCTACTCTGTCCCCAGCACTCAGAAATGAGCTGCAGCATCCCAGGGCAGGATCCCAGTACAGCCCTGCTCAGCTCGCTGCTGCCCAGGGTTTAGTGCAGAAATCTCCGGGGTTGTTATTCCCAGCTGAGCTGTCAGGAGCTGGGTTTGCTCCATGGGGGTGCCCAGAGAAACCAGGAGAGGCTGAGGGTGGCCAAGCTGTGCAGGGATGGAATCAGGGCAGCAGTTTGGGAGTGGAGCTGGGCTGTGACACGGAGCCAGCCTCGGGTCACGCTGCCTCCCATGGGAGGCGAAGAAAAACCAACTTCAGACCAGGAATTTGAAAATGCCCAAGGACAGCTCTCCCACCACTGCCCTTTTTCTTCTCCCTCCTCGTGAGCAGCATCATTTCTGGATGGAAACCAGGCCTGTTCTGCACAGAAATGGGATTTGCATCGGGGAGTGCAGTAACCAGAGCCTTTTCCAGATTGGTTTGTGCACAGACCTGACGGAGTTTGGGAACACTTGTGACATTCCTCCTGCTCCATAGGTACCATGCCTTTTTTTTTTCATCCCCTCTGGATTATTTGAAGGCCAGAAGAGACTTTTAGCAGCTGCCAGCCTGATTTCTCACGAGCTCAGCTGGAAAATTTTGCTTGAGGTAGGACATGGGAGGCCAAGTCCCAGCCCTGGCATTGCTCCTCATCCCATTCCAGAGCATCCCTCACCTGCTCCAGGGCATTTCTTCCTCCCTGCCTTCATCCTTGCCCTTTGCAGCCTCTCCTGAGGGGATGGGGCAGGGGGAGCTCCTGGAGTTTGGGATTTATTTTGATTTTTTTTCCCCCTTCTCTGCTCTTTTCATGGAGTTTTCACCCTTCCCAGGGGTTGAGTCTGGACATTTTCCTGTGTCCCTGCTCTTCCTCACTCCCACAGGGCAGTGTCCTTCATGCCCACATCCAAGAGGAAGATCCCTCCTCTTCCTCAGGTGTCCCAGGCTCTGGAAAGTGGCACCATCCTGGCTGTGAACAGGAGGCACAGAGGAGATTTTGGCTGGAGAATTCCGTGTGCTCCAGCTGGGATGAGAGCTCTGGATGCACAGAGCAGATTTTAGCTGGAGGTTTTTTTGTGCTCCAGCTGGGATGAGGGCTCTGGATGGTGCAGCAGGAATTCCAGGTGGGATTTGCACCAGGGGATGTGTCCCCAATCCCTGAGTGTTAAAACCAGCACTGGGAGTGTGGGAGAGGCTTGAACCGAGCCGGGATTTACAGAGAGATGCTGGAAAAAACCTTTGGAAAACAGCAGTGGGTGATGCTGTGCTGGTTGCAGCTCTGTCCCACACTGATGGGAACTGCTGGTAATTATTTTAATGGGATTTTGGGGGGATTGTGCTGAAAACCTCATCCCAAATCCTAAAACCCTGATCCCATGTGGAAACTCCCGATGGACGGGAGTTGTGTGTGAATCTCACCTCAACCCGCCGGTTTGATTTTTTTTCCAGGAGTTTGGAGGGTCTGTTTTTTTTATTTTATTTTGTTCCCTCTGAAATTTTATTCCCCACCATCTTCATTATCATTTTTGTTAATTAGATTGTGCTGGGGAACTGTCTCTATTGAAAAGCAAAAAAAAAAAAAATCTCCGAGATGAGTTTTTCCAAGTGCGGCTGAGAGAAGGACAGGGAGGGGGGGAGAGCAAAAACGCTTGAAAGAAATACAATTTTTAAAAAAAAAAATAATTTCTTCATAAAGCTCTTTAAAAAAAAAAAAAAAACCCGGGCCCCCTTCCCCCACCACCTCTTTTTCCCCCCCCTCCCCAATTAAACGATTTGAATTTCCACGTTAACCGCTTGGTGCTTCCTCGGCGCCTCAGATGATTAGAAAGGGATATTCATTTATGCCTTTTAAACGCCGCCCCGATTAAAATCAGAGAGATTTTTTCCCTTCATCAAAATCTAACATCCTTGAAAAATTAATTTGATGCCTCTTGTTATCAATTAATTGAATCTCGTTGGGAGAGAGGCTCGTGCGGCGGGTGGTTGGAGCCGGCCCTTCTGTTCTTAGTTGCTTTCCCTTCCAAACACTGGGACATTATAAAACTCGGCCTTTTCTTTTCTCTTCTTTTTTTTTTTTTTTTTTTTTAAATTTTAATTTTATTTTAAATATATTATTTTTACTCATCTCATAAAATAAAATAAATGAATCAAACTTGCTCTTTCTCTCTGTCTGTCTCCCGCCCTCCTCCTCCATTCCCCCTGAGTTCCTCTCGGATAAAAGACCCTTTTTTTTCCCTTCCTTTCTCTCATCCCTCTTTCCTATAACTTCCCAGAGAGAAAACTTGGGGCTTTTCGCAATTTCTCGGCGGCCAAGGTCCGTCTTTCTTCTTTTCTTTAACGGGGGATATTGGATATTTCATTTGAATCTCCCTTTTTTCAATTAAAAGTGCCCCATTCCTTCTCTTCCAGCCTCTCCATTCTCCTGCTCTGCCTCAGCAGCAGGAGAAGCGATTTTCCTTTCTTTAATATTTCAGCTCTTCCCCTGAGACGGGCTGCCTGCCTTATTTTTTTTTTTTTAATAGACTTTTTCTCCCTCTATTAAACTTTTCCAATCTTTGTCCCTTTATTTTTTTTTTTCCTTCCCACCTCTTTAAACAAAAAAAAAAAAAAAAAAAAAAAAAAGAGAGGAAAAGTTATAAAATGGGAAGAACTGGGTCATTCAGGAAGTTATTGGAATAACTTCAAAATGAGGCATCACTTTCACTCTCCTTGGAGTGGTTGTGCCTTTGGATCCAGTCTCTTCTCTGGTGGCTCCGTTATCGATGTCCAGTTGGGAATTTGGGGTTGGGGAGAGCAGAGTTTTGGTTTTCTTTGAGGATGGGGGTTTGGTGGGGGTGTCCCATCCCAGGACTCCTCAGGGGTGATCAGGGGATGTGTCCCCCCAGTCTGGTGCCCTAAGGGGTGATTTGGTGTCAGGACCCCGGTGTCACATCCCCCTGTGCCCTGCACTGTCCCCTCACTTGTGGGATCTGGCAGGTGAGAGGCTCTTCCAGCCCCACCTGTCCTCACTGAGGGGCCTCTCCTGCTCCTCCGTGGGGTCACCAAGGATTTTGGGGCTGGGGAAAGGGTGGCCCTGATCCATGTGCACAGAGGGGGTCTTTTGGGATGTTTAAATTGCCATTTGGATCAGGCTGGGCAGAAGGACAGCAAGTTTTTAGGGGGGTGAGAAATTAGGGGATGCAGGGCTGGACCTGGCACTGCAGTGGCTGATGTAGCTCCATGGGGGCTGCCTGGATTTTGGGGTGTGCAGGATTTGGGTACTGGGCCTGCATCCCAAACTGGTGGGACAGAGGTGCCAGACCTGCCCCCTGACCTGATGGGACACAGGAACTGGTCTTACATCCCAACCTCGTGGGATGTGGGTACCAGATCTGCATCCCAGACTGGTGGGGCACTGGTACCAAACCTGCATCCTGGGTCAGTGGGACACAGGAACTGCACCTGCATCCCAAACTGATGGGGCTTTGGTACTGAAAGCTTCATCCTGACCCACTGGGACACAGGAACTGGATCAATCTAATGGGATATGGGTACCAAACCTGCATCCTGGGTCGGTGGGACACTGGTACCAGACCTGCATCCTGGTCTGATGGGACACAGGTACTGCTCCTGCATCCCCACCTGATGGGGCTTGGGTACCAAACCTGCATCCCAACCCACAAGGGCATGGATACCAGATCTGCATCCCTAATGGTGCCCTAGTGGGACAGCAGGTACAGCTCCTGCATCCCAGCCTGGTGGGACACAGGTGACAGATCTGCATCCTGACCTGCTGGGACATGGACACCAGATCTGCAACCCAGTGTAGTAGGATACAGGTACCAGACCTGCATCCTGGGTCACTGGGGACGTGGGTACCAGACCTGCATCTTGATGTGGTGGGACACAGGTGCTGCATCTCCATCCCAACCTCATGGGTCACAGGTGATGGATCTCCATCCCAACCTGGTGGGACACAGGTGGTGCATCTCCATCCCAACCTCATGGGACACAGGTGATGGATCTCCATCCCAACCTCATGGGACACAGGTGCTGGATCTCCATCCCAACCTCATGGGACACAGGTGCTGGATCTCCATCCCAATCTCATGGGACACAGGTGCTGGATCTCCATCCCAGCCTGGTGGGACACAAGTGCTGGATCTCCATCCCAGCCTGGTGGGACACAAGTGCTGGATCTCCATCCCAGCCTGGTGGGACACAGGTGATGGATCTCCATCCCAGCCTGGTGGGACACAGGTGCTGGATCTCCATCCCAGCCTGGTGGGACACAGGTGATGGATCTCCATCCCAGCCTGGTGGGACACAGGTGCTGGATCTCCATCCCAACCTGACCGAACCCAGGTGCTGGCTCTCCATCCCAGGCCATGCTCCATCACCCCAGTGGCTCCATGGTGGCTCAGACACCAGCAGCAGCCCCTGCTCAGAGTCCCCAGGTCCCCTCGTGTGGTGGCTCCGGAGCAGCGAGGTGGGAGCCCCGTGCTCCACGTCACTATTTAATTAGACGCCCCTGATTAACAAAACTTGGCGTTCGTTCGGCTTCCTCCTGCCCTCATCTTTCCTGGCTCCGAATCAATGGCTTTGATATGCTAATTAGGGAGTAATTTAATTTCAAAAGGCCGCAATTAACAAGGGTGTTGTGGACATGCTGTAGTTAAGCGGCGTAATCTAATTTGCATTAGTAACAAGCAGGGACTAATTAGAAGCTTAATTAGACACTTAGACGGCTCTTGTGTTTACTTTCTTAATGAGATGGAGTGGGGTTCCTTTTTTTTTTTTTTTTTTTTAATCTTTTCAAGAGCACAGCGAGGGAAGCCGGGATGGAGCAGGATGGAGCAGCAGCCCCGGTGCCCGGCACGTGCTCTGGGATGGAGCAGCAGCTCCTGTCCCAACACCAGCCTGGCCCATCCTGGGATGGGTGTTGTATTCCTGGAGGCTTGGCAGGGCATGGGAGAGGTGCCAGAAGGGCATTGGTGTCTCTGGGAATGGCTTGTGTGGGGTTGGCTGCATTGGGGCAGCTCTGCAGAGCAAAGGATGCTCTGAGGTTTTGGAAGGGCAGGTGAGGCTGGCCAGGGGCACAGGAACAATCCCAGGCCTTGCCATGTTGGAGTCCCCACACTCCCAGGTGCTCTCTGAGGCAGCTGATCCAAGGATCCCCGATTTTTGGGATCAGGGCCATCCCTGCCTGGTGTCCATGGAGCAGCACAGGCTCCTCGCTGCCTGCCAGTGCCCACGAGCGTGGCTGGGCTGGGCTGGCATTGAGGCAGGTGAGGAGAGCCAGGGGATGAAGGTGAAGAGCTGGAGGTTGGCTCTTCCCAAAGAAGTTGCTGGGAGCGAGATGAAAGTGGGAGATGAAAGTGCCCAGAGGTGAGATCCCATTAAAGCAGTGCCTGAGCTTAGCCAGTCCCTGGTTCCTTAAATATCTTCTAATTTACAGTAATGCTCCGGATTCCTCTCAGCTCCCCCAGACTTTTATTTTAATCCCCTTTCCACATTTCCATGTGTTTATGTGTTAATTAAAGGGTAAAAAGCCACTCTCGGAGCAATCCTGTGCTGCTGCTGCTTTTCCAGCCAAGGCCTTTTAGGATTAGCAGCTGCTTCCCAAAGCCTGGCGGGGCCCGAGCAGGACAGGCAGGTCACTCAACTTTCACAGAATCACAGAATCACAGAATCACAGAATCACAGAATCACAGAATCACAGAATCACAGAATACTGAGGTTGGAAGAGACCTCCAAGATCATCGAGTCCAACCTATGTCCTAACACCTCGACTCAGAGTATAGACTATAACATGGCACTAAGTGCCATGTCCAGCCTTTTCTTGAACACTTCCAGAGATGATGATTCCACCACCTCTCTGGGAAGAGCATTCCAGTGCTTTATTATTCTTTCGGTGAAAAATTTCTTCCTAACATCCAACCTAAACCTTCCCTGACGTAGCTTGAGACTGTGTCCTCTGCTTCTGTCAGTTGCTGCCTGGTGGAAGTTGCTGCCTGCTGTTCCGTAGCTGGGAGCAGACCCAGTGCCTGGGATCCAACTTTCCTGAATCCTCTTCTCCTCCCAGCTGTGCAGAGGAGCATCCTGCAGATTTCTGAGGGTTTTGGGGGATTTGCTGGGTCCCTGCTCCTGCAGGATCTGCCGGTACCCAGGGGAGAGGCTGCCTGCTCTCTCTGCGTGCTGGCGAGGCTGGAGCTGGGAGGAGGGCTCTGGAATTCTGCTTTGGGACTGGGATGTGCTGGGAAAGGGGGAAACAGCCTCTGGAATGTCTCAGTGTCGGTTTGTGTCATGTCACCTGTGCTGTCCCAGCTCGTGGAGATGTGATGGGAGAGTTTTCCCAGTTGTGTTTCCCACTGTTTTAACTCATCCTTCCCTCCTGGGTGATGGTTTAGGAGCTCTTGGAGTTTGTGGCTGGGGAAACATAGGGCAGGGTCACCCACAGTGGTCAGGGATGGGGAACTGGGGACAGGGACAGCAGAGGAGGTGGCACTGGGTCTGGCCCATGAAGGGCAGCCCAAAATTACGGAGCTGCCGAGGGCTGCGGTGCTGAGGATAATGAGAAATAGGGAAAGCTGCTGAAATTGGTGTTGGGGCAGAGGTTTGTGGTTCCAGCAGCTCCTGGAGCCTGGGAAATGCCATTGAACTTCTGTCCATGGAATGAGGTGGAGCAGTGGCATCGCTTTGGATCGTTCTGCATGGCCCAAAATTCCTTGGGATCTTTTTGTGGGGGAATTCACTGCTCCATCTGCTCTTGCTGCTGCTAAAACCCCACATCCCTCGCTTTGAGCGAGAGGTTTTTGTCACCTCCAGGCTCCTGGCAGTGCCAGGCTCACTGGTGATGTTCCCACGGGAATCACGGCACACGATGGGACCCCAACCCCTGCTCCAGCCCCTCCCTTCCAGGGAAACTCCGGGCATCCATCAGCCTGTTAATTGCGCTAATTAGAGAGTGCGGAGGTGTTAATTGGAAAACCCTGGGATCGTGCCTGTTTGCGGGAGGGATGGATGTCAATAACCCGGGATTGATGGCGCGGGTTAGCGGCGAGCCGGGGGATGTCGGCGAGATGCTACTGCTCAGATGAAGCAATTGTTAATTAAAAGCCACGGTAATTAATACACCCTCGTTGCCATATGGTCCTGCCGAAGGCAGGGGGATTCGTTGCTCCGTTTGTGATTCTCCGTTCCCTTCCCTTTGTCCTGCGGAAGGTGCGTGGTTGGATAAAAGGGGGGAATAAAAAAGGCAGAGAGCGGTAATTCAGGAGTCTGAAATGGTAATTAATGGTAATTAACGATCCATTTGTGCGGCTTCTGTTGGAGGGGGCTCCTCGTTCCCCTTTTAACCCAGCCCAGCCTTTCCCGCGGGGTGTTGTTGGGGTGTCGGTGCCTCTGTGCCTGGGGGAAGGTCTGATCCTGCCCTCTGCGGAGGGTCCCGGCGCTGCTGCTGCTGTTCGAGCTTCCAGGGATGAGCCGACGGAGCTGGGATGCTGCAGATCCCTCCCAGCATCGTTCAGCCCAGCTCTGCTCTTCCCACTCCTCCCTCATCCATCCTGGCTGCAAAAGTGCTTGTTCCTAATTTAAATCCACTTTATAACCTCGCAGACACCGGCTTCATTTTTATTTCCACCCTTCCTCTTTTTTTTTTTTTTTTTTTTTTTTAAGGTTTTGTAAAACTTTTTATAGGGATGGAAATATTTCCATTATTATGATGATGACTTTCTTTTATGACTTCCCTCGCAGCGTTGTCGGGATCCCAGACACTCCAGCATCCCGGAGGGGTTTGGGAACGGGAAGTGGAGTTTTACAGGACTTGGAGAGGGAACTCAGCTGGCCCGGTGTCCCCAGCTCCGGGAATCACCCGGGCTGCAGGAATCTGCTCCAGCATCCCGCCTCTGGCAGGGGCTGGAACCACCAGAGCTCCTCCACCAGCAGAGATTTCCTCCTAATTCCCAACAGTTAAACTCCAGTTTGTGCCCGAAGCCAGGAAAGTTTTATGTCCTTTCCAAACCCTTTTTTTTTTTTTTTTTTTTTTTGGGCCTTTTTTAATACTTCCTGTTGTAACTCTGGATATTCCTGTTCTCCATGTAAAAGTCAAATCCCTACTGGAATCCTGATGAGTTTCTAGCCCTGGTGATGCCGTTCCAGTGTCGGACACGGAGCGTTCCCGTGGGGCCTCGTGGGTTTCAGAGGCAAAACGGGAATAGCAGCAGCAATAATTTCATATTCCTGAACTTGAAATCATTGGAATTCAAAGTGAGGAAGGAAAAAAATGTAGTTTTAAGGCAAAAGGTGAGGGGTTTATTGCAGATTTTTGCATCCTGTGAGCATCCCATCCTTGTGAAGCTGCTCCAGCCACGCCGTGCTCCAACCAAACCCAAATCCCAATAATCCCCTTAACCTTGAGCTGTCCCACAGCCACCAGTGTGTCACCCCCAGAGCCCTGGGACAGTGGCAGGGAGCCAGGAGCTCCCCTTGGGAATGGATGTCATTCATATCCCCTGCGGAAATGACTTTTGAAATGCAGATAATCTCCAACATGCAAATGAGCAGCTCGCTGCTCCCTGTTTAATATGAATGATCAGCCCCTGAATAGCGATTATTACACGCCACATTTCAGCAATTATGTTGTTCCTGGTTTGTCTCTCTGCCTTTTGGGGTGTGGAGGGGGGAAATAGGGGGAAAAAAAAAAGAGTGGGGAAGGAGGAAGGGAGGGGGTGTTTTTTCATCCCATCCCACCGGTTTTGTTCCCATCTTGTTACAAACTCGGCGAGCGGCGGTGGGTGAGCGCTGGTGGGATGGAGGGGTGTGGAAATGGAAATAAAACTGCTTTTCCATGGAGGGAAACGTGTGTTGGGAAGGAGGGAGAGGCCCTCACTCCTGGCTGGATTCCCTGCTGCCACTTCTCTGGAGGAGGCAGAGACCAGAGCTGATCCTGTTTCCTCCAGTGCCAGCCCAAATCCAGGAGTTTCTCCCAGAAAAAGGCACCCTCAGCTTCACCAACCTGCTGCTTATCTGAGCAAAAACTGGGAGAAAGGAAGGATTTTCCAACCTGTGTGCTCTCGTTTCCACATCCCAGCTCTGCCCTTCCTTTGGGTTTCCTCAGCCTGGCACCTTCTGCCAGGTGGTTTTTTCCTGCCAGGTGGTTTTTTTTTCCTGCCAGCTGGTTGTTTTTTTTTTTCCTGCCAGGTGGTTTTTTTCCTGCTGGGAAGTGGTGGTTTTCTGGGAGATGAAGCACTTGGAGGGAATATTTTGACTTTGTTAGGATTTTCAGGGTGGAATCCGAGGTGCAGGTTTGGTGTGCAGCCTCACTGGGGTTTTGGTTGTGCTGTCACTGTGAAGAACTTTGGGATTTGGGGAAAACAAACAAATTCCTGCAGCTCTGTGCCTTTCACCAGGCTCAGGCAAAGCTGGAATTGTGGTTTCTCCTAAGGACTGTGCTGCACTTGCTTTACCTAGGGACACGCAGCACGCGTGTGGCAGCTCATTCATTTTTTTGGGGGTGAATTGAGCACACCTAAAACCCAAACACGCTTTAACCTCCCATCCCACTGAGACCAGGCACCACCAGAGGATCTCAGCACGTGTTTCCAGGCTCTGCTCTGTCCTCCTCAGGTCCTGCTAGCGAGTCATGATGGTTGAATCAGCCTCGGAGACGATCCGCTCCACGCCGGCGGCGCAGAACGGGGTGAGCAGCCTGGGCAACCAGCCCGATGGCCCCGGGCCTGGCCCCGGGGGTGGCCGGGATGGAGCTGCCCCAGCTGAGCCCAACGGGGAGATGAGCCCTGTGGAGCTCCTGCACTTCCAGCAGCAGCAGGTAGGACCCTTCAAAGCTGGCTTAAAGCAGCACGCTCCTTCCAGGGTGGGGTTTGGGGAGCACCGAAAGGTTTTGCCCCCATTTTGTTCTTAAGGTTGGGTTTCATCGGGTTTGGTTGTTCCTGGGTGAGGTGGGATGTTGGTGGTGCCATAAAAATCAAGTTTTTTTTGTCCTTGGGAAGCAGAGCCCATCCATCCCTGCAGTTGTGGGCTGGATGGAGTTGGCTGGTTTGGGGACAATGTCCTGCTTGCTCTGCCCCCCCATCGATCTGGACACAAAAATTTTGGCTGTAACACCTGCAGCAGCAGCTCCTTGAGAGGGTTTGGTTGTCCAGAAGCTGCTTTCCCATTCCCTGAGGCTCCTGGAGGCTGAGCCTCACCCACATGGCCCAGGACAGTGTGACAGTGACACGTATTTAACATCCCCTGCAGTTACCTTTCCAAACAAACTTTGGCAAAAAAAAAAAAACATCAATTTCCCTGCTCGGCTACTAAATAAGGCAATGATCCCTCTCCTCGTGCGGAGATCGCCTCCCTGAGCCATAAATTCCAGCGTGAAAGCTGTAAAAAATTGCTGTGTCTGATACTTTAGTGGGGAGTGCTGTAAATCCATTACCTGGATAACAGGCGTTCCACACGCTGCTAAGCCCCTGTTCCCCGCATCCAAAGGGTAATCATGCGTGAAATGCTGCTGCCTGCTCTCCCTCCTGGAATTCCCCCGGATAACAGCACATCCCTGTCCCCCCCCCACAGCCAAAAAGATGCAAATTGTGGCTGTGAAAGTGAGAATCTCCTCCAGAAAATCGGGTTTGCCATCCTCGTGGGTGCTGATGTGTCCTTTCTGCTCCCTGGGTGGGGTTATTAAAGCAGAGGGGTTGGTGAACTTCCAAAAAAACTGGCAGCACCTGGGGAAGGGGGAGGATTCATCTCCAGGATTATCCATCTTCCTGCTTCAGGGAGCAGGCTGAGCCCCAGCTGGGGTCAGGAATAAATGTCCCCACAGCAGGAGTTTTGGACAATTAGGTGCTTGATGGAGGTTTTGCTCCATCCCCGGGAGCATCCAGCCTTTTCCCAGGTTTTCAGGCCGCTGGGCCCTTCCTGTGTGCTCGTTCCCTCACTCTGGAATGTCACCACTCAATCCTGATTCTCGTTGAACTTTATGAAATTCTCCCAAGAAACCTTTGGGAAGCCTGCAGAGATGCCTGGTGGACCTAAAGCTCTGTGTCTGTGGGGATTTTTTTGGGAGCTCATGATCCCATTTTGAGGCTGGATTTGACCTTTTCCAGTGCCTGGGAATTCGCTGCTTTTACTGGGGTGGAGCCAAACAGGTCTTTACAGGGAATTTTTGGGTTAAAGCTCCTCTCCAGGGGTGCTGTCTCGAGCTGGGTGGGGTATTGAGTGATGGGGGTGTTGTGGGGTGCTCAGGGACCTTGTTTTGGGGATGTGGATGTGTGGCAGCTCCAGCCTGGATTGCTGAGACAGGGTCAGCCAGCTCTGCTGCACTCCAGAGCACAACATTGCTTCAACTTCCTTCCAGTTCCTTCAACTTCCTTCCATTTCCTTCCTTTTTCGTCCTCCTCCTTCCTTTTCCCTTCCTTTTCCTTTTCCTTTTTCCTTTTCCTTTTTCCTTTTCCTTTTTCCTTTTCATTTTCCTTTTCATTTTCCTTTTCATTTTCCTTTTCATTTTCCTTTTCATTTTCCTTTTTCCTTTTCCTTTTTCCTTTTCCTTTTCTTTTTCCTTTTTTTTTCTTTTTCCTTTTTTCCTTTTTTCCTTTTTTTTTTCCTTTTTTCCTTTTTCCTTTTTTTTTTCCTTTTCCTTTTTTCCTTTTTTCCTTTTTTCCATTTTTCCTTTTTTTTTTCCTTTTCCCCTTTCCTTTCCTTCCTCCCTCCCTTTTCCCTTCCTTCTCCTCCCTTTTCCTCCCTTCCAATCCACACCACTTCCAAGCATTCCAGAGAGAGGCGCAGGTCCTGGAAGGGGAGATCAGGCAAAGGACATCCCCCTCCCCTTCCTCCCTCCCTCCTCCTCCTCCCTCTCCCCTCCCGGGGTTAAATCCCTGGATTTCAATGCTCGGGGCTGTTTGGGTTTTTTTTTTTTTTTTTGTTTGTTTTTTTTTTTTTGGGGTTTTTTTTTCTGAATTCCTATAAGAAATTCCAACTTTTTGCCAGCAGTTGATGTTTAAACCCATGGGTTTAAGAGATGGGGTCACTGCAGCTTTTGGGGTGCAGGGAATGGAAAAAAAAAAAAGAATGGGAAGAGAATGGGAAGAGTCTTTGCAGATAGAGCAGGAGTTGCACGTGGAGAACCCAAATCTGAAACCAAAGGAGCAGGGAGAGCCAAGGGGACAGTCCCTAAACCCAAATGTGAAACCAAAGGAGCAGGGAGAGCCAAGGGGACAGTCCCTAAACCCAAATCTGAAACCAAAGGAGCAGGGAGAGCCAAGGGGACAATCCCCAAAACCCAAATGTGAAACCAAAGGAGCAGGGAGAGCCAAGGGGACAGTCCCCAAAACCCAAATGTGAAACCAAAGGAGCAGGGAGAGCCAAGGAGACAATCCCTAAACCCAAATCTGAAACCAAAGGAGCAGGGATGTCCTGGGAGAGCCAAGGGGACAATCCCCAAATCTGCCACCCCACTGAGCTCCTTCCAGCTCCAAATCCACGGGAAAGGAACCATCCAGAAAATCCAGCTGCTCTGGGATTGTTCTATGGTGCAAAAAAATACCTTAAAAAAAAAAAAAAATCACCCTGCACTGCAGACAGACGTCAAAGAAACGAGGAGGAATAAACAAAAATAAGGCTTGTTTTGGAGAGGGAGAGAACAGGACTTTTTTGGGAGTTGGGGAAGGGTGTGGAGGGGGAGGAGAGGCACTTTGCTGCCCTGGAAGAGATACCATTCCATAAACCATGTGATCACATCTCAAATCTATTGTGTAATCCTCTATTATTAGGGTATTTAAGATAAAAACGAGGCCAGAGCACTTAAGTGAAACTCATCTCTCTCTTCACTTCCCTGATTCATATTTCATATTTCACATTTCACTCAGGACAAATGCAGGAACAGTTTTTACTTTTTTCCCCCCTTTTATTCCTTTATCCACTTTTCTCCCTCCTTTTTCCCCTTTCTCCCCTATTCCTACCCCTTCCCCACCTTCTCCCATTTTTTTCCCCCTTTCCTCCCTCCTTTTTCCTCCCTTTTTTCCCTCTTTTCCTCCTTCCCTCCCCCCTTTTTTCCCCCCTTTTTCCTTTTCTTCTCCCCTTTTGCCCTTTTCCCCCCATTTTCCCCCTCCCCCTTTTTTCCCTCTTTTTCTCATTTTTCCTCCTTTTCCTTCCCCTCTTTTCCTCCCTTTTTTCCCCTTTTTTCCCCTTTTCCTCCCTTTTTCCCCTTTTTCCCCCTTTTATCCCCTTTTCCTCCCTCCCGCTTTTTTCCCCCACTTTTTTCCCTTTTCCTCATTTCCCCCCTTTTATTTATTTTATGGCATTATCAGGAGTGTGTTCCCTGTACCCTCAATCAGTGGGGCTGGGTTTAACTGTGAAAATTATGAAAATTTCAGAGTCAGGAGCAGAGGAATAAAATCAGGAGCAGGGCTGGGCCACAGACACAGAGCTGGGTGTAAAAAGGAAATTTTTTTTTTATTTTCCTGTGAGGAGTTGTGTCATTTTTGTGTTCATTTGGATCCCTTGGAGCCATTTGGTTCTGGTTAAGCAAGGCCAGGGCTGGGCTGGTGGAAGTGCTCATTCTCAATATGGCATCATTTACTGTTAATATCCAGCTAAAAATATCCCTGTGTGTTGTTTTAATGGCTCTAATTCTGGAATGTGACCATGTCATTTTTATGAGGTTAGTGTAAAAAATCTTCCTTTTTTTTTTTTTTTTTTTTTTGCCATTTTTTTGCATCCCTTCCCAACCTCTTTCCACCCTCCAAAAGGATCACAGGGAAAATAAGAAAAATAAGAATTCCCTTCCTCCCTCTTTCCATGCAAAGTTCTTGCTCTAATGGATTTTTTCAGGTGTTTTTTCCTCTTTTTTTGGAAGGCAAAACACCAAATAAAGCTCTGATCCAGGTGGAAAATCCCTCAGCTGATTTTGGGCAGCTCTTCCCAGCTGAAACATCCAGGCTGGAATTAAAAACTCCATTCTCATAAAGTGAAATATCTGATAAATGAGCAGCACTTTCAAATACCCCCAGGCAAGATTTTCCTTTGTCCTGGGATTATTTTGGGTTGATTTTTTTGGGGAGGGGAAGCTGTGGCTCCCATAAATGTCTTCATGCTCTCCAAACTTTTTTTTTTTTTTGGAGCTCTTGACCCTTTTCTTCCCAATCAGGAGGGCTCAGAGAGGCTCTGCTGGGGCAGGTTTTTGAGGAGGAAAAGGGAGGGATGAGGATTAATCCAAATTAATTCAAATTTGTGGAAAAGGCAGCCAAAATCTTCCCTTTCTGGAGTCTGGAGAAGTGTCCAGCACATCCATGTGTGCAGCCCCACAGGCTGGAAAGGGGAAAATCAGGATAATTTTTATAATTGCATAAAAATAATTGTAAATAATAAATAAATATATATTGTCAATATATAGAATTAAATAAAAATAATTGTAAATAATAAATAAATATATATTGTCAATATATAGAATTACATAAAAATAATTGTAAATAATAAATAAATATATATTGTAAATATATGTAATTGCATAAAAATAATTGTAAATAATAAATATATATTGTCAATATATATAAATACATAAAAATAATTGTAAATAATAAATATATTGTAAATATATGTAATTATATAAAAATAATTGTAAATAAATAAATATATATTGGGGTCTGAGGGGAGGGAGGAGCATCTCTGGGGGATCCTGGGAGCAGGAAAACCTCAGGGAAACCTTCCAGGAGCAGGTCCTGGCAGGGTGGGATTAATCCATTCCCAATTCTGGGTGATGTGCTGATAACTCCTGCATGACAAGCAGTGGGATTATTTCTAAATCATTTTTATTTCTAAATAATAATTATATCCTAATTATTATAATAAGAAGAATTCTTTTTATTTCTAAATAATAATAGTTTTTATTTCTAAATCTTTTTTTTTTCTCTGCTTCACAGAGCTAAAATCCCACAGGGAAACACTTCCTTGTGCTTCCCACCTCAATCCCAAAAAAAAGGCTCTGAGTGACACTTTCCTATGGAAAAACTTCCACTGGGCTGCTCCTTTTGCCCTGTGCTGGCAGCACATGCAGCTGGCAGGTGGCTCCCTCACTTTGGTGTGCTCTGCATCCCATAATTCCAGTCTCCAGTAAATATCTCCTCTTTTAGTTTGAAAAATATAAATTTCATTTTATAAATGAAAAAACCATTCCCCCTTGTCCTGTCACTATCTGCTCACGCCAAAAAGTCACTTCTCCTCATTTTTTATAAGCTCTATCAATACTATTTTAAAAAGACTTGAAGATGTTGGTGCTTCATTTGTTTTCAGAACTTCCTAAAATTCAATCAGAAAATTTCCAGAGGCTTTTTTTGCAAATTCCCCATGCCCTGTCCAGCCCTGCAGGTTTCCATCTCTGTCTGCAGGCTGAGCCCAGCTCAGTGTGTGATTCTGAGGCCATGTAGGGGGTTTTTTTTGTTGTTGTTGTTTTTTTTTGGTTGTTTTTTTTTTTTCCTGGAAATCTTTGTAATTTCGTGCTTCAGAGCACACCAAAGTGAGGGAACCAGCAGGGAGTGAATTAAATTCCCCCCTGAGAGGCAGCACGGTGGCACCTTGGGCCAGCCAAGCCTTGGGTTTGGGAGGAGAAATCCTGGGAAAAGTCCTGTACAGCACTTTTTATGGGCTGGAATTCTGTCCCTGAGTGTCCTGGTGTGAAGGACAGGTGGCTGCCAATAAAGGCAAGAGGTTCCCTTTGAAATGGAGAATGTAAACCCCCTCCCTCTAAATTATTATAATTTAGAAATTAAGGGGCTCTCAGGCAAAGATATGGGAATTAGGAATAACAGTTCTTTACTAGGAAAATTTTTTTAAAAAATAGAAATACAGTATTACAAAGAACAAAACCCAAAACAGAGTCAGAATCCAAGCTGACACCCGTCAGTCAGTCAGGGTGTTGGCACAGTCCCATTCCATGGTGGCTGCATCCTCCTGCAGTGGCAGATGTGGCTCAGCTGGAGCAGTGCTCCTGGAGAAGGGGCAGTTTCCTCTGAAGGTGCAGGGATGATGTGGAAGGGTCTGGCTTTCCTCTGGAATCCAGTGGCAAAGGCTGCTCTGGTGTTCCAAATGTCAGTTTTTATCTGGGTAGGAAAGGCTTGGCTCCTGCCCTGGCTGGAGCATCTCCCATGGGATGATGGAATTTTATCAGCCATGCCCTGGGACTCACTGGCCATGAACAGGAGATCTCTCCTGGAGGGAGGATGGGCTGTGGAAAGATAAAGATGATTGCCCCAGCTGGTTTAAAGCTGCCCATGAGCAGATAATGTGTGCCAGGAGATCAGGGGCACTGCCCCACCCGGCTGTGACAGATGGGGACAGAATTCACATTGCTGGGCACATCCTGTATTGCAGCCCAACAACTGAGGCTTTTCCTCTCTGTTTTTTCCATCCTTGCTGCGCTGGTTTTTGCCAGGTTGGGCAGGGTCTGCCCTGCTGGGTCTGCTCTTTGAGATGATGCTTGTAAATACAGCAGGAATTGCACGTGGAGAAGTCAAATCCATGCAGAACTCTGCTAAAAAGCACTTGGAAAAGCAGCTAAAACTCCAGGATTTGCTGTGGGGATGTGGGATGCAGCCCAGAGCTCCATCACCCATCCTGGTGCTGCCACTGAGTGGATTCCTCCACCCTGGCTTTTAACTGGAATTACTGTTTTCATTTCCAAAAGTAATTAAAATATCAGACCTCGAGCTGTCATAACTGTCACAGGGTTTTTGTGCTCACATTCCTGATGCACATCTATCCCTGGTAATAACAGGGAAAATAAAAATGCCCCTGGAGAAACATGGGGGCTGAGGCAGCTCCGAGATCTGGACCAGGGGATTTTTCCATGAGTGATTCCCAGTGGTGAATTGCTGTGTTTGTCCTCAAGGATCTGAGTTTTTAATTGTTTGGATAAAGGAATATTGGGAGTTATTGGTTGGGGCAGCTCTGGGTGCACAATCCTGGGTAATTCACTGCAGGAATAGGAAATTAGGATCCATTAACTTATAAAATTCCTCAGGTTCTGATTTTCCTGGGGTTGTCTGGTTCATGTGATGGTGACAAACCCAGCCAAGGTTGCCCAATGTGTCTGGGGTGTTTGGTTTAGGTCTCCTGCTATAAAATTATAATTTTTTAAATAAGGTAAGGCTGGGTGTGTTAAACCCTTTGCTCTCAGCCTCCAACTGCAAATTCCCTCTCATTTTCCACGTGGGTCAGGTGGATTTCCCACCAAAACAAAGATGTGGCACAGCTGGGGCACATCCTTTGCTCTTCACCTGCTCTTCCCAAGAGTTAGAGGAGCACAGGGAGGACCTGAAATGGGATCTAAAATTCAGGGAATGACTTTTCATGGATGCTCCATTTGAGAAATGGCTCTGGGTTGGGTTTTTGTGGGTGCTCCTTGGTTTGGATTGAGGCTGTGAGTGGATTTGGGAAGGGGGAGAGAAGCAGGGTGGAGATTTTTCAGAAATGTGCCCCCCCAAAAAACCCAGAAAGAAAGAAAAGAATCCTTGTAAAGCAGAAATAAGGATCCAGCAGGTCTGGGAGCACTGGGGTGTTTTCCTCAGAGCTTTACTCCTTTTCCTGGCTCCCAAGCTCTTTTTCTCAGCTCACACTCACTCTCTCTCCTCCTCCTCTCTTCACAGGATTTCCCTTAATTTCCCCTGTTTTCTCCAGCTTCTCACAGTGCTGGGCATGGCTCTCTTGTACCTGGTGTTTTTCACAAGTGCATTTTATCCATTTCTATTGTTTTTTCCTTATTTTTATGGGATTCTCAGTGAAACACCTCCATCCCTGTAAAAAACTTGAAGAAACTCAACACTTTTTCTAGGCAAACCTCCTAAAAAAACTCAGCTTTCATGGTGGTCACTTGTGGGTTGCTGAGCATCTGAATCACCTTCAGATCCACTCCTGGATTGATCCAGGCTGGGATTCTGCACTTGGCTTCACCCAAACCTGGCTGGTGACTGGAATTTTCAGTGCCACCATCCAGTTAATAAAATTAAATACCCACAGTGGCTTTGAGCAGCCAAGGAAAGTGGTGGTGGCTCTGGAATAAATCAGGCAGGATCTCCAGCTGGTTGTGGTTTTGGGAATGCTGGACCTGGTGGGGATTTTTGGAAGAGAGCAGGATGGTTCCCCATGGAGGGGCTGGGTGTGGTGGTCTGTGATGGGCTGTACTGGTCAAACTGGTGTGGGCTGGAGGGAGCACTGGGGAGCTTGTTGGGCATCAGACCCTGACTGGAGGAGGAGGAGGAGGAGGATGGGATGTCTGTCAAACTGGGGGGCTGAGGACGGTTGGGCATCGACTGACTGAGGAGGGAGGAGGATGAGTTCGTGCCCAGCCCTGTCCTTCAGGCTCTAGGTGGCTCGCAGTTCTCTGCAGCGACGAGCCCCAGCAGGCAAGCAGCGGTCAGTGAGCCCTGTCCACCCCTGGACAAACCTGCACTCACGTAATTCTGAGCAGTTTCGGGAGGGTTTTCCTGTTGGGGAGGGTGTGTGTCACTTTGTGAAGGGTTGATCAGTTTCAGATTTCCTGGTTGGGGAGGGGAGGTCACTGTGTCACTTTTTGGTACAGAGTTTTGGATTCAGGGTTTCCCAAGGTTTTGTTTTTTTTTTGGGACAGGGTTTTGGATACAGGGTTCCTCATTTTTATTTTTTTTTTTCCTGCTGGGGAGGGGAGGTCACTCTGTGTCACTTTTTGGTACAGGGTTTTGGATACAGGGTTTCCCAAGGTTTTTTCCTGGTTGGGGAGGGGAGGTCACTGTGTGTCACTTTTTGGGACAGGGTTTTGGATTCAGGGTTTCCCAAGATTTTTTTTCCTGGTTGGGGAGGGGAGGTCACTGTGTGTCACCATTTTTTGGGACAGGGTTTCCCAAGGTTGGAGCATCCCAGGGTCGATGCTGGGTGATGTGAGGGTGGCACAGGGCTGGAAAAGGGAGCATTCCTTTGTGCTGCAGCCAGGATGGGACAGGGGCCCAGCTGGGGTGGGGATTTGTGGCACTGGCAGGAAAATGGGTTCTGGGTGGGCACATCCTGCTCCTGTGGGGATGGGGAACCTCCCCTTTGCTCCCCTTTTCTACCAAAGGAACAAGGCAGAAAATGGGCAGGGGAGGGGTGAAATGTGGAGAGAGGGGGAGGCAGGGAGAAGCAGAGCCCAGGCAATGGGAAGTGACAATTTAAATGGCTGTGTGGAGGGGCTCTCCCTTCAGGCTAATTAAATTTATCGGAGAACAGCAGGTTACCTTATTAGAGCCACGTGGGTTTAATTAACAAAGGAAAGTAATTAGCACAAGAGCTCTCGGAGCTGGAGGTCCTGCCTGTGCCAGGCTGAGCTGGGATGGGCAATCCTGGGATTGGAGTGCCAGGGCATGGAGCAGCAAATCCCAGAGGTGCCAGGGGGTCAGGAGAGCCCTGACCCTGCTGCCACCCCAGCCCAGCCCAGCCTTTGGTGCTGGGGCTGTTCAGAGCGTTCCTAAAATTGTTCCTAAAACCACTGTGAAAAACAGGGTTCACTGTTTTGGGAGGATTAAAAGGTTTAATAAAAAGACAATAAGAGGCAAACATAAAGGGTTAAAACAGCCGGGTGCTTGGCATGCTGCCAGGAGCACACCCTGCTTCGGGAACACCCCTTTAAATACGTTTTACAATTAATTTATTTGTTACATATTCATAGATTTCATGCACAGTTAACTGTTTTTGGGAACTGTTTAGCATGGCCACTCTTTGGGTTTGCCTTTTTAGAGCATGGGTGTTTCTTGGCTTGTGGTTTTATTTTTTCTTTATTTTTTTTTAATTTGGGTGGTGGTTTAGGCCTTTTGCAGTCGGTTGAGTGTTGATAATTGTGTCAGCTGTGGGGTTGTTATTACATGTTCACAGGCTGTTATTTTGACTAAACAGGTGGTTTAAGCATCCTATCTCTAAAAAAACTTATGTCTAACTTTTACTATTAACAATAGTTAAAAAAAAAAGAAATATAATATATAACATATAATATATAACATATAATATATAATATATAATATATAACATATAATATATAACATATAATATATAACATATAATATATAACATATAATATATAATATATAATATATAATATATAATATATAATATATAATATATAATATATAATATATAATATATAATATATAATATATAATATATAATATATAATGTATAATATATATATATATTATATAAATTATATATAATATATATCATATATATATTATATTATATATTATATATTATATATTATATGTTATATGTTATATATTATATGTTATATGTTATATATTATATATATAAAATATATAATAGATTCTATATATAATAGATAATAGATAATAGATAATACATATATAATATATATGATATATATGATATATATATTATATATATTATATATTATATATAGAATCTATTATATTTTTATATATATATACATATATATATATTAAAAATATATATATAAATAAAATATTTACTATACCCATATAGAAATGCTATTTTAGCATGATACATACAGCATTTATCCCAACACTTGCAAAGAGCCAACAACATTTCTAACACCACCCAGCCTCAAAACCCAGCCTGGCACGTGGGGACAGATTTCAGTGCAGGGTCTCATCCCAGCCTGGCAAAGTCCAGGGGTGGCACAGCAGCTTTTGGGTGGCCCCTTGCCCCCCCTCAGGGTTTCAGTGGGAGCAGTGGGGGTTAGTCAGGGCTCCTTGCAGCACAAACAGGCAGCAAGGCAGGAAGGAAATGCAGTCAGTGCATGGAAAATGTCTGCAGAGGACAAAGGGTGAAGTCAGATTCCGGTAACCGGCGCCTCGCTCCCTCCGTGGCTGTGTGTCCCTGCACTCCTCCTCCTCCTCCTCCTCATCCCTTTTTTCTCTCCCTGCTACTCCCAGCTGGATGCAGCCCAACATCCCATCCCATCCTGCCCTTCCCTGCCTGCCCATCTGGCTGGAGAGAGCTGAATCTCCTTCCTCTCTCTCCTTCCCCTCCTCCCTTTTTTCCCCCTCTGTGCTGCAGAGAGGGACTTGTGAAAGTTGCAGACGTGAGTCAGAAATAGCTCATAACTCATAACTCAGCTGCAGCCAGCAGCTGGAGCAGCCTCTGACCGAGGGGAGATGGGGGATTAAGCAGACTCCTTTGAAAGGAAGTTTATCTAAGGCACCGTGGTGTGGATGAGACTGGCCAGGACGGCTGGGAGAGGAGGAGGAGGAGGAGGAGGAGGAAGGCTGGGTCCCAGCACAGCCCTGCTTGGCTTGTGCTTGTTTTGGGAATTGGGGTCTGCTTGGGGGTGCCAGCCCCCCTACAAGTTTGAGAGTGAATTTCCACATCCATGGGGAATTTTGTCTCCTCGCAGCTCCTGGGGGAATGAGAGGGAGAGCAGGAGACTCCCTGTGCTTGCCCAGGCCCTGCACTCTCCTTGTCACCCCATGGGACATTTTGGGGAATATTAATGACATTCCTGACAGGCCTGTGCTTAAAAAACAACCACGGAGCTGCTGGGCTCAGCAGCATCTTGGATTGGGTTTTTTTTGGTTTTTTGGAGTAGGGACCCTCTTCCCACAGATGCCTGGAGGTGTGTTTGGAGAGTCTCACGTTGTCACTCCACTTACAGCTGCAGGAAAGGAAAAAACCAACCCAAAACCCCATCTTTGGGTGTTGTAAAACATTTAAAAATAAGTTTATTTCTTTACAACTTTAAAACTCTTGGAAACTTGATGGGCACTGACAAAATGTTGGTTTTGGGGGGCTTTTGGTGTTGTCATCTGGGATCCTCCTGGATCCCAGCAAAGCCAATGAAGGAGGTGCTGGAAAAGCAGCACCCCAAATTGTCAGTGCTGGCTTGGAGGCACCTGGGAATGTTGGGGTGCCCTTTTTGGGTGCTCTCAGAGCTGGGGGTCTCCCAGCCTCTGCTGGGACTGGAAGGGGAGAGGGGCTGGAGGGCACTCAGGGAAGGGAGGAGAGGAGTTTGGAGCAAACTGTGGGAAATTGCTTTTCTTCTGTCTGCTGCAGCAGGGAGGGCAGCAGAGCGGAAAAGTGTATTTTGTTGATTTGAAACTTGAGTGAAATGGGTAATGAAGACAGATCAATACCAGCCCTTCTGCGTTCCCTCTCTGGGAAAAAAAAAAAAAAAAAAAAAAAAATCCAGCTAGCCCGTCCATCTGGGCTCTCACTGAGGTTTTTCTGTTTGAACTTGGAGCAGCCCTGCTCCATCCCAAAGCCCCCAGCTGGGTGTCACTGGCACCATCCCACTCTGGGGCTGGTGTTTGGGGTTCACAGAGCAGCAAAGTCCCTTTAATGGCTGTAGAATCGTCAGTGTCAGCAGCCCGTGCCCATGGAGGGGGTGTAGGGACCCTGCCCTGCTGAGGAGGGGGCTCAGTGCTGTCACCTGTGCTGCCACTGTCCCCAAGCAGCACTGGAGCCCAGCCAGGTGTGATTGGGGCCTCCCCAGCAGGAAGGCTGTGCTAACGAGGATGCACTAATGAGGATGCTCTAACGAGGATCCACTTGGGCTGATCGTGCTGGGGATTGATTCCTCCTTTCCTTCACATGAAGATGAACATCAGGGCTTTGTGTCCTCCAGGCTGGTGTCCCCTCACCTGCTCACCCTGATGCCACCTGGGTTGGCAGCAGGAGCCAGGCTGGGATGGGCAATCCTGGGATTGGAGTGCCAGGGCATGGAGCAGCAAATCCCAGAGGTGCCAGGGGGTCAGGAGAGCCCTGACCCTGCTGCCACCCCACCCCACCCCAGCCTTTGGTGCTGGGGCTGTTCAGAGTGTTCCTAAAATTGTTCCTAAAACCACCCACAGCCTCAAAACCCAGCCTGGCACGTGGGGCTGAGCTTCACTTCTCCTCTGAGCCTGGGCAGATTTTAGTGCAGAGTCTCATCCCAGGGTCCAGGGGTGGCACAGCAGCTTTTGGGTGGCCCCTTGCCACCCCTCAGGGTTTCTGAGCCATGGCTGGGGTCACCTCAGTGTCAGTGGCATCACTGCCTGGCCCCAGGCACTGGGAGCACTCCCAGACTGACTGAGCCAGCTGGATCTTGGAGCTCACCCAGGGATGCTGAGTGCAGGGAGGGAGGCTGGGATGTGCCAGCAGCGTTGGGGCTGCTCTTCTCCTGGGAAAATTGGGTGCTCTGGGGTGGGATTTGCCCCTAAAACAGCACAAATCAAATCTATTCTCAGTGGTTGTTTCCTCCCTTCTGTTCCCAGCCCCTTAGGGTTTGTTTGTGTTTGGTTTGGGTGTGAAGAGAGCAGTTACAATTGGGAAAAACAGCACAAATGTGTTTTCTGCTGTTCCTAACAGGGAGTTAAACCCCAAGATCGGGTCAGAGCAGGGATGGGCAGCCCTGGGCTCTGCAGGAATCCAGGAGCACCCTCTGCAGAGAGAGAGAGAGAGAGAGGGGTGCTCATCCCAGTGATCCCAGAGCCAGCAGGGGTGGGGGACACGAGGTCTGGGATGGGGGACACGAGGTTTGAGGTGGGGACACGAGGTTTGGGGTGGGGACACGAGGTTTGGGGTGGGGACACGAGGTCTGGGGTGGGGGACATGAAGTCTGGGGTGGGGGACATGAGGTCTGGGGTGGGGGACACGAGGTCTGGAGATGGGGGCTTGAGGTTTGAGGTGGGGACATGAGGTCTGGAGTGGGGGACATGAGGTTTAAGGTGGGGACACAAGATCTGGAGTAGGAGACATGAGGTTTGGGGTGGGAGACACAAGGTCTGGAATGAGGGACACGAGATCTGGGGTGGGGACACGAGGTCTGGGATGGCTGAAGCAGGACCAGGAGCTGCCCCTTCCCGCAGTGGCAGTGACGAGCGGCCCTTGGGGACACCGTGGCCCCTGTGGTGACCTCGGTGGCTGCTGTGGTGACCTCATGGCCGGGTGACAGCTGGAGCAGGGATGTTTGGAGGCTGCCAGAGGATGTCCCCAGGCTGTGCCAAGCCAGCTGTCCCCGGGGTCAGCAGGGCACTGTCCCTCTGATGGCAGCAGCCCCGTGGTGCTGCGAGCCAAGGCCGGGGAGTTCAATCCCTTCCCGTAAAAACAACCCAAAAAAAAAAGAAAAAAAAAAAAATCCAGGAAAAATTTCTCAAGAGCCTCACTCCCCATCCTGCCTTCATCCCACCCAGCCAAGTCCTGCTTCCCTCAGCTGGCTTTGGCTCAGGGAGGGAGTATTCCCTGGAATACCTGCCTGTTTTTCCAGCCTGCTGCTCCCGCCCCACCTCTGGCACGGGGATTGCAGCTGGAGCAGCAGCCCCTGGAGATGCTGCTGGCCAGCAGGAGCTGCTTTGGGAGCAGCCAGAGCTGTTAGTAAGCACTTTGTGCGGGGTGGCAGCCGGCCAAGGCCTGAGTCAAACCCTTCCTGCCTCGGTGTCTGGCAGATGGCAGCGAGTGACGCGCCGGGCTGGTCCCCAGCCACTGCTGGGGCTGCTCCCGGGGGCTGGGCTGGCAGGGGACAGCTCTGGGGACAGCTCCCGAGGGCTGGGCTGCCTGGGGACAGCTCTGGGGACAGCTCCCGAGGGCTGGGCTGCCTGGGGACAGCTCTGGGGCTGCTCCCGGGGGCTGGGCTGCCTGGGGACAGCTCTGGGGACAGCTCCCGAGGGCTGGGCTGCCTGGGGACAGCTCTGGGGCTGCTCCCGAGGGCTGGGCTGCCTGGGGACAGCTCTGGGGCTGCTCCCGAGGGCTGGGCTGCCTGGGGACAGCTCTGGGGACAGCTCCCGAGGGCTGGGCTGCCTGGGGACAGCTCTGGGGACAGCTCCCGAGGCTGGGCTGGCAGGGGACAGCTCTGGGGACAGCTCCCGAGGGCTGGGCTGCCTGGGGACAGCTCTGGGGACAGCCCCCGAGGGCTGGGCTGCCTGGGGACAGCTCTGGGGCTGCTCCCGGGGCTGGGCTGGCAGGGGACAGCTCTGGGGACAGCTCCCGGGGGCTGGGCTGGCAGGGGACAGCTCTGGGGCTGCTCCCGGGGCTGGGCTGCCTGGGGACAGCTCTGGGGCTGCTCCCGGGGGCTGGGCTGCCTGGGGACAGCTCTGGGGACAGCTCCCGAGGGCTGGGCTGCCTGGGGACAGCTCTGGGGACAGCTCCCGAGGGCTGGGCTGCCTGGGGACAGCTCTGGGGCTGCTGCGGGGCTGGGTGGTGGCAGGGGACAGTGCTGGGGCTGCTCCCAGGGGCTGGGCTGCCTGGGGACAGCTCTGGGGCTGCTGCGGGGCTGGGCGGTGGCAGTTGGTGACACTCGGCCCTCTGCTAGGTGACACTCAGCCCTTAGAGCCCCTGTGCTGCTCTGGTGCCCAGGGGTGGTGGCAGCTGGGTGACATTTACCTCTCACATCCCCTGTGCTGCTCTGGTGCCCAGGGATGGTGGCAGATGGGTGACACTCACCCTTCAGCTGGGGGACACTCACCCCTTACAGCCCCTGTGTTGCCCTGTTGTCCAGGGATGGTGGCAGATGGGTGACACTCACCCCTCACAGCTGGCACCCTCCAGCTCTCACACTGACCACCTGCATCCCAGGTTTTTTTGACCATCTGCATCCCAGATTTTTGTGACCACCTGCATCCCAGATTTTCAGGCAGTTGTTGCTCAGTCCTGCTGTTGCCCAGGGTGCCAGGCTGGCCTCATTCCCTGCCGTGGGCAATCCTGTCACTGAGGGCTGTGGCTGCAGGTGAAGTGTCCCAGGGCCACCCTGGCGTGTGTCCCTGTGGGGCTTTGGCCAGGTTGGGATGGATGTTTCCAACCCCATTTCTCATTTTGCCAGAACAGGAGCTCTCCCTGTCCCCAGCAGCTGGCACTGGGACACAGAGCCCCCAGAACTGGGGTCAAGGCTGGAACATTCCCAGCACCAAGAATGGGATGAATGGGACAAAACCATGTGGGTTTGAAGTGGGAATTTTTCCTCTTTTACCAAAAGTCGCTGCTTTCCCTGGAAACCTTAACTGGGAGAGGAGCGTTTTCCATGCTGGGAACCCTTCCCAGGAACCAAGGAAGCAGCAGAGCCAGAACTCCCCTCTCAATTCACCCCATTCCCACCTCACCCCCACATGGATCCACCATTTCTCTGTGTCAGCTCCTCATCCAAGCAGAGGGGAGGAAAAAAAAAAAAACCCATTTAATGCAGACAAAGGTTGTATGAAAATATAATTCTGCTTTTGTTAGCAGCCATCAAACTCTAAAAAGCGTCACTTTTGTTTTCTTGTAACATTGTGAAAACCTCGTGTCGGATCGAGAGCTGGGGCCCTCTCGACTAATCGCCTCTCCTTTGTGTTTTTAGATTATAGGGGCAATTAGTGTTGTCAAAACCTCTGGCAATTCTCTTTGCTCTTGACAGGGTGTCAGTCCGCTGGGCGAGAAATGGAAGGTGTTATAACTCTCCGGTAATTAGGATGCCTCCGATTTGAAAATGCCAGCAAACGTGTTCGAGGGGTCGGGGAGGGGGCGGGGAGCCCGCCCGGGCTGGGGGTGTGGAGCAGCAATTAATTAGGGTCTCTCATTCCGAGCACGTTTGCTGGCTGATGAATTGGCAGAGGGAAATTAGCAGCTCTCCTTAGCCGGCTTCCCTCCCTGGCCAGATGTTGGCACAGCTGGCTGGGAGCAGCTGTGTGCCCAAAGAGCAGCTCCTCGCTGCGGGCTCAGAGCCTTGCAGGGTGGGAAGTCAGAGGGATGAATCGATAGCTGAGGTGACAGACAGAGCTGGCCCCGTGTCCTCCCTGCAGCAGAATGCCTGAGTGGACAGATAAGGGTTTGCAATCTCCCCTGAAGGTCAGATGGACACCCATCCCCGAGGGGAGGGATGCACCCTGTGCTCCCATCCCCGAGGGGAGGGATGCACCCTGTGCTCCCATCCCAGGGGGGAGGGATGCACCCTGTGCTCCCATCCCTGCTGGAGGGATGCACCCTGTGCACCCATCCCTGCTGGAGGGATGCACCCTGTGCTCCCATCCCAGGGGGAGGGATGCACCCTGTGCTCCCATCCCCGAGGGGAGGGATGCACCCTGTGCTCCCATCCCAGAGGGGAGGGATGCACCCTGTGCTCCCATCCCCGAGGGAGGGATGCACCCTGTGCTCCCATCCCAGAGGGGAGGGATGCACCCTGTGCTGCCATCCCAGAGGGGAGGGATGCACCCTGTGCTCCCATCCCTGCTGGAGGGATGCACCCTGTGCTCCCATCCCAGGGGGAGGGATGCACCCTGTGCTCCCATCCCAGGGGAGGATGCACCCTGTGCTCCCATCCCCGGGGAGGGATGCACCCTGTGCTCCCATCCCTGCTGGAGGGATGCACCCCCAGGGGGAGGGATGCACCCTGTGCCCCATCCCCGCTCCCCATCCCCGAGGGGAGGGATGCACCCTGTGCTCCCATCCCTGCTGGAGGGATGCACCCTGTGCTCCCATCCCAGGGGGAGGGATGCACCCTGTGCTCCCATCCCAGAGGGGAGGGATGCACCCTGTGCTCCCATCCCCGAGGGAGGGATGCACCCTGTGCCCCCCAGAGGGGAGGGATGCTGTGCCCCATCCCAGAGGGGAGGGATGCACCCTGTGCTCCCATCCCCAGAGAGGAGGGATGCACCCTGTGCTCCCATCCCAGAGGGGAGGGATGCACCCTGTGCTCCCATCCCTGCTGGAGGGATGCACCCTGTGCTCCCATCCCAGCGGGAGGGATGCACCCTGTGCTCCCATCCCTGCTGGAGGGATGCACCCTGTGCTCCCATCCCAGGGGGGAGGGATGCACCCTGTGCTCCCATCCCTGCTGGAGGGGCTGCCAGGGCTCCAGGCTGGGCATCACTGGGGGTCCTGGGCAGGACCCAGGCTCTCAGTGGGATTGTGCTGGGTTTCTCTGCTCTTGGAATCCTGGGCTGAGGGGCAGAGGAGTTGCTTGGTTTGGATCAGAACCGGATCCTGGCTGGTGCTCTGCCCCATCCCTCGTGCCAAGGAGCTGCTGCCTCTTCCTGGGATCCCCTGGAAGAGCCTGTGGCTGCTGGTGGCTCCTGCCCAGCAATTCTTAATTGCTTTCCCAGGAATATGAGGCATCCAGGAGGGTCATTAAATTACAGCAAAGCCCTGGCAGTGCCCAGAACCTCGGGAAGGGCTTTGGGCTGGTGGGAATCAGGGAAGGCTGGGACAAAGCAGCTCCTGATGGCTCCATCCGGGCACTGCTCCACCTGGGCAGGGCCCAGCAGGGCTGGGATCCATCACCAACACCTTCCCAGGAGCTCTGCCTGGCTCCCGGGGGTGTGGAGCCGTGTTTTGATAACCAAAGGCAGGGGCTGGCAGGTTCCCTCCCCTTGGCACAGCAATTACCAGAGTTACTGGTGTCAGCTGGAGGTAAAGCTTTGATGTGTCTGGAGAACCCTGTAACCTCTTCCTCAGTGCTCTGCTGAGTTCTTTGGGTGATCTCTATCTTCCCACTTCCCTGGCGTTTCCCTGCACCCTTCCCATGCTCCCAGCAGGAGGGGGAGCTGTGGTTTCCTGCCCAGTTCCCCCCAGTTAAATTGCATTTAAAAAGAGCTTGAGGGGGGAGCAGATGGTTCAGGGAACTTCATCTCCCTGCACTGGGACAAGGGACAGACCAGGAGCTTCATCCAGAAGTGGCAGGGGGCACAGAGGATGCTCTGGGAGAGGCTCTGATGGCGTTTTTTGGGAGTTTCAGAGTTTTTTGGGCTGGTTGTGGTAACTGTCCTTGCTGCCGCAGGTGCCCGTGTCCGTGGCCATGATGTCCCCGCAGATGATCACACCACAGCAGATGCAGCAGATCCTGTCCCCACCCCAGCTCCAGGCCCTGCTGCAGCAGCAGCAGGCCATAATGCTGCAACAGGTAATGCTGCAGGGGGGCTGAGTCCAGCCAGGCAATTCCCACCCGGCTTTGGGAATGCTGGGGTTTGGTGGAGGCAGGAAAATGGGTTCTTTCCTCCCCTGCTTTCCACATATTTCCCCTGGGATTCCCAGGGATGAAAAGAAGGTCTCAAAACCTACAAAATTCGTGCTCTGGGGCTGCCCAGCTCCTGGGAAAAGCCAGGGTGAGGGTGGGTGCTCTGGGTTTGATGTGCCCCAAGCTGAGCCCCCGTGGCCACTGCTGGGCTTTGGGCAGGTGTCTGTATCCAGCTCCAGAGCTGAGGGTTGTTTCTCATGGCCCTGCTCAGCTTTTCCAGAGATTTTAGTTGGATGGGGAGGAAAGAAAAAGGAGGAGAAGGGGAATAAAAAAAAAAAAAAAGAAAGAAAAAAAAAGCAGATTTCCACTTTGAAACAAAATAGGTCTGCTTGGGTAAACAGAGGGAAGGAGGGAGAGAGGGAGAAACCCCAGAAGCATCCTCCACACCCTTCCTCCTGCCTCCAGTACCTGTTTACTCCAAACAGCCTGATAAGGATTCAAGGTTGGCCCCAGGGAAAGAACAAAGGGTAAACACTACCCTGGGTGGGTCCTTCCACAAGCCTCTTTGGAGCCGGATAAAGAAACACGTTTGACTGCAAATTAAACAACCCAGGCCGGAATAGCTCACATTCTCCACCGGCAGCAAACCAAACATCACACCTCTCACCCCTGACCCAATGTTCCTGCTCCCAGCCCTGGCTGGGGCTGGCTCGGGGGTAAACACCCAGCCCCTCCAAACCTGTTCTCCGACACAAACAGCCCGTGCCTGCCGCCAGCCCCGAGCTGATAAAGGCAGCCCGACATCCCCGGGGACATTCCTGAGCCCCTGCCAGGGGGCTGGGGGGGTCTCACTGACCTCCCCGTGCCTTCCCCCTCTCCCTGCACGCAGCAAATCCATCACCCACGGTTTATTCAGGGGTCAGGGTGAGGGCTGGTGGCAGTGCCAGCAGGCTGGGACCCTCTCTGGTGGCTCCCGGGGATCCAGGGGGTTTATCCCTGGCTCAGTGGCCTCTGCTTTGATTTAAGCTGAATCCCCAGCTCTCACAGGCCAGGGGTTGTGGCTGCTCCTGGGCATCACCAGCTGGGACCCCACTGGCTCTCACAGCACTTGTCAGAGCTGTTTTGGGGTCCCACCACGCCACAGCTGGGGCTCTGGGATGTGCCAGAGCACCCCAGCCTGCTTTCCTCTCAGAGGACAGCGGGTTGGCATTAAAATAAACAGCAGGGTGGGCACCGGTGGGGTTTGGGGGGTTCATGGGGATCCAGAGCCCTTGGGAATGCATGCCCAGGGTTCCTCTGAGTGCCCTGGGGGGTCCTTCCCTCCACCCTGCAGCAGGTGACACGGGGAGCCTGCCCTGGGGACAGTGCCAGGAGTGGCTGTGGCAAAGCCTGGGGGTGGGCACAGGGTGGGGAGATTTGGGCACAGGGTGGTGAGATTTGGGCACAGGGTGGTGAGGTGGGCACAGGGTGGGGAGATTTGGGCACAGGGTGGTGAGATTTGGGCACAGAGTGGTGAGGTGGGCACAGGGTGGTGAGATTTGGGCACAGGGTGATCAGGTGGGCACAGGGTGATGAGATTTGGGCACAGGGTGGTTCCCTGCTGCTCCCCTTGCTGATCCCGTTGCTCTCTCCCTTTCCCAGCTGCAGGAATACTACAAGAAGCAGCAGGAGCAGCTTCACCTGCAGCTGTTGACCCAGCAGCAAGCAGGAAAGCAGCAACCCAAAGAGGTGAGCTCAGCTGGGGGGTGCCAGGCCAGCAGAGCTGGGGGCCAGCACTGGGCCAGTGATGCCCCAGGGGGTTGTGGCTGTGTTTTGGGGACATCACCCAGAGCCTGGGGACAGAGCCCAGCCAGCAGACAGCACCACTCCCTTCCTTTTCCTCGGGTATTTTTGCCCCTCTCCCTTCCCAAAATGCTTCACAGGGGTTGGTTTTTTTTTTTTTTTGCAGTGCATTTTTGCAGAATTCTTGCCTGGCATTGCTGCCCCTCCACTGAGTGTCCCTCCACGGGCTCCCAGTGACAAGGGACACTGAGCCACTCCCTCCACATCCCTGCTGCAAGCAGGGCTGCTGGGGCTCTTTGTGGCCATCACTCCTCCCAAAATCCAGCACCCTGATGAACACCCAGCACTTGAAAATCAGCTTTTTGGCAGGGAGGGAGGATTTTAAGCTCAGACTGTGGCACAGGAGGGACTCACTGGCAAAACCACGTTGGCATCAGGGGCTCAGGGGTGGCTGCAGTGGCTCAGGGTCACCTGGCCCAGGCTGTCCCTGTGGGGTGTGGGTGCATTTGCAGGGTCAGGGATATCAGAGCCAGCTCCAGCAGCTCTGGGAAATGGGGGAGACATAAATGTGAAGCTTCCTCAAGGACTTTCCTGCTGGCCCTGGTGATGTTCTCTTGCAGCACCGAGCAGGGATATAATTAAGCTGGAACAAAGCGCTTGCTTAGCGGGCTCTGCTTTAAAAAGCACGTGTTAACTTTTAATTAAATGGTACAGAGGAGACAGGAAATTTATCCAACGAGAAAAGGGTGTAGCAGGGGGGGAAGGGGTGTTGGGTGCTGCTGGAGAGGTGTGTGTCCAGTTTTCCAGCTGGGAAAAGCACTGAGGGGGACCCAGAAAGGGGATGTCAGTGTTTCCCTTCCTCAAAATCCTTGGATAAGCTTTTTTTACTCAAAAATTTGGGTAGCTGGTATTCCTAAAGTCTGTGTTAATGTTTGCCTGCTGGGAATGGTGATGCTGTGGCTTCCCTGAAACCTTGGGAAGAGCTGGGATGGCTCCACAGAGCCACCCTTGGATTTTTCATGGAAACCCATGGCCAGAATTCATTCCAGCCCTGCTGCAGGATTCATAAACCCAGCGCCTTCTGCTTCCCCTCTGCCTGATTGCAAGGGCTCCTCTCAGCACTGCTGTGAGTCAGCAGCTTGGAGCAGGATCCCCAGGTGGGAATGGGGCCTGGAAGGATCTGGGATCAGGGGCAGCATCTCTGGGAGCAGGAGCAGCTCTGATCTCCCCAGGAGCAGGGGCAGAATTTTTGGTAGGAGCAGCTCTGATACCCCAGGAGTAGGGGCAGAATTTCCAGGAGGAGAAGCTCTGATATCCCTGGGATCAGGGGCAGAATTTCTGGGGGGAGCAGCTCTGATCAGCCTGGGATCAGGGGCAGCGTCTCTGGGAGCAGGAACAGCTCTGATCTCCCTGGATTAGGGGCAGAATTTCTGGGAAGAGCAGCTCTGATCAGCCTGGGATCAGGGGCAGAATTTTCAGGAGCAGCTCTGACCTCCTCAAGAGTAGGGGCAGAATCTCTGGGAGCAGGAACAGCTCTGATCTCCCTGGATTAGGGGCAGAATTTTCAGGAGGAGCAGCTCTGATATCCCTGGGATCAGGGGCAGAATTTTTGGGAGGAGCAGCTCTGATATCCCTGGGATCAGGGGCAGAATTTTTGGGAGGAGCAGCTCTGATCCACCTGGATTAGGGGCAGAATTTTTGGGAGGAGCAGCTCTGATCTCCCTGGGGTCAGCACGGCTGGGGGTGCCCCAGAGAAGGGGAGGACAGACAAGAGGATGGAGATGTGTGGGAAGAACCTGTCAGCAGCATCCTGCCCCTGAGGGTGTGGGGATGGATGTGGGGATGCTCCTGCCCCTGGGGATGTGGGGATGGATGTGGGGATGGATGTGGGGGTGCTCCTGCCCCTGGGGATGTGGGGATGGATGTGGGGGTGCTCCTGCCCCTGAGGGTGTGGGGATGGATGTGGGGATGCTCCTGCCCCTGGGGATGTGGGGATGGATGTGGGGGTGCTCCTGCCCCTGGGGATGTGGGGATGGATGTGGGGATGCTCCTGCCCCTGGGGATGTGGGGATGGATGTGGGGATGCTCCTGCCCCTGAGGATGTGGGGATGGATGTGGGGGTGCTCCTGCCCCTGAGGGTGTGGGGATGGATGTGGGGATGCTCCTGCCCCTGGGGATGTGGGGATGGATGTGGGGATGGATGTGGGGGTGCTCCTGCCCCTGGGGATGTGGGGATGGATGTGGGGATGCTCCTGCCCCTGAGGATGTGGGGATGCTCCTGCCCCTGGGGATGTGGGGATGGATGTGGGGGTGCTTCTGCCCCTGAGGGTGTGGGGATGGATGTGGGGGTGCTCCTGCCCCTGAGGATATGGGGATGCTCCTGCCCCTGGGTATGTGGGGGTGCTCCTGTCCAGAGGTGCTGCACCACACTGGGGGCAGGAGGAAGGGGCAGGGAGAGGCAGCTGATCCATGAATCCATGCATCCCACTGAGCTGTGGCACATCCCAGCTCATCCTGGAGCATTTTCCTGTACTGGGGTGTGACACCACCCCCCAAACCTCCAGCAGCATCCTGGCTGTGGGGGGAACAACGAGCTGTGGTGCAGCCTCTCACCTTCGCGTCTCCCATCCCAAACAACAACGGGGTGCAGAGACCCCCCAACCCCCCTGGGAGGGTGTCTGTGTGTCCCCAGAGCTGCTGAGGGCAGGGCTGTCCCTCTGCTGAGGCAGCAGGGCGGGGAGGGGGGGCTGTGCTGCCTAACCCTGGTGTCACATTAATGAAGTGCTGCTGTCAGTCCCGCGTGTCACGGCTCCGGCTCCTCCTGATGTGCTCATAAATCAAAGTGACGGCACCTCCTGCCCCGGTGGCTGCACCCGCTGGGCTGCAGCCAGTGCAGGAGAGGCTGCAGAGCCCAGCCCTGCGCTGGGAATGGCTGGGAATGGGCTGGGAATGGGGTGGGAATGGCTGGGAATAGCTGGGAATGGGGTGGGAATGAGCTGGGAATAGCTGGGAATGAGCTGGGAATGGGTTGGGAATGGGTTGGGAATGGCTGGGAATGGGCTGGGAATGGCTGGGAATGCGCTGGGAATGGCTGGGAATAGCTGGGAATGGGTTGGGAATGGCTGGGAATGGGTTGGGAATAGGTGGGAATGAGCTGGGAATGAGCTGGGAATGGGTTGGGAATGGGCTGGGAATGGGTTGGGAATGGGCTGGGAATGAGCTGGAATTGGGCTGGGAATGGGATGGAATGGGCTGGGAATGGGTTGGGAATGGCTGGGAATGGGCTGGGAATAGCTGGGAATGGGTTGGGAATGGCTGGGAATGAGCTGGGAATGGGGTGGAATGGGCTGGGAATGGGCTGGGAATGGCTGGGAATGAGCTGGGAATGGCTGGGAATGAGCTGGGAATAGCTGGGAATGGGTTGGAATGGGCTGGGAATAGCTGAGAATGGGTTGGGAATTGACTGGGAATAGGCTGAGAATGGGTTGGGAGTGGATTGGAATGAGCTGGGAATGAGTTGGGAATAGGCTGGGAATGGGTTAAGATTGGATTGGGAATGGAATGGGAATGAACTGGGAATGGATTGGGAATGGATTGGGAAAGGACTGATAACAGGCTGGGAATGTGTTTGGAATGGAATGGGAATGGGAATGGACTGGGAATGGCTGGGAATGAACTGGGAATGGGTTGGGAATGAGCTGGGAGTGTATTGGGAATGGACTGGGAATAGACTGGGAGTGGCTGGGAATGAGCTGGGAATGGCCTGGGAATCCCATCCCATCCCATTGATCCCATTATCCCATCCCAGCTGCTGTCTCTAACCAAGGCAGGGACTGTGTCCATCCCACACGGTGGCAGAGCTTTCCCCACCAGGAGGGGACACCCTGGGGGACAGAGCAGTGGCTGCAGAGCCTCAGGCACAGCCTGCTCCTGCCCTTTCCCCTCCATCCTGCTGATCCCATGGCCTGCAGCCCTCCTGGCTCAGGATTTCTCTTCACTGAGCAGGAATTGCTTTGATTTGGGCCTTGATCTTTAAGGGCAGGGCTGAGACAGGGGCAGGGGGGATCCAGGTCTGGCTCTGGGGAGGTGATTCTGCTGTGGAGAGCACAGGGAGAGGGCACAGATCTCTCTGGGGCTGAGAAACTGGAATTCAGCTCAGTCTGTACCCTAGGCAGGGCTCGTGGTCATGCCTGGTGTTCACAGAGGGGTTGGGAGCTCATCCTCACCCTCTGATTCACAAAACCACAGCTGAGCATCCACAGGGATCCAGTGAGAGCCTGGGTGCTGATCCTGATCTTAGTCATGGACTGGGATGGTCCTAAACTCAGTCCTGGATTGGGATTGTACCAAACTCACTCAGTTATGGATTGGGATGGCCACAAACTCAGTCATGGGCTGGGATTGCCCCAAATTCAGTCATGGATTGGGATTGTACCAGGCTCAGTCCTGGACTGGGATTGCCCCAAAATCAGTCATGGATTAGGATGACCCCAAACTCAGTCCTGGGCTGGGATTGCCCCAAAATCAGTCATGGATTAGGATGACCCCAAACTCAGTCCTGGACTGGGATTGCCCCAAACTGAGAGCCTGGGATTGCCCCAAACTCAGTCATGGATTAGGATTGCCCCAAACTCAGTCATTGATTGGGGTTGTACCAACCTCAGTCCTGGACTGGGATGGCCCCAAACTCATTCATGGGCTGGGATTGCCCTAAACTCAGTCCTGGACTGGGATGGCCCCAAACTGAGAGCCTGGGATTGCCCCAAACTCATTCATGGGCTGAGATGGCCCCAAACTCAGTCCTGGGCTGGGATGGCCCCAAACTCATTCACGGGCTGGGATTGCCACTGAGTCTCTGCTGTCCCCTGTTGATGCAGCCTCAGGGATCCCCAGCTCCCTGGAATCCCCGTGCTGGGGGGCCCTGAATCCCCACAACACTCACAAACAGCAACATCCTGACTGCAGAGCTCTGCTGCTCCTCTGTGAGAACAGGAAAACATGGAAATTCTCCTTTGGGGGGGCTGCAGAGTGCAGGGAGGGGGGGGGCTGTGCCCCAATCCTGGCTCCTCACTCCCCGTCTGCCCACACAGGGGGGTTTGGGGGGTTCAGGGGGTCACGGAGCTGCCTGCCCCACTAATGAGGCCACACAGCCCTGGGGCAGCTCCCCTCTCCCAGCCAGCCAGGATTAGCAGCTGCCTGTCCCCAGCTCTAATTGAATTCTCTCCCCTTCACTTCATTCTCATGGATTTCTCGGCGCCTCCCCAGGGACCTGTCCTGCCTAACTAGTTTAGGGCCATCGATGCTGCTCAGAGCCTGGCCAGCTCTGGGGAGTGGGGGACTGTCACCTTCTTGTGGGGTGGCTGTGACCGGGGTGGGAACACTGGGGCTGGCACTGGGAACCCCTTCCTTACACCAGTTTCAGCCCCTCACCACAGCAGTGCTCATAATGATAATTTTTGACAAATAAGAGGGTTCTGTGCCTGATTTTTGACAAATTCCTGCTTTACAACAGGGTTCTGTGCCTGTTGCCTGCCCCTTGCCCTGCACCAGTTTCAGCCCCTCATCACAGCAGTGCTCATAATGATAATTTTTACCAAATTCCTGCCTTACAACAGGGTTCTGTGCCTCATTTTTGACAAATTCCCGCCTTACAGGAAGGTTCTGTGCCTGATCTTTGGCAAATTCCTCCCTTCCAAGAGGGTTCTGTGCCTGATTTTTGAAAAATTCCTGCCTTACAACAGGGTTCTGTGCCTGTTGCCTGCCCTTTGCCCTGCACCAGTTTCAGCCCCTCATCACAACAGGCTCATAACAATAATTTTTGACAAATTTCTGCCTTACAGGAAGGTTCTGTGCCTGATTTTTGACAAATTCCTTCCCTTCCAAGAGGGTTCTGTGCCTGATTTTTGTCAAATTCCCGCCTTACAGGAAGGTTCTGTGCCTGATTTTTGACAAATTCCTGCCTTACAAGAGGGTTCTGTGCCCGATTTTTGACAAATTCCTGCCTTACAGGAAGGTTCTGTGCCTGCTGCCTGCTGGGACCCCCCTTTTTTTACACCCCCCAGCCAGTCTGTGCAGGTTCCTCCCAGCACAGCTCCTCTCTCTGCCTTTCTTCCCAGCGCTTTATTTTTCCCTTCCCCTTTTCCCTTTCCTTCCCCTCCTCTTCCGATAGATCAAAGGCTCCGTGCGGCTCAGCCGGGAGCCGAGCAGCAGGATGTCCCCAAGGCTGTCACCCCTGGCTGCCAGCACCCCTCAGCACCCCCCTGCTGCCCTGGAATAAAGCTTGGATTGGGGATTTGTCCTTCCTTTTGTCTCTGCAGCCGTTGGGGAACAAGCAGCTGGCCTTCCAGCAGCAGCTCCTGCAGATGCAGCAGCTGCAGCAGCAGCACCTGTTAAACCTGCAGCGCCAGGGCTTGGTGAGCCTGCCACCAGGACAGGGCACAGTGCCCCTGCAGAGCCTGCCCCAAGGTAAGGACACGGCCCAGGGGGGCTGCTGGGCACAGTTCTGGGGGAGGATGGGGGGGTTTGGGGGTCCCTGATTTGGGTTGGAGCTGCGGGGTTGGGGTTTGGGGTGTCCCTTGGGGCAGTTTGGGGGTGTCAGGTTGGACCTCTTCCTCTGAAAGGTTTCAGCACCTCTTCCTCTGGGGTTGGGGCACCTCATCCTTTGTCAGGGTTCCTGTGCAGAGGGTGCAGGGTTGGGGCAGCTCTTCCTCTGGATGGGGTGTCAGGATTTGGGGCACCTCTTCCTCTGGAAGGGGTTGTCAGGATTTGGGGCACTTCTTCCTCTGGCAGGTTTTGGGGCACCTCATCCTTTGTCAGGGGATGGCAGGATTTGGGGCACTTCCTCCTCTGGATGGGATTTCCAGGATTTGGGGCACCTCTTCCTCTGGATGGGGTGTCAGGATTTGGGGCACCTCCCTCTGGCAGGTTTTGGGGCACCTCATCCTTTGGCAGAGGAGTGTCAGGATTTGGGGCACCTCTTCCTCTGGATGGGATTTCCAGGATTTGGGGCACCTCTTCCTCTGGCAGGTTTTGGGGCACCTCATCCTTTGTCAGGGGATGCCAGGATTTGGGGCACTTCCTCCTCTGGATGGGATTTCCAGGATTTGGGGCACCTCATCCTTTGGCAGAGAACTGTCAGGATTTGGGGCACCTCTTCCTCTGGATGGGATTTCCAGGATTTGGGGCACCTCTTCCTCTGGCAGGTTTTGGGGCACCTCATCGTTTTGCAGAGGAGTGTCAGGGTTTGGGGCATCTCTTCCTCTGAAAGGGATTTCCAGGATTTGGGGCACCTTTCCTCTGGCAGGAGGGTGCCAGGATTTGGGAATCCAGGCTCTCCCCCTTGGGAACAGCTCTGTGAGTGCTGCAGGTGCCTTAGTTTGGGTTTCTCAGTGGGGCCGTGCAGCCTCCCCTTGCTGTGCCCAGCTCAGGTGATCTGTCCCAGCGCTGGGTGAGATTTGGGGAGCCAGGAGGAGCCCCTGGCTGCTGCCTGCTGTCCCTGCTGACCTCAGCCACTCTCTCCTGTGCCACAGCTGTTTGTCCCTCGGACCTGCAGCAGCTCTGGAAGGAGGTCACGGCCGCCCAGCCCGTGGAGGACAGCATCAAGCAGGAAGGTCTTGACCTCACCACCAACACCTCCAACTCTACCTCGTTTTCGGCCGCCAAGGTCTCGCCTCCCATTTCCCACCACCCTCTGCCCAATGGACAGAGCACCATGCACACGCCCAGAAGGGACAGGTAGAGCCGGGTTGGGCCCTGGCACTTTGTGCTTTTATTCCTGGAGAGGTGGAAGGGGCTGGGATCTCATCCACAGGGCTGGGGGGGGTCTCTGCCCACCCCCTAAGAGAGGCCTGGCACTGTTTTGCTGCACCCACAGAGGACAGGGAGCTGTCACTGTGGGGTCTCCCACAGCTGGGAATGCTGGAGCATCCCCACCTGAAGGCTCCTTTCCCTCTCGTGCAGCTCTTCCCACGAAGAGACCCCCGGCTCCCACCCGCTCTACGGCCACGGCGAGTGCAAGTGGCCGGGCTGCGAAACCCTCTGTGAGGACCTGGGCCAGTTTGTCAAGTGAGTGTCACTCTTTGGGGGAGGTTTTTGGGACAGAACGGAGCTGGTGGAGTGGGGGAGATGCTGGGAGTCAGTTCAGACATCCCAAAACGTGCACCCAGAGCTGGGTGACCACGTGGAGGAGGAGAAAACACATCAGGGATTGCTGCTGGTGCTGTCCCATCCTTGGAAGTGTCCAACACCAAGAGGTGACCCTGCCCATGGCAAAGTGCAATGGGACGAGTTTTGTGAGCACTTCTAAGGCAAACCATTGGCTGGGGGGAGGGATCTGGAGGAGGCTGACCACATGGAGGAGGACAAAACACAGCAGGGCTTGCTGCTGGTGCTGTCCCATCCCAAAAGGTGACCCTGCCCATGGCAAAGTGCAATGGGACGAGTTTTGTGAGCACTTCCAAGACAAACCATTGGATGAGGGAGGGATCTGGAGGAGGCAGCAGGGCGAGGGGGGCTGGCAGCTGAGCTGGTGGAGGGCGGGAGATGCTGGGAGTCACTTCAGACATCCCAAAACGTACACCCAGAGCTGGGTGACCACATGGAGGAGGACAAAACACAGCAGGGCTCGCTGCTGCTGCTGCTGCTGTCCCATCCCACGAGGTGACCCTGCCCATGGCAAAGTGCAATGGGACGAGCTCTGTGAGCACTTCCAAGGCAAACCATTGGCTGTGGGGAGGCTCTGGGGGAGGCAGCAGGGCGAGGGGGCTGGCAGCTGAGCTGGTGGAGGGGGGGAGATGCTGGGAGTCACTTCAGACACCCCAAAATGTGCACCCAGAGCTGGGTGACCACATGGAGGAGGACAAAACACAGCAGGGCTCACTGCTGCTGCTGTCCCATCCCACGAGGTGACCCTGCCCATGGCAAAGTGCAATGGGACGAGTTTTGTGAGCACTTCCAAGGCAAACCATTGGCTGGGGGAGGCTCTGGGGGAGGCAGCAGGGCGAGGGGGGCTGGCAGGCGCGCTGGGGGCGCGGGGGGAGGCGGCAGATGGCAGATGGCACCGCTGACACCGCTTGTGGGCTCCGGCGCTGACTGATTAACTCTGCTGTTGGAGAGCCCTCTGCTAGCGTCAGGGTCAAACAAATTGTTTTCACGCTTCGTCAGAGGTTTACTTAATTAGTTCATTTGCAATTAGATCTCTTTGTAGCCGGGATTTTTAGCAAAGACATCAGAAGGAGCTGACGGGGCTGGCGGGCTCCTTCCCCCGCCTCCCCGGCTGTCTGCTCGCCCAGAGCTGTGCTGGTTTTTGGGCTGTTCCAAACTCGTCCTCTGGCCCCTGCCACGCTCTCAGGGCTGGGAACATCCCTTGGACTGTGCCAAGGCGCTGTTTCCCAGGGAAGGAGCTGAGCAGGAGCCTTGCCAGGGAGGATGAGGAGGGTGTGAAGGCAGCCCGGGGATGAGTGAGAGGATGATTCAGCCTCCTGTGTCCTCTGCCTCTGAGTCATGGGCTGAGCCCAGATAAGGCATCTCCTGCTGCCTGGCAGGGCCTGTTCAGTGGCACGGGGCAGATGAATGAGCAGCTCCAGGCTGGGAGAGGAGCTGGAGTTGGCAGGGAATGCCCAGGGCTGCATCACAGGGTCCCTGTGTCCCACCTCCCCTGGGAGCCTCCAGCAGCACTGGGCAAGGCTTTCTGTCCCCTCCCTGCCGGTACTGGGGTGTGGGACAGACAGACAGACAGACAGACAGAAAACCTGCAGCTCCCAAAGGCCAAGCCTGGGACTTGCCTTGAGTCTGGGCAAGGCTTGGAGCTGGTGTGAGCCCCCTCCATGGAGCAGCTAGGCCAGGCTGGGCTGGGCCGGGCTGGGCCGGGTCGGGCTGGGATGGGCTGGGATGGGATGGGATGGGATGGGATGGGATGGGATGGGATGGGATGGGATGGGATGGGATGGGATGGGCCGGGCCGGGCCGGGCCTGGCTGGGCTGGGCTGGGCCGGGCCGGGCTGGGCTGGAGGGGCAGCGTGGCCCTGGAGCTGTGGCTGATGAGGGTGAGGGTCAGAGGGAAATGGCTCTGATGGTTTTTCCCCCTGGCTGAGGCTCTGGGGGCTTTGCTCACCATGGGTTTGGCAGCAGGGCTGGGTTCCCTGGCCTGTCTGTGCACGCTGGGCTGGAACAGGCTGCTGCCAATGCTCCACATCCTCCTGAGGCACCTTCTCCTGGGGTGTCTCAGCCTTTCTCCTGGGGAACACCTGGCACACGGCCCCTGGCACCCCCCAGCATCACCTTTTGGGGTGTTCCAAGGGTGGATACCTGCCCAGAATCCCCCTCCAAACCATCCTGCTCCTCCAGTGGCTTTGTGCCCACCCCAGCCTGGCCTTGTGCCATCCTGGGGCTGGCTGTGTCCCCAGGCTCTGGGGTGAGGTGATGCCAGCCTGTCCCTGGCTCTGCAGCAAGTGACAGCCCTGTCACCACCTCCCTGAGGAGGAGGGAGAGCCTCAAGGTCCTGGCAGCAAAGTGGCAGGGTGGGGAACAGCCTGGCAATGCCACCTTCTGTCCCCAGGGCTTTCCTTGACACGTGTGAGGCAACCCCCACATGCTGCCTTTGTCCTGGAACCTGCTCCTCAGGTCCTCCTGGCACCTCCTGCTCCAGGAAAATCCAGGGCTTTCCCTCCTGAACACCCTGGGGCTGCCTCGGGTAGGGCTGAGTGTCCTCCAGCCCAGATTCGGGGTGGTGGCACAGCCTGGTTTGATCAGTCACCTCCGTGCCTCAGTTTCCCTCACACTCACCCTGCTTTGGCCAGTGGTCCCAGAACATCTCTGAGCAATTTGCAGACTGGGGCTGATCCCAGGTGATCCCAGTGTCTCAGCCACCCTCCAGCCCAGATTTGGGGTGGTGCCACAGCCTGCTTTGCTCAGTCACCTCCATGCCTCAGTTTCCCTCGTGCCCATCCCGCTTTGGGCAGCAGTGCCAGAGCATCCCTGAGCAATTTGCAGGTCAGGGCTGATCCCAGGTGTGGCCCCAGTGGAGGGGCTGAGTTTTGGGCATGCCCAGGCCTAACCAAGGCTCTGTGTTCTCCTCCCCAGACACCTCAACACAGAACATGCACTTGATGACCGAAGCACGGCCCAGTGTCGAGTCCAGATGCAAGTGGTACAGCAGCTGGAGATACAGGTGGGAGTTTCACCCCAGCCCCATGGACAGGGGACAAAAAGCCACTTCTTTGTCACCCTGTGCTCAGGAGAGGGTGACAGGGTTGGGGACTGTAACCACCCACCTGGGGACTCATTTTAAATGGAATTTAAATGCGAGAATGCTGCATCCAGGTGGAAATCATGCCCCCAAAGTTCCCCTCTCACCCCAAAGTGTCCCTGTGGGTAAAAGGAGATGCCAAAGGTGTGGAAGGCAGGGCTGCCAGCAGGGTTTGTCCCCCCTTGGGAGCCACGGGGCTGCTTGGAAACCAGGCCACTTATTTTGGTGGCCGAGCGTGGTTCTGGGAGCCCAACTTTGGGGTGCTATTTTTGGCAAGGCAGTTCTTGAAATAGTGCTTTTCCCAGCCTCTCTGAGCCCCCAGCGTGCTCTGCATAACTCGGTTAATGGAGGAGGGAGTGGGGGAAAAGAGGGGAGGAAATGGGGGGGTTGGAAAATGGGATGGGGCAGGGGGTCACCCCCATGGTGTGACACCAGCAGGATGAGATGTGCAGCACCCTGAGGACACCCCCACCCAGATTTAGGAGCCTTGCAGGGCTGTGGGATGGGGGGACACAAACCTTGGGGTGGGTGTGGAGCTGCATCCTCCCGGCCCATCCATCCCTCTGGTGAGCCAGGGGTTGAAAGCAATTACTGAGGCTTAACAAGGGGAGGGAAAGGAAAAGGGGAGGAGGGAAAATATAATAAAATAATTAAAAAAAAAAAAAGAAGCTGAAGGGTGAGAGCAGAGCTGTGTGTGCAGAGAGGAACCTGCCATGGAGCCACCAATTAGAAAGTTTGGAGCGCGGAGCTCCCGCTGTGCCGGCGCGGAGCGTCTGCATCACGAGGGGAGAGCTGTCAGCTCTAATGAGCACCGGGCTGCAGAGAGCAGCAGAGCTGCTCCAAACTTGCTGCAAACTCCTGCTTTTAACCCCTTCCTCGCCTGGCTCTGCCAGGGGGCTCGGCTGGAGCGTGGGGACCCCCCGAGGTTGAGGGGTGCCGGTGGAAAGGGAAGGTGACGGCGAGGGAGCGTGGGGTCAGATCCCATCGGGCTCAAACCCTCTGCTGGTGCCACAGAGGATATTCCACCCTTGTGGGGCTCAAACCCTCTGCTGGTGCCACAGAGGATATTCCACCCTTGTGGGGCTCAAACCCTCTGCTGGTGCCACAGAGAATATTCCACCCTTGTGGGGCTCAAACCCTCTGCTGGTGCCACAGAGAATATTCCACCCTTGTGGGGCTCAAACCCTCTGCTGGTGCCACAGAGAATATTCCACCCTTGTGGGGCTCAAACCCTCTGCTGGTGCCACAGAGAATATTCCACTCTTGTGGTGCTCAAATCCTCTGCTGGTACCACAGAGAATATTCCACTCTTGTGGGGCTCAAATCCTCTGCTGGTGCCACAGAGGATATTTCACCCTTGTGGGGCTCAAATCCTCTGCTGGTGCCACAGAGAATATTCCACTCTTGTGGGGCTCAAATCCTCTGCTGGTACCACAGAGAATATTCCACTTTTGTGGGGCTCAAATTCTCCGTTGGTGCCATGGAGAATATTTCGCTTTTGTGGGGCTCAAATTCTCCGTTGGTGCCATGGAGAATATTCCACTCTTGTGGGGCTCAAACCCTCTGCTGCTGCCAGGGAGGATATTTCAGCCTCATGGGGCTCAAATCCTCTGCTGGTGCCATGGACAGTATTTCACCATCATGGGGCTCAAATCTTCTGCTGGTGCCACAGAGGGTATTTCACTTTGTGGGGCTCAAATCCTCTCCTGGTACCATGGAGAATATTTCACTTTTGTGGGGCTCAAATCCTCTCCTGGTGCCATGGAGAATATTTCACCCTTGTGGAGCTCAAATCCTCTGCTGGTGCCACAGAGGATATGTCACCCTTGTGGTGAATATGTCACCCTTTTGGTGAATATGTCACCCTTGTGGTGAATATTTCACCCTGCCTCCTGCCTCCCCCAGCTGGCCAAGGAGAGCGAGCGTCTCCAGGCAATGATGGCCCATCTCCACATGAGACCCTCAGAGCCGAAGCCTTTCAGCCAGCCTGTAAGCGTGAGTCCCTTCCTGCCCTCTATGTCCCCACCCTGCAGCTGCTGTCCCCTCCCTGCCCTGGGCACGCTCACCTGGCTGGGCTCTGGGGATGGATGTGCCCTGGCCACCCTCTGGCACAGCCTGGTGCCCTGTGCCACGAGCAGGAGGGAAATGCTGCACCAGCTCTGACATGGACTGGGTGCATCCCCATCCCATGGGTGCATCCCCATCCCATGGGTGCATTCCTTGGGTGCATCCCCATCCCATTGATTTATCCCCATCCCATGGGTGCATCCCCATCCCATGGGTGCATTCCTTGGGTGCATCCCCATCCCATTGATTCATCCCCATCCCATGGGTGCATTCCTTGGGTGCATCCCCATCCCACTGTTGCACCCCCATCCCATTGATTCATCCCCATCCCATGGGTGCATTCCATGGGTTCATCTCCATCCCACTCATTAACCCATCTCATGGGTTAATTCCCATCCTATGGATTCATCCCAATCCCGTGAGTTTATCCCTGTCCCGTGGATTCATCCCCATCCCATGGGTTAATTCCATCCCATGGATCCATCCCCATCCCATGGGTCCATCCCCATTTGGTTAATCCCCATCTCACAGGTGCATTCCATGGGTTCATGCCCATCCCACAGATTCACCCCCATCCCATGGGTCCATCCCCATCCTGTGGGTTCATCCCCATCCCACTCTTGCATCCCCATCCTATGGGTTCATCCCCATCCCATGGGTTAATTCACATCCCACAGGTCCATCCCCATCCCATGGGTTAATTCACATCCCACAGGTCCATCCCCATCCCATGGACTCATCCAATGGGTTCATTCCCATCCCACTCTTGCATTCCCATCCTGTGGGTTAATTCCCATCCCATGGGTTAATTCCCATTTTACGGGTTCATTCCCATCCCACAGGATCATGCCCATCCCATGGGTTCATTCCCATCCCACAGGACCATCCCCATCCCATGGGTTAATTCCCATCCCACAAATCCATCCCCATCCCACAAATCCATCCCCATCCCACAGGCTCATCCCATGGGCCCACCCCACTGCTGCATCCCCACCCCCACCTGCATCCCACCCCTTCCAAGCCCACCAGTGCCCCCCACCAGCCCCTCCTCACCTGCATCCCACCCCTTCCAAGCCCACCAGTGCCCCCCACCAGCCCCTCCCCTCCTGCTTTGGACCCTCCAGCATTCCCGGGGCTCTGCCAACCCCAACCCCATTCCTCACCCCCATCCCTCCGTTCCTGTCCGTGCAGCTGAACCTGGTCTCCAGTGCCACCCTGTCCAAGAGCACTTCTGACACGTTTCCTGATGGTTTACCTCATCCCCCCACCTCGGCCACGGCGCCCATCACCCCCCTGCGCCAGGGCCCCTCCGTCATCAGCTCTTCCACTTTACACAGCGTGGGGCCCATCCGCAGGAGGAACTCGGAGAAGTTCTGCACCCCAATCTCCTCAGGTGAGCTCCTGGCACGAGCAGGAGCCGTGATGGTTCCTTCCACCCCAGGGTGCAAAAGACAAAAGCAAGAGACTCGGGTTTTGTTCAGCAGAAAGCAGCAGTGTGGTGTATTGAGTGGAACAATTCAGTGTTGTGATAGAGAGAGAGAGAGAGAGGTAAAGGAAAAGTTAAAAAGTTTAAAAAAATGTGTAAAAGTAAAAGGTAAAGTAAAAGGGGAGAGTGAGAGAGAGAGAAAGGATGGGATGTAGCTACCAGCAGAAGGGACGTATCGTTGTGGTTGTCCAAGGAGATGTGTCTTCAGTCCGTTGGGGAGAAAGAGATCTCAGAGTCTCTTTAGGAAAGTCACTTTTTATAGTCCTTTTCCAAAGTGAGTGGCCCCTGGCCAAAAGGTGGGGAGATTTATGGGCTATTGTATGCAGAGATCATTGCTCCAAGAGGAACAGGGTGCTATAACCAGCACCCTGCTGAGAGCAGCGTGCCAGGGCAGCACCAGGCTCAGCTACAAACAGTCCTGGGCAAGCATCCACCTCAGCCAGGCCAGAACTCAGGTCAGAGTGAGCAGTGGGGTCCAGGCTCTCAGTCTGTGATGATGGTCGTGAGGCAGATCAGAGGAATTCAGATCAGAGAAACTTCAGACTGACTCTTACAGCTCCGGGCTGGGGCTCAGCTCCCTGTGAGGGGCACAGTGGCTCCCTGTGAGGGGCACAGTGGCTCCCTGTGAGGGGCACAGTGGCTCCCTGTGAGGGCCACAGTGGCTCCCTTCACTCCAGCCCCCATTCCCTGTCTGTTGTCCCCCTGCAGAGCTTGCACAGAATCACGAGTTTTACAAAAACGCCGACGTCCGGCCGCCCTTCACGTACGCCTCGCTCATCCGGCAGGTGAGAGACCCCAAAACCCGCCCTGAGCCCCCCTCCAGCTGCTGAGCCCCATCCCTGCCCCTTGGGATGGTTTAAACCCCTCGAGTGACGGCCTTGTCCCCTCTCTGGCTGCCCAGGCCATCCTGGAGACCCCCGACAGGCAGCTAACGTTGAATGAGATCTATAACTGGTTCACGCGGATGTTCGCCTACTTCCGGAGGAACACGGCCACCTGGAAGGTGAGAGCAGCCCTGCCTGCCCCCTGGGCTCAGCCTAACCCGCCTGGGCTCAGCCTAACCCTCCTGGGCTCAGCCCATCTCACCCTGGGCTCAGCCTAACCCGCCATGGGCTCAGCCTAACCCGCCATGGGCTCAGCCCAACCCGCCCTGGGCTCAGCCCAACCCGCCCTGGGCTCAGCCTAACCCACCGTGGGCTCTGCTCATCTCACCCTGGGCTCAGCCCAACCCACCCTGGGCTCAGCCCATCCCACTCTGGGCTCAGCCCAACCCGCCCTGGGCTCAGCCCAACCCATCTTGAGCTCAGCCCAGCCCACCCCAGGTTCATCTCAACTCACTTTGGGCTCATCCCAACCCACTCCAGGCTTACCCCATCCCACTTTGGGCTCACCCCAACACACCCCAGGCTCATCCCATCCTATCCTGGCTTACTCCATCCCACCCAGGCCTCACCCCAGCCCACCCTGGCCTTACCCCAACCTCTCCAGGCTCTCCCCATCCCATCCAGGCCTGCCTGTTGCAGGAGATTCTCCTGTGCTAAAGGACCAGTTCATTGTCCAGCTCTAAAATGGTGCAGGAAGTGATTTTAGGATCAAATCCCTTTCTTTTTTGCTCCCCCAAAACACCTCTCTGGGCTGTGGGGATGCATCATCCCTGCAGTGGGGTACAGCAAAGGGCTGTGTGCTAAAATCCAGGGATTTTCTGTGGAGAAGAAGGGCAGAGGCAGGAGAGAGAGACTGGAAACAGCAAATAAGGTTAATGATAACCTGGGGGCAGGTGCCACTGCTGGGAATGCAGGTCCTGATCCACAGGGAGGGATGAGAGGGGGTGGCAGGGGGACCATCAGCAGGGGAACCCCTCTGCAAGTCCCCCCACCCCTCTCACAGGTAAATTTTTTGTCACTGAGGAGGTTTTGTCACCAGCCTGGGCTGGTGGAGTGAATTTTGGGGCAGCACATGAGTGCTGGGGCTGCTCCCTCTTTGTTTTTTTTTTTAGAAATCAGAGCTGGGAAAAGGCATCTCAGAGGGGCAGGGGGGTGTGGAGGGAGCAGTTCTGTGATTTTGTGATTCTGTGATTCACTTCTTGCCTCGACCAGGGAAGATTTATTTGTTTATTGTTTCCTGCTGCACGTATTTACCCAGAGGCAGCTCAGCTCCCTCCTGCTCAGGGCAGCAAGGAGTGAAGTGGCAGAGGGAAACCTGCTAGTTTAAATAAAAATAATTAAAATCAGCAAGGTGCAAGTGGGATGGAGCTTTTGGAGAGGCTGGAGGAGGAGAAATCCATTCTCCAGGAGCTCAGGGCCCCCGTGTGTTGCTGTTCTTCCATGGGAAACTTTTGGGTGGATATCAGGGATTTTGGCAAACTCCAGTGGGGCAGAGCCCCCTGACCATCCCTGTTCCCAGGGCCTCTGTTTCCCTCTCTGCAATGAGATAATGGCAGGTGAAAATGCCTTTTTGTTGCTGAAAGGAAGAAATATTTGGGTTTTTTTACAGTTTCCACATGCCCTGTGTTAGCATGGGCAGAGTTGCAGAAAGGCATCCCTCAGTTTTCTGCTTCCCTTTTTTTATTCTTTATTTTTTTCCTGTTCTACCACCCAGAAAGGGATGGCAGGGGATTAAAAAGAGCTGGGGGAGGGGGAGATTATTCCCTTCACAACTTGCAATGTCCAATGCCAGGCTTGTTCTGAAGGAGGGGAATACACAGGAAAAAATAATGTATTTCCTCTCACTGAAAACCACTTTTCTGGGTTTTTTTTCCCTCATTTCCTGCAGCTTCCCCCCAGGATGGGACAGGAATGGTGGGGAAAGGTGGGGAAACCACGGGGGGACCCCAGCAGGGCCCAGGGAGTGGGTGGAGGGTGCAGAGCAAACATCATTAGAGGAGAGAGATGAGAAGCAAACAGAGCAGCTGGGCCTGGCTCTGAACAAACACTGCAAACACAAAAGCCACCTCAGGCTGAGGCAGGGGACATGTCCCCTCTGCCATGGAGGGGACCCAAATTGAGGGGCTGGCCTGGGAGCTCCTCTGTGACCTGGGGACAGCACAGGCACAGCACAGCAGGGGTGCAGGATCACATCTGGATTGATTTAATCCCCACCTGAGCCTTCCCTGAGCCTCCCCAGGCCTGTCCCCACTCGGGGCAGGGGGTGTCACCAGGGCAGGGGGTGTCACCAGGGCAGGGGGTGTCACCAGGGCAGGGAGGGGACACAGACACTGTGGGCAGGGAAGGTTCTGGCTTTGCCACACTCCTGGCTGCAGCCAGAGCTTTGTTTGGACAAAAGGAAGGAGTGTGGGCAGGGGGGACATGCTGTGTGTGCTCACAGGGACAGGGACAGGGACAGGGACAGGGACAGGGACAGGGACAGGGACAGGACCTGGGGTGAGGACAGAGTGGGGGATGAGGGCTTGTCCTGCTCCCATGGAATTCCAGCTCCCTGGGGTGTCTCTGTGCATCCCAACCCCCCTGTTTGGGTGATGCCAGTGCAGAGTTTGGGGCCAGGGGTGCCACAGGCCCTGTGCCAGGGCATGGCCCGAATGGCGTGTGTCCCTTTGGGTGACAGTGACAGTGGCGCCAGGCTGGGAGCCAGGGCCTGGCTTCAGCCACACCAAGTGTCCCCCGAGGAGCTGAACCAGCTGTGACCCAGGGGTTCCCCCCAAAATCCCATCGAGCAGCAGTGACAGGGCTGGATCTCCCTCCCCAGGGTGTCACTGTGTCACCATGGCACCATGGCACGGAGGGATGGATGGAAGAAAGGATGGAGAGATGGATGGAGAAAAGGATGGAGGAATAGATGATAGATGGATGGAGGAAAGGATGGAGAGATGGATGATGGATGGATGGATGGATGGATGGATGGATGGATGGATGGAAGAAAGGATGGAGAGATGGATGGAGAGATGGATGGAGAAAAGGATGGAGGAATAGATGATGGATGGAGGAAAGGAGGGAGAGATGGATGATGGATGGATGGATGGATGGATGGATGGATGGATGGATGAATCCATGGATGGATGGAAGGATGGATGGATGGATGGATGGATGGATGGATGGATGGATGGATGATGGATGAAAGGATGGAAGGATGGATGGATGGAAGGATGGAAGGATGGATGAAAGGATGGATGGATGGATGGATGGATGGATGGATGGATGGATGGATGGAAGAAAGGATGGAGAAAAGGATGGAGGGATAGATGATGGATGGAGGGATGGATGGAGAGATGGATGATAGATGGATGGATGGATGGATGGATGGATGGATGGATGGATGGATGGATGAAAGAAAGGAGGGAGAGATAGATGGAGAAAAGGATGGAGGGATGGATGGATCCATGGAGGGATGGATGGATGGATGGATGAAAGGATGGATGGATGGATGATGGATGGATGATGGATGGATGATGGATGGATGATGGATGGATGGATGGATGGATGGATGGATGGATGGATGGATGGATGGATGGATGGATAACGAAGGAAGAGCCCAGCTTTGTTTGTTTTTCCCCTCCAATTCCAGGCCAGAGGGGCAGTGCTGGTGCCATTTCTGAGGTTCTGGGCACTCTGGCACTTGGTGGCCTGGGGGGGCTCAGTCCTTGTGTCTCCTTTTGCCTTGTTGTGCTGGCCAGGCTCCTTTGTTTATACAGCCCCCGTTCGACCTTTTAAATTGCTGTTAATGTTTTAGCGTAACGAATTAGTCTCTCATCACGAATCAGGACTCGAAATAAAAAAAAAAAAGGCGAGGAAAAAAAAAACCCTCCGAGGCCAACTTCCTGAAATTGGGGTCATTCTCATTTGCAAGGCAGAGAATCTGAGAACCTTAATGCAAGGAAATTTATTCAAAGGCAGAGCCCCGGCGTGATTAGGCCCTTTGTAATTATAGCTCGGAGAGATTCCACTCCAGCCTCCTGCCTCCCTCATGGATTAGCAAGTGAGTCGGAAAAATACACAGGATTTAATTAGAGGCAAATTAAAATTGGTAATGAAATAGGGGCAGTAGCAAATGGCAGGGAGTTGGAAGGGGAAAAGGGAGCTGGTATCTCTCGGGGCTGCGCTGTCTGCCTACGTGTGTGTCTCTTTATTTTACATTTAGAAATGTAAAGATGGTCGATGTAAAGAAGAAAGGGAGGGAAAGGACCAAAACGGGAGGGGAGGGCTGGGGGGAAAGAAAAAGAAAGGGGAAGAGGAGCTGGCTTTGCTGAGCATCCCCAGAGCTGCAGTGGAGCTGCTGTCCCTTGTCCCACCCACCCTGTCCCACCTTCCTCAGCATCAGGCCAGGCTCCTCCCAGCGGGGTTGTGGCTCTGTGAATTTTGGGGTCATGCTCCATGTGCAGTTTGGGGTCATGGCCCATGTGCAGTTTGGGGTCGTGGCCCATGTGCAGTTTAGGGTCGTGCCTCGTGCAGTTTGGGGTCATGGCCTGTGTACAGTTTGGGGTCATGGCCCATGTGCAGTTTGGGGTCGTGGCCCATGTGCAGTTTAGGGTCATGCCTCGTGCAGTTTGGAGTCATGTCCCACGTGCATTTTGGGGTCATGGCCCACATTCAGTTTAGGGTCATGCCCATGAGCAGTTTGGGGTTGTGCCCAATGAGCAGTTTGGGGTCATGGCTCCATGAGCAGTTTGGGGTCATGGCTCCATGAGCAGTTTGGGGGTGCCCCATGAGCAGTTTGGGGTCGTGGCTCCATGAGCAGTTTGGGGTTGTTCCCCATGAGCAGTTTGGGGTTGTGCCCCATGAGCAGTTTGGGGTTGTGCCCACTCAACGCCCTCAGTGCCAGCAGGGTGAGGGAGCTTTGGCGAGCATTGGGGTGACAGGACACTGCTGGGGGCTGTGGGGCTGGGCAGGGAGGAGGATGGCGAGGAGGAAGAAGAGGATGGTGAGGAGGAGGAGGAGGAGGAGGCTGTGAGGCCTGACCCCCTGCCCTGCCTGCAGAACGCCGTGCGCCACAACCTGAGCCTGCACAAGTGCTTCGTGCGCGTGGAGAACGTCAAGGGCGCCGTGTGGACCGTGGACGAGCACGAGTACCAAAAGAGAAGGCCACCAAAGATGACAGGGTGGGTGCTCCATCCCCGAGGGACACAGCCCCAGAGCTGCAATGCTGGCAGTGCTCAGCCCTGCATCCCTCTGCTCTCTCTCTTCCTGCAGGAGTCCCACCTTAGTCAAAAATATGATTTCAGGACTCGGTTATGGAGCACTTAATGCAAGTTACCAGGTAAGGGAGGACCCAGCCTGGCTCTGATGGGGACACGGGGACACCTAACCCTCCACAGCCCTGTTCTCCACTGGGGTCTTGCATCTCACCAGGAAATGAGGGATGAGTTCAAGTTGGAAGAGGGGAAATTTTGGTTGGATATATGGAATGGATACATGGATAATTCCCTGTGAGGGTGGCACAGACTCCCAGGAAATCTGTGCCTGCTCCACCCCTGGAAATGTCCAAGCCCAGGCTGGACAGGGACAGTACAAGGTGTCCCAGGGGTGGGATGAGATGGGATTTAAGAACCTTCCAACCCCAACACCGTGTCCCTCCGTGCTCCCTGTGGCAGGCGGCGCTGGCGGAGAGCAGTTTCCCCCTGCTCAACAGCCCCACCATGATCAACACCAGCTCGGCCAGCGCCATGCTGCACGTGGGCCACGACGACGTCAGCAGCACCGTGGAGCAGGTCAACAGCAACGGCAGCAGCAGCCCCCGCCTGTCCCCACAGCAGTACAGGTCAGCCTGCCTGGGGACAGCTGGGGACAAGCTGGGGACAGCTGGGGACAGCTGGCACGGGGAGGGGGGCACAGCAGGCACCACCAGCTGCTTGTGGGCTCCCATTTTCAGCGTGAGAGGGAGTTTTGGCTCCTGTTATCAGAGCTAGGAGGGTTTTACCTCCCATCCCCGGGGTGAGGGATGTTCTGGACCTAGAATTTCAGAGAGTTTTGGGTGGTAGGACCCATTCTCTGAAGCTGAAGTCTCCCCCTCCCCACATCCACCAGGAGCTGCTTGTGGGCAGCTCTGAGAGCAAGGGGGGTTTTAGTTACTGCTCTCAGGGTGAGGGATGTTCTGGACCAAAAAATTCATGGGATTTTGAGTGAAATCAGCTCCCTTTCCCCACATCCACCAGGAGCTGCTCGTGGGCTACCATTTTCAGCATGAGAGGGAGTTTTGGCTCCTGTTCTCAGAGCTGGGAGGGTTCTACCTCCCATCCTCAGAGTGAGGGATGTTCTGGACCAGAAACTTGGAGGGATTTTGAGTGGTGGGACCCAACTCCCCAAAGCTGAAGTCTCCCCCTCCCCACAGCCACCAGGAGCTGCTTGTGGGCAGCTCTGAGAGCAAGGGGAGTTTCAGTTGCTGTTCTCAGGGTGAGGGATGTTCTGGACCAGAAGCCCAGGGGGTTTTTGGGTGGTGGGCCTGAGGCTGAAGGCTCTCCTTGCCCACAGCCACCAGGAGCTCCTTGTGGGCAGCTCTGAGAGCAAGGGGGGCTTTGCTCCTCTTCTCAGGGTGAGGGGATGTTCTGGACCAAAAAATTCAGAGAGTTTTGGGTGGTGGGACCCATTCTCTGAAGCTGAAGTCTCCCCCTCCCCACATCCACCAGGAGCTGCTTGTGGGCAGCTCTGAGAGCAAGGGGAGTTTTAGTTGCTGTTCTCAGGGTGAGGGATGTTCTGGACCAGAAGCCCAGAGGGGTTTTTGGTGGTGGGACCCAGCTCCCTGAGGCTGAAGGCTCTCCTTGCCCACAGCCACCAGGAGCTCCTTGTGGGCAGTTCTCAGAGCAAGTGAGGGTTTAGTTCCTGTTCCCAAGATGAGGGATGTTCTGGACCAAAAAATTCAGAGAGTTTTGGGTGGTGGGACCCATTCTCTGAAGCTGAAGTCTCCCCCTCCCCACATCCACCAGGAGCTGCTTGTGGGCAGCTCTCAGAGGAAGGGGAGTTTTAGTTACTGCTCTCAGGGTGAGGGATGTTCTGGACCAAAAAATTCATGGGATTTTGAGTGAAATCAGCTCCCTTTCCCCACATCCACCAGGAGCTGCTCGTGGGCTACCATTTTCAGCATGAGAGGGAGTTTTGGCTCCTGTTCTCAGAGCTGGGAGGGTTCTACCTCCCATCCCCAGGGTGAGGGATGTTCTGGACCAGAAACTTGGAGGGATTTTGGGTGGTGGGTCCCAACTCCCCAAAGCTGAAGTCTCCTCCTCCCCACATCCACCAGGAGCTGCTTGTGGGCAGCTCTCAGAGCAAAGGGAGTTTTAGTTGCTATTCTCAGGGTGAGGGATGTTCTGGACCAGAAGCCCAGAGGGGTTTTGGGTGGTGGGCCCGAGGCTGAAGGCTGCCCTTGCCCACAGCCACCAGGAGCTCCTTGTGGGCAGCTCTGAGAGCAAGGGGGTTTTGCTCCTCTTCTCAGGGTGAGGGGATGTTCTGGACCAAAAAATTCAGAGAGTTTTGGGTGGTGGGACCCATTCTCTGAAGCTGAAGTCTCCCCCTCCCCACATCCACCAGGAGCTGCTTGTGGGCAGCTCTGAGAGCAAGGGGAGTTTTAGTTGCTGTTCTCAGGGTGAGGGATGTTCTGGACCAAAAGCCCAGAGGGGTTTTGGGTGGTGGGACCCAGCTCCCTGAGGCTGAAGGCTCTCCTTGCCCACAGCCACCAGAAACTCCTTGTGGGCAGCTCTCAGAGCAAGTGAGGGTTTAGTTCCTGTTCCCAAGATGAGGGATGTTCTGGACCAAAAAATTCAGAGAGTTTTGGGTGGTAGGACCCATTCTCTGAAGCTGAAGTCTCCCCCTCCCCACATCCACCAGGAGCTGCTTGTGGGCAGCTCTCAGAGGAAGGGGAGTTTTAGTTACTATTCTCAGGGTGAGGGATGTTCTGGACCAGAAGCCCAGGGGGTTTTTGGGTGGTGGGCCCGAGGCTGAAGGCTCTCCCCCTCCCCCTCCCCACAGCCACCCCGTGCACGTGAAGGAGGAGCCGGCCGAGGCGGAGGATGACAGCAGGCCCGTGTCACTGATGGCCACCACCAACCAGAATGTGACGATCCCCGACGACAGGGACCTGGAGGAGGAGCTGCCGGTGGAAGACTTGTCCTAAGGACTCCTTCCTCCTCCTCCACCGCGGGGCAAACCCTTCCCACCCTCCTGGACGGAGACCCAGCGACGCTCCCACCTCCCCAAGGTGACCTCGGCGTTATCCTGGTTCTTTCAAGGCACTTCCACAGAGCAAAAGGTTTTTTTTCCCTTGGGACAATGACAGTGACACCGACCTGTTGCTGCTGGCGTGTCCCTCACGCTGCCACTGCCCGGGGACGGACTGGCCCCGCCACGACACGAGGAGCAAAACCCCAAGAGCTGGACTTGTCCTGCCCTCCTCCCTTGGTTAGTGACTGGTGGACGAGGATGGCAGGTTGGTTGTTGCTGTCCAAAATGGTCTCTCCTGCAGGGAAGGCGCCTCTGTCCCCTCCTCTTCCCCCGGGGAGCGATGGCAGCACCCTGTGTCACCTCTGTGTCACCCCCGCTGTCACCTCTGGGTTTGGCACTGCACAGGGATGTGGAGCCTGCCCAGTGCAGCTTTTGGGGGAAGGAGCAGCAGGAGTGGGGCTGGGAGCCCTGCAGGATGTGGGGTTTGTCACGGAGCTGGGATGGACATGGAGCAGCGCCGAGGGGGGACGGTGTCCCCTTGTCACCTCTGCCTGGCAAGCGGAGCGGCTCCCAGCATGCTGACCATCAGTGCTGGCCAGCAGTGCTGGCCACTTCCAACAGTGCTGACCAGAATGCTGACCACCCCCAGCAGTGCTGACCCTCAGTGCTGACCACCCCAAGCAGTGCTGACCACCCTCAGCAATGGTGAGCATCAGTGCTGACCTCTCCCAGCAGTGGTGACCACCCCAAGCAGTGCTGACCATCAGTTCTGATGACCCCCAGCAGTGCTGACCATCAATACTGACCACCCCCAGCAGTTCTCACCACCCCAAGCAGCACTGACCATCAGTGCTGACCATCAGTGCTGACCATCAGTTCTCACCCCCCCCAGCAGTGCTGGCAGTGAGGACACAGCTCCCTCCCCCCTGCTGGACATCGGTGCCCCCTCCCAGCCAGCAGAGATGGTCACTGCTCCCATTTCACTGCAGGGAAAACCTCCCTGTGCCTCCCCTTGCACCCCCAGAGCTGGGGCAGGGCTGTGGTGGAGCAAAGGGGTCCATCCCCACCTGCAGGGGACCTGGAGGATCCCTGTGGTGGCCAAATCTGGCTGTGGCCCCTGAGCCGAGCCTGCTGCTGATGAGGGGTGGGGGAAATTCTGCTTTTCATCTTTTCTTTTCCTCATCCTTTTGTTTGCGTCCAGATGGGAAGATACCAAAAGATTTCTAGAGACAGAAGGTCCGTAGTTCAGGTGAACAGATGGTATTCATGCCAAAAAAAAAAAAAAAAAAAATCACACACACACAAAAAAATTAATAATAACGAGAACAACACAACCAAACACCCCTCTTCTCCCTGCTCTTTCTTTCTGGGGGGGTGATGTGGGTACCCTGTGCCAGGCTCCTGGGAGGCAGCGTGGCATTGCCAGTGTCCTGTGGTGGTTTTGGGGGGCATCACCTTCCTTCAGGAGCATCCACTTTCCTTGGGAATCATCCCTTTCCTTGGGATTCATCCCTTTCCTCGGGAATCATCTCTTTCTTTGGGATTCATCCCCTTCCCTGGGTTTTATCCCCTTCCCTGGGATTTATCCCCTTCCCTGGGTTTTATCCCCTTCCCTGGGATTCATCCCCTCCCCTGGCACAGCCAGGCTGGCTCTGGCTGTCCTGGCACCCAGGGCTGTGAGGGACTTTGCTGTGCTGAACCTGGAGCTGCTCTGGTTTTTAAGGCCAAAAGTGACCCTGAGGTCCCCTCCATCCCCTTCCATCCCCGTTATCCTGGGATGAGACATTCCCGGGCGGGGGGAACTGTCACTGTTGGCATCCCAGGAGCCACTTTTTGGGCTGAAAATGCCACACACAGATGTTTGGGTTGGGGGTAAAGGTGTGACCTGTCCCCATTTGTCACCCGAGGGGCTCCTGGCGCTGTGGGGTGTCCCCGGGGTGAGCCTGGACTCCCCTCACCCTTTTCCTTGCCCAGTGCATCCTCAGTGCCCGGGCGGCTGGGGGGTCCCTGTGTCCCCCCTGTGTCCCCTCTGTGTCCTGTCTGTGTCCCCTCTGTGTCCCCTGTGTGTCCCCCCTGTGTCCCGGGGGTCTCGGGGCTGCAGAGGGGCCCCTCCGTGCCCAAATCTCGGCATTTCCCGGGATTTCCCTGCTCCCCCCGACCCCCCTCTAGGTGTCACCCGTGCCCGCGGCTCGCGGTGCGGAGCGCCGGGACAGCCCCGCGCCTTCGCCATTCCCGGCTCCTTCCCGCCTCATTTCCCATTCCCGGCTCATTCCCGCCTCATTCCCGGCTCATTTCCCATTCCCGGCTCATTCCCGGTTCATTTCCCATTCCCGGCTCATTCCCGGTTCATTTCCCATTCCCGGCTCATTCCTGGCTCATTCCCGGCTCATTTCCCATTCCCGGCTCCTTCCCGGATCATTCCTGGCTCATTCCCGGTTCCTTCCCCGTTCCCGGTTCATTCCTGCCCATTCCCGGCTCATTCCCGGATCCTTCCCGGGTCATTCCTGGCTCATTCCCGGTTCATTCCTGCTCATTCCTGGCTCATTCCCAATTCCCGGCTCGTTCCCATTCCCGGTTCATTTCCCATTCCCGGTTCATTCCCGGCTCCTTCCCGGGTCATTCCCATTCCCGGCTCATTCCCGGTTCATTCCCAGCTCGTTCCCGGTTCATTCCCGGTTCATTCCTGCCCATTCCCGGTTCATTCCCCGTTCCCGGCCCCCTCCCGGGCACCAAACACCCTCCCCTGCTCGGGGGGCACCAACCGAGCCCCCCTGTGCTGCCCAAGGAGCTGCGAGGCACCGTGAATTTACCCCGTCTGATTTTTTTTTCCTTTTTTTTTTTTTTTTTTTTTCCTCTCTTTTTTTTTTCTTTTTTTTTTCTCTTTTTTTCTGTTCTTCCTCTTTTTTTTTCCTCTCCCTTTTCCTCTTCTTTTTTCTTCCTTTTTCTTTACTCCCCTTATTCCCCCTTTTTCCTCTCTTCCTTTTTACTTTTGCTTCATTCCCCTTATTTTCCTTTTTTCTTTTTGCCCTCATTTTTCTTTATTCCACTTTTCCCCTTTCCTTTTTTCTTTTATCCTTTTTCTTTATCCTTTTTCTTTTTTCCTTTTTTCTTTTCCCCCTTATTTTTCCTTTTTCTTCTTCTTTCCCTTTTCCATCCATTTTCCTTTATTCCACTTTCCCCCTCTTTCTTTTCCTTTTTTTTTTTTCCTTTTCTTCTTATCTTTTTTATTCCCTCCCCGCCTTTTTTTTTTTTTTTTTTCCCTCACTCTTTAATTTAACTCATTTTTGGAACAAGTTTACAGCTGCCATGGGGTTTTATCACCTATTGCTGCTTTATTCCAGGCAAGGAGCAGGAAGGGCAGGCCCACCCAGAATTTGGGATGCTCATCCACCCCTCACCCTCCACAGGGAATCTCTGCCTCCATCCAAGCTTTTGGGATTTTGGGAATTATTCTCTTTGCCTTCATTCCCCTCACTGATTTTTTGGGGGGGTTCACTGGCTGCTCCCCTTTTTTCCCATTCCTGCCCTTTTCCTTCACCTTCCTTCTCTCCCTTTTTTTTTTCCCACCTCCTCAGAATGTGATTTTTTTTAAAGCTTTTCCAGAGGTACAAACACCCCCAAAATGCATCCCATAATCCCCATGGATTCAGCCAAAATCCTCATCATCACCCCCAAACCCCTGAGCACCACCCAGCACCGAGAATTCCCAATTCTTCTTGACCCCATCCCATCTCCCAAGAGCACTCCCTATATATTATATATACAAAAATAAATATATAAATATAAAGGAGGATGGGAGGTTTTTTTTCCCTTAAAACACAATGCACAGGTCTGGAAAATCCCAGTGGCTCCAGGTGATGCCTTTCCCTCCCGGGAATTCCACAATTCCAAAGGGAAACGTGCCCAGTTTGATACTCAGGGGTAAATTTAAATTTAATTCCTTCTCTTACCCCCAGGTACTGCCTGTCCCCTCCTGCCTCGCTGCCTCCTCCCTCCCCACCCCTCTGCTTCATTTTTTGGTTGGAATTTTCCGGAATTCTGCGAGTTTTACCTCAAACACTGCGGGAGGGAGGATCAAGGACCAAACACGTGGCAGAATTGTGTGTCTGTATATATTGAGATATTCTGGCTTTCAACCTAACAACAGAAATTGTTCTTTTTTGGGGGGGGGTTATTCTGTATTTTTGTGGTTTATTTCTTATTTCTCTCCACCCTTGGGGCATTTCTGTGAGGGGGAGCTGTGAGGACCTAAAGGCATTTTTCTGGTATCTCCCACTGAAGGAATTACTCACTTTTCCATGTTGGTTTGTTTTGCTATTTTAATTCCTCGATGATTTCTTTTCCCCAAACATGGGGAAAAGGGGTCAGAACCCAATGCTGGGAGGGAGGAGCTGCTGGGGAGAGGGGATGGGAGAGCAGCAGCCAAACCTGAATCAAACCAAAGGGTTTTTTTTTTTTTTTTTTTTTTGCTTTGTTTACACCCCTGGCCAACCTCACACCCCGCAGCATCTAGGTTTTTGTCCTGGAAATCCAGAGCCAGGGGCTGGGAGGGGATGGAACCACGACAGATTGGGGGCATCCCCAGCGCTGCCACGACCTTTTCCTAGATTTTTTTTTTTTTTTTTTAATTTTTTTATTTTTTCCCATTTTATCCCCATCCCCTGCGGCGCTGGGTGGGAAGGTGATGCTGGCGAGGTGGGGTGAGGTCCGAGGGGGCGGAGGGGAGGGCAGATGTGTAAAAAGTGACCCCTCCCTCCCTCCCTGCCTCCCTCCCTCCTCGTGCTGTATAAAGGAAATCGCCTGGCTGTGTATTTGTACTCCGAGCTCCGTGTGTCTGCCTGGGCAGACGGTAAACCCTTGTACAGTAGGTCTAGCTGCATGTAATCTGTATGGACAATGGCATTATAAAATGCAATAAATGAAATTACCTATCGTGCTGCTGGCCTGGTTTGCTTAAGGTTATTGGGGAAAAAAAAAAAAACCTCAAAAGAGTTTTTATAGAATTCATGGAATTACTGAGCTCTGAGATCTGTTGTCCTGGTGTGAAGGACAGGTGGCTGCCAATAAAGGCAGGAGCTTCTTTCTGAAATGGAGAATGTAAACCCCCTCCCTCTAAATTATTATAATTTGGAAATTAAGCAGCTCTCAGGCAAAGATATGGGAATAGGAATAACAGTTCTTTACTAGGAAAATTAAAATAGAAATACAGTATTACAAAGAACAATCCCAACCCTGCCGGAGTCAGAATCCAAGCTGACACCCGTCAGTCAGTCAGGGTGTTGGCACAGTCCCATTCCATGGTGGCTGCATCCTCCTGCAGGGGCAGATGTGGCTCAGCTGGAGCAGTGCTCCTGGAGAAGGGGCAGTTTCCTCTGAAGGTGCAGGGATGATGTGCAAAGGTCTGGCTTTCCTCTGGGATCCAGTGGCAAAGGCTGCTCTGCTGTTCCAAATGTCAGTTTTTCTCTGGGTAGGAAAGGCTTGGCTCCTCCCCTGGCTGGAGCATCTCCCATGGGATGATGGAATTTTATCAGCCATGCCCTGGGACTCAATGGCCATGAACAGGAGATCTCTCCTGGAGGGAGGATGGGCTGTGGGAAGATAAAGATGATTGCCCCAGCTGGTTTAAAGCTGCCCATGAGCAGATAATGTGTGCCAGGAGATCAGGGGCACTGCCCCACCCGGCTGTGACAGATGGGGACAGAATTCACATTGCTGGTCACATCCACCCAACACACCTGTCTGTGATCCCCAGCTTGAAAATCTCCAGGGGTGGAGACTCCATCACCTTCCTGGGCAGCTCCTTCCCAATTCCTGACCCCCTTTTTCAGTGAGGAAATTCTCCCAGGAAATCCTTCCAGGAGCCGTGGTCAGCCTGGGAAGAAGAAGAAGGGGGAAAAGTGGCTCCATCAGTTCTGGGGTGAGTTTGGGGCTGCAGAAGCTCTGGGGGTTTGGGGGTTCCCAGCTCCCCTTCCCCAGCTCCTTCCAGCCCCCAAATGTTTACTGGGAGGACTGGGGGGGATGGGATCTATGGGATCCATGGGATCCATGGGATCTATGGGATCTATGGGATGGGATGGGGTCTATGGGATCTATGGGATTTATGGGATGGGATCTATGGGATGGGATCCATGGGATGGGATGGGATAGGATGGGATCTATGGGATTTATGGGATGGGATCCATGGGATGGGATGGGGCAACTGCAGCCCCTGCAAAAAGAGGGGAGCAGGATCTCCCATTCTCCCAGTGTCCCCATCCCCTCCCAGTGTCTCCTGCCTGTCCCCTCCCAGTGTCCCCATCCTCCCCCAGTCCCACAGCTCCCTGAGGTCGTGCCTGGGACCATCCCTTCCCCTGATGGATTTAACACTTGGACATTTTAACTTTTCAACTCTAAACTTTTTAAATCCCTTTTTTGTTTTTTTTTTTCTTGGCACTGATGTAAAAGCTCTCCCAGTTTGATTGCAAAACCAGTCTGTGGATCAGAGGGGACACTGGGAACGGTCACCCCAGCCTGGTGCACAACTCCCTGCCCCCCAAAAAACTGCTCTTCCCTCGGGGTGCTCCAGAGCTGCATCCACAGGGATCCCTCCCTTCTCTCCAGCTGGGCCATGCTTTGTCCCAAATCCATGGGAATTTTGCACACCCCAAAACTTTGTCCCAAGTCCATGGAATTTTTTCACACCCAAATCCATGGATTTTTTCCACACCCCAAAGCTTTGCCCCAAATCCATGGGAATTTTGCACACCCTGATGCTTTTCCCTAAACCCATGGAATTTTTTGCACACCCCAAAACTTTGCCTCAAATTTACAGAATTTTTGCACATCCCAAAGCTTTTCCCCAAATCCACAGAATTTTTTTACACCTTGATCCCAAAGCTTTGCCCCAAATCCATGGAATTTTTGCTCACCCCTGAAGCACAACTGGGGGAAGTCACTGCCTTGGATAACCCAGGGCCAGCACAGCTTCCAAATAGCCCCAAAGAACCAAAAAAAAAAAAAAAAAAAAAAAAAAAAAGGAAAAGCTCTGTTTTCTTCTGGTTCTTTTGAGTTTTGTTTTTTCTTAAATGAGCATTAAGAAATTGTAATACTGACCCCCCAGCCGTGGTCCCCAGCTGTCACCAGGGTGGGTGGCAGTGCCACAATGTCCCTGTGCCTCTGTCCCCAAACCAACCCACAGCCCCTCAGGACAGAGTGGAGGGAATGCAGGAAATTTTGGGAAAGTCTTTAATTTTTCCATCTTCCAAAGATGAATGTTCACAGAGCCCCCTTTTTCCCTTTTTTTTCTATGATTTTATATTAAATGTCCATTTCCTTCTTTTTCTTTTGCCTTTTTATTTTTTTAATATTAAATGCCCATTTTCTTCTTTTTTTTTTTTTTTGCCTTTTTTTTAATATTAAATGCCCATTTTCTTCTTTTTTTTTTCCCTTTTTTTTTATATTAAATGCCCATTTTCTTCTTTTTTTTTTTTTTTTGCCTTTTTTTTTTTTAATATTAAATGCCCATTTCCTTCTTTTTTCTTTTTCCTTTTTTTTTTTTTTAAATTATTTACAGAAATAGCTCATGACTCATCAAAATCTTTCAGCAGCACATGTAGAACAGTGGGGTCATTCACTGCAGACCCGGCCAGGCAGGCAGAGCCTCCTCCCCCCCACCAGAGGAGGTTATTTTGCTTAAAAACTTTGTGTGTGAGCAGGGACAGGGGAATTCTTGCTCCACAAATCGGGGGGTGATGGCTCAGCCCCCAAAAAAAAAACACGGCACAGCCCCATATCCCACCGCAGTCTGTTTCATTCCTTGTTTTCCAGGATCACAGGAGTTTTCTCTTATTTATTTATTTTATTTTCAAAGCCTCAGCGGAGGGATGGATGCCGGGAATGTTGCAAAACTCTCTTTGAACAGAAAAGTCGAGGCTTTAGTGCTAAATCCGCGCCGGAGACGGGAAGGTCAAAGAGGTTTCAATTTGCAGCGCCTCCAGTCTGGGGGATGGGGAGCTCTGGGGACCCGCGGGTTTTGGGGTGCAGATCTGGGGGTTTTGGGGTGTAGATCTGTGGGGTTTTGGGGTGTAGATCTGGGGGTTATGGGGTGTAGATCTGTGGGGTTTTGGGGTGCAGATCTGGGGGTTTTGGGGTGTAGATCTGTGGGGTTTTGGGGTGTAGATCTGGGGGTTATGGGGTGTAGATCTGTGGGGTTTTGGGGTGCAGATCTGGGGTTTTGGGGTGTAGATCTGGGGGGTTTTGGGGTGTAGATCTGGGAAGTTTTGGGGTGTAGATCTGTGGGGTTTTGGGGTGTAGATCTGGGAAGTTTTGGGGTGTAGATCTGTGGGGTTTTGGGGTGTAGATCTGTGGGGTTTTGGGGTGTAGATCTGTGGGGTTTTGGGGTGTAGATCTGGGAAGTTTTGGGGTGTAGATCTGTGGGGTTTTGGGGTGTAGATCTGGGAAGTTTTGGGGTGTAGATCTGTGGGGTTTTGGAGTGTAGATCTGTGGGGTTATGGGGTGTAGATCTGTGGGGTTTTGGGGTGTAAATCTGGGGGTTTTGAGGTGTAGATCTGGGAGGTTTTGGGGTGTAGATCTGGGGGGGTTATGGGGTGTAGATCTGGGGTTTTGGGGTGTAGATCTGGGGGTTTTGGGGTGTAGGTCTGGGGTTTTGGGGTGCAGATCTGTGGGGTTTTGGGGTGTAGATCTGGGGGTTTGGGGTGTAGATCTGTGGGGTTTTGGGGTGTAGAGATCTGTGGGGTTTTGGGGTGTAGATCTGTGGGGTTTTGGGGTGTAGATCTGGGGGTTTGGGGTGGGGTGTAGATCTGGGGGTTTTGGGGTGTAGATCTGTGGGTTTTGGGGTGTAGATCTGGGAGGTTTTGGGGTGTAGATCTGGGGTTTTGGGGTGTAGATCTGTGGGTTTTGGGGTGTAGATCTGGGAGGTTTTGGGGTGTAGATCTGGGGGTTTTGGGGTGTAGATCTGTGGGGTTTTGGGGTGTAGATCTGGGAGTTTTGGGGTGTAGATCTGGGGGTTTTGGGGTGTAGATCTGGGGGTTATGGGGTGTAGATCTGGGGGTTTTGGGTGTGATCTGTGGGGTTTTGGGGTGCAGATCTGGGAGTTTTGGGGTGTAGATCTGTGGGGTTTTGGGGTGCAGATCTGGGGGTTATGGGGTGTAGATCTGGGGGGGTTTTGGGGTGTAGATCTGAGGGGTTATGGGGTGTAGATCTGGGGGGGTTTTGGGGTGTAGATCTGTGGGTTTTGGGGTGTAGATCTGGGGGTTTTGGGGTGTAGATCTGGGAGGTTTTGGGGTGTATATCTGGGGGTTATGGGGTGCAGATCTGGGGGTTTTGGGGTGTAGATCTGTGGGTTATGGGGTGTAGATCTGGGAGGTTTTGGGGTGTAGAACTGGGCGGGTTTTGGGGTGTAGATCTGTGGGGGTTTTGGGGTGTAGATCTGTGGGGTTTTGGGATGTAGATCTGGGGGGTTTTGGGGTGTAGATCTGGGGGTTTTGGGGTGTAGATCTGGGGGTTATGGGGTGTATATCTGGGGTTTTGGGGTGTAGATCTGGGAGTTTTGGGGTGCAGACCCGAGGGTTATGGGATGTAGATCTGGGAATATTTGGGCCTCAGATCTGGGAGTTTTGGGGTGTAGATCTGGGGACTATGGAGTCTAAATCCGGGAGTTTTGGGGTGCAGATCCGGGAGTTTTGGGGTGCAGATCCGGAGGGGTTTGGGGTGCAGATCTGGGAGGTTTAGGGTGCAGATCCAGGGATTATAGAGTGGTAGATTTAGGAGTTTTGGGGTGCAGATCTGAGAGTTTTGGGGTGCAGATCCAGGGGATTTTGGGGTGCAGATCCGGAGGGGTTTGGGGTGCAGATCTGGGAGTTTTGGGGTGCAGATCCGGGGGATTTTGGGGTGCAGATCCGGAGGGGTTTGGGGTGCAGATCCGGGAGTTTTGGGGTGCAGATCCAGGGGATTTTGGGGTGCAGATCCAAGGGCGATGGCGCCCAGCCGCTGCTCCCCCCGAGGAGCCGCCGGGAGCTGCGAGAGCCGGGCTGGGTTTACTTTGGCAGCGCCGGGAGCGGAGCTGGGTGCCAGAGTTTGTGAATGTGGGTCAGAGCAGTCCCACACCTACAGGAACGGCCTTGTTTTCCCAAATCCGGCCAGATCCCGCTGCCTTCCCCGCAGGATGAGGCTGGGTGTGATCGCCGCGGGCTTCACTCGGACCCTGCGGGCTCCCACCCACCCCAGCTCTGCTCAGGCTGCTCCTTTCTGTCATTCTTTCAACGATATTTTGGGGAGAAAAAAAAAAAAAAAAAAAAATCCTTATTTTTTTATCAGCATGCTCTTTTCAGTGTGCTGAGCAAGTCGTGACCCCCTGGACACAGCGAGTGTTTTCCTGCTCACCTCCATCCCTGGAGTTTTCCAGAGGCAGGATGGGGCCGGATTTCCACCCTGCCCACCCTGCCCAGGGCCCAGCAGTGGCTGCTGCTCCATCACTGCTGATGCCAAGCAGCAGCACAGATTTTTCCAGGCTGTCCCAATGCCTGTGGGACAGGTGGCACCACGGCCCCTGAGCTGCTCACCTGGCCCAAAATCCCTGTGGAACCCTTCCCTACATGGCACAGCTCCCACTGTGCCAGGGGATGCCAGTTTGGGGATCCCCAAAGCCAGGGCTGGACCCCAAAATTGTGATTCAGCTTCCCCACTACTCTTTAATTTTTTTTTTTTTTTTTTTTTTTTTTTTTTTTTTTTTTTTTTAGGTTGTTAGGCCGAGCTGTCGGTTCAGGGAAAGAGAAATGCTCACCCCCACCCACCCCTAGGCCGAGCACCAGCACCCAAACTCCTGGCTCTGTTCTCCCCCTGGCAGATCCAGGTCTGCACTCCACAACCCCTGGATCTGCACCCCAAAATCTCTGGATCTGCACCCCAAAACTCTCAGATCTGCACTCTATAACCCCTGGATCTGCACTCTGAAACCCCCAGGTCTGCATCCCAAAACTCCCAGATCTGCACTCCATTAACCCCTGGATCTGCACCCCAAAATCTCTTTATCTGCACCCCAAAACTCTCAGATTGGGACCCCAAAACCCCAGATCTCCACCCCAAAACTCCCAGATCTGCACTCCATAACCCCTGGATCTGCACTCTGAAACCCCCAGGTCTGCATCCCCAAAACTCCCAGATCAGGACCCCAAAACTCCCAGATCTGCACCCCAAATACTGCCAGATTTACTCTCCTTAGTCCCCAGATGGCTCCTGCCAGCTCCAGGCAATCCCAGAGCTCCTGGGCTCCCTTTTCCTCCCATCCATCCATCCATCCATCCCTCCATCCATCCCTCCATCTGTCCATCCATCCATCCCCTGGGGGTCCCAGCCAGGAATGTGCAGGGGTAGCCCTAAAACACTCTGTCCCTGCATTAAAAACCCCACTGAGAACCCAAAATCCACCAGAGCAGGAGGCTGGAGGGACACAAAAGGGGCCAAATAGCAACAGGAAAGAAAGGAAAGGAAAGGAAAGGAAAGGAAAGGAAAGGAAAGGAAAGGAAAGGAAAGGAAAGGAAAGGAAAGGAAAGGAAAGGAAAGGAAAGGAAAGGAAAAGGAAAGGAAAGGAAAGGAAAGGAAAGGAAAGGAAAGGAAAGGAAAGGAAAGGAAAGGAAAGGAAAGGAAAGGAAAGGAAAGGAAAGGAAAGGAAAGGAAAGGAAAGGAAAGGAAAGGAAGAAAAAATGGGGGAAAGGATAAAAGGAAAAGGAAAAAGGAAAGAGGGGAAAAGTGGAATAAAGGAAAATGAGGGGAAAGGAGAAGGAAAGAGAAATAGGAAAAATAGGGGGGAAGGAAAAAAAGAAAAAGGGACCGTGCTGACACATTGCCACCGCCCGAGCCGCTGCCTTCCCGGGCGGCCTCAGAGCCTGTCCCTTGTCCCCGCTGAGCCGCGCTGGGGACAGTGGTGGCAGCAGGGTGGTGGCAGCAGGGTGGTGGCATCCCCTGGCTCCAGCCCCGCTCTGGGAGCACGGAGCCGAAACTCCGAAAGCCAGTGCAATTCCAAAATTGCAAAATCCAGCGGGGGAGGGTGACCCCCGGCCCTGCTCAGCGGGCAAAGCATGGCGACAAAGCGGCAGTGGGACAGAGTGACAGAGTGACAGTGGGACAGTGGGACAGTGGGACAGTATCACAGTGGGACAGTGGGACAGAGTGACAGTGGGACAGTGGGACAGAGTGACAGTGGGACAGAGGGACAGTGGGACAGTGGGACAGAGTGACGGTATCACAGTGGGGCAATGGGACAGGGTGACAGTGGGACAGTGCCACAGAGGGACAGTGAGACAGTGGGACAAAGTGACAGTGCTACAGTGGGACAGTGGGACAGAGTGACAGTGGGACAGAGTGACAGTGGGACAGAGTGACAGTGGGACAAAGTGACAGTGCCACAGTGGGACAGTGGGACAGAGTGACAGTGGGACAGAGTGACAGTGGGACAGAGTGACAGTGCCACAGTGGGACAGCGGGACAGAGTGACAGTGGGACAGAGTGACAGTGCCACTGTCCCCGCTGCTGCTGCTGGGCCGGCTCCAGCCTCTCCCTGTGGTGCTTTGCTGGGCTCTTAAACACAGGAAAAGGCAGCAGTGGGATTGAAAACAACCTCGCAAACATCCCACCGGCTCCTCGTGACGCTCGGCACGGGGACAAATCCTCGTGGGGCCCTGCGGGGACACGGCAAACGCTGAGCTCGGGGCCGGGGTGTGCTGCTGCTGCTGCTGCTCTGCCCCGCGTTTCTCGCGTCCCCAGCGCTGCTCTGGTGCCGGTGGTGGCGTCACCTCCGAGCCCAGCAGCCCCAGGCATCGCCCCAGGGAGCCGAACCTCCCTTTCCAGCCGGGGAAACTGAGGCAGGGAGGGCTGGGGGTGGCAGAGGCGCTCCCTGGACACGCCGGGGAGTCGGGGATTTGATAAAACTGCCTCGTGGCTTTCCTGCCTGGGAGAGAGTGACAGGCTGAGCACCCACCCGGGGGGCTGAAACACCCACCCGAGGGATCCAACACCCACCCGAGGGATCCAACACTCACCTGGGGGCTCAAACACCCACTCGAGGGGGTTCCAAACACCCACTTGAGGGGTCCAACACCCACCCGAGGGATCCAACACTCACCTGGGGGGCTCAAATACCCACCCAGAGGGTTCCAACACCCACCCGGGGGGCTCAAAACACCCACCCGAGGGTTCCAACACCCACTTGAGGGGTCCAACATCCACCCGGGGTTCCCAAGCATCCACTCAGGGTGGGTTCAAACACCCACTAAGGAATCTAACACCCACCCGAGGGGTTCCAAACACCACCCCAAAGGGTCAAACACCCACCTGGGAGGCTCAAACACTCACTCAGGGGGTTCCAAACACCCACCGAAGGGACTCGAACACCCACCCGAGGGTTCCAACACCCACCCGGGGGGATCCAACACCCACCGAGGGGTTCAACACCCACCCAACACTCACCCCAGGGGCTCCAAACACCCACCCGAGGAACTCAAACAACCCACTTGAGGGGTCCAACACCCACCCGAGAGATCCAACACCCACCGAGGGGTTCAACACCCACCCAAGGGGTTCCAAACACCCTCCTGAGGGGGTTCAAACACCCGCCGGGGGTCCCGAGCCCCGCTGCTCCCCCCGCAGCTTCCCTTAGGGGGACGCCCCCAGGGCCGGGAGCTCAGCCCGGCGCTGCAATCCCGAACGCGAGGCCGGCCCGGGAGCCTCCCCCGCCTGCCCCGCGCCTCTCCCCGATCCCGGCGCCGCTCCAGCTTCCAGCAGAAGCTCCCGGAGCGCTGCGGGCGCGGGTTTGGCCGCGTGTTTGCGCTCCCAACCTCCGGCTTTTTTGGTTTTTGCTTCTTATTTTTTTATTCTTCTTTTTATTTTATTTTAATTTTTTTTTGTTTGGTTTTGTTTGGGTTTTTTGTTTGTTTGTTTTTTTCTTTTTTCTTTTTTTTTTTTTTTTTTTTTTTTTTTTTTTTTAGTTTGATTTTTCTCTCTCTCTTTTATTTTTGGAAGGAATTGGGAAAAAAAAAAAAAGGCAGCCTGAAGCCCAACCCAGCCGGGGCCGGGGATGCGGGGCGGGCGCGGGGCGGGCGCGCAGCCCGGCGGGGCCCCAGGTGAGCGGGACGGGACGGGACGGGACGGGCCCGCAGCGAGCCCGGAGCTCCCCACGCCCCGAACCCCCCGAACCCCCCGAACCCATGTCCCGGCCCGGCAGCCCCCGGCCCAGCCGCCCGGAGCAGCCCCGAGCAGAGCCGGCCCCGCCGCCAGGTACGGGGGGACACGGGGGGGACAAAGGGAGAGGGGTGGGGACATTGGGGGGGACACGAGGGGGACACGGCTGGAGCGGGGTGAGTGTGTGTGTGCACGAGCTGGGGCTGCTGTGTGTTCACGGGGAAGGTTTGGGGATCGTGGAGAAGGTTTTGGGATCCCAGAGAAGGTTTTGGGATCCTGGGGAAAGTTTTGGGATCATGGAGAAAGCTGTGGGATCCCTAGGAAGGTTTTGGAATCATGGGGACGGTTTTAGGATCCCGAAGAAGGTTTTGGGATCCCAGGGAAAGTTTTGGATCATAGGGACGGTTTTAGGATCCCATGGAAGGCTTTGGGATCCCAAAGAAGGTTTTGGGATCATGGGGAAAGTTTTGGGATCATAGGGACGGTTTTAGGATCCCATGGAAGGCTTTGGGATCCCAAAGAAGGTTTTGGGATCCCGGGGAAGGTTTTGGGATCATGGGGAAACTTTTAGGATCCCTTGGAAGGCTGTGGGATTCCAGGGAAGGTTTTATGATTTTGGGGAACGTTTTGGGATCCCGGGGAAGCTTTTGGGATCCCGGGGGAAGTTTTGGGATCCCGGGGAAGGTTTTGGGATCCCGGGGAAGGTTTTGGGATCCCGGGGGAAAGGTTTTGGGATCCCGGGGAAGTTTTGGGATCCCGGCAGGGTGTGTGCACGAGCGGGGGGTGTGTGCAGAGCTGCCGGGGCAGACTCAGGGGTGAATAAATCAATGTATTCAATGCATTCAGTGCATGAGGGCTGGGGGTGCATTGCTGGGGGATCGGCTCCAACTTTGGGGGGTCGGGGATGCCCTGCTGGGCTGGGAACGGGGGAGGGGGAGAGGAGGGCCGGGCTGGGGGTGGGGAGGGGGTGTGAGCAGGTTTGGGGGGAGAAAATGTACGGCGGAGTGTTCGTGCAGGGCTGTGAACATCTGGGCGTGTGTTTGGGCAGAGCTGTGAACTCTGAGCGTTTGTGAACATCTGGGCCTGTGTTTGGGCGCGATTGTGAATATCTGAGTGTGTGTTTGTGTGTGTGAATATCTGAGTGTGTGTTTGTGTGTGACTGTGAATATCTGAGTGTGTGTTTGTGTGTGATTGTGAATATCTGAGTGTGTGTTTGTGTGTGACTGTGAATATCTGAGTGTGTGTTTGTGCCCCTGTCAGTGTTTGTGTGTGACTGTGAATATCTGAGTGTGTGTTTGTGTGTGACTGTGAATATCTGAGTGTGTGTTTGTGTGTGATTGTGAATATCTGAGTGTGTGTTTGTGCCCCTGTCAGTGTTTGTGTGTGACTGTGAATATCTGAGTGTGGGTTTGTGCCCCTGTCAGTGTTTTTACAGGGCTGTGAACATCTGGGTGTGTGTTTGTGTGTAATTGTGAATATCTGAGTGTGTGTTTGTGCCCCTGCAGTGTTTGTGTGTGACTGTGAATATCTGAGTGTGTGTTTTTGTGTGACTGTGAATATCTGGGTGTGTGTTGGTGCCCCTGTCAGTGTTTGTGTGTGATTGTGAATATTTGAGCGTGTGTTTGTGCCCCGTCAGTGTTTTTGTATGACTCTGAATATCTGAGTGTGTGTTTGTGTGTGATTGTGAATATCTGAGTGTGTGTCAGTGCCCAGCAGTGTTTGTGTGTGATTATGAATATCTGGGTGTGTGTTGGTGTCCCTTTCAGTGTTTGTGTGTGACTGTGAATATCTGAGTGTGTGTCAGTGCCCCAGCAGTGTTTTCCTGTGTCTGTGTTTGTGTGTGACTGTGTTTGTGTGTGACTGTGAATATCTGAGTGTGTCAGTGCCCCAGCAGTGTTTTCCTGTGTCTGTGTTTGTGTGTGAGCTCAGCAGCTGCCGGGAGCCCGCCGGGATTTCTCATCCCAAACTCTGCAGCACTTTCTGTCCCGGGGCCAAGCACAGGGAGCAGCCGGGGGGGGTGTGAGTTAAACCCCCCCAGGGATGGGGTGAGGGGCTGGGGGCTGCTCTGGGTGGGTTACAGGGTTGGAAAAGTGGATGGAAAAGTTTGGGAAATCCTCACTTTTTCCACTGAGCCCCCCAAACCCCTCAGGGTCAGTGGCCCCGGTGCTATCCCTGCCAAACTGAAATTAAAAAACTTGAATAAAAAACCCCTGAAAATCGAATAAATGAAATTGAATAAAAACCCCACTGAGAACCCAAAATCCACCAGAGCAGGAGGCTGGACACAAAAGGCGCCAAATCCAGGTGGGATCAGCTCCCAAAATCTCCCAAAATTTGCTGAGGGCACGGTGGCGCTGGGATCCAGCACAGCTGGAGCAGCCCCGTGTTGGCTTTGGCCGGGGCTGGGGGCTTTGGAGAATAAATCCTCTTGTTCTCCTCCCCCTGCTCTTCCAGCTGGATGCTGCAGGCCCTGCTTCCCTCTGCTCCAAACTCAGCCCCAAACAGCCCCTGCAGCCCAGCCCGGGGCACAGGCAGCTGCAGGGGGCTGCTTGCCCTGCTTTTCCTTCCTTTTCCAGCTGGGAAATGCTGAGCTGGGAATGCAGAGAGCTTTTTGTCAGGAGTTTGTCCCCAGCTCCTTCTTTGCTCCTGTACCAGCAGCTGGGGGATTTTAAAAAGCAGCTTTAAAATGTTTTGGGGGGATGGTTCTGGAGCTTTTACACCTTCCCTGGTTCAGCTCCCAGGGGTGCTGGTGGCCTGAGAGGGAGCACTGGGACCTGGCTGAGGGGACATCTGGGAGTGCCCAGTTTGGTGTTTCCATGTTTAAGGGACATCTGGGAGTGCCCATTTTGGTGTTTCCATGTTTGAGGGACATCCATCAGTGCCCAGTTTGGTGTTCCCATCTTTGAGGGACATTGATCAGTGCCCAGTTTGGTGTTTCCATGTTTGAGGGACATCCATCAGTGCCCAGTTTGGTGTTTCCATGTTTGAGGGACATCCAGCAGTGCCCAGTTTGGTGTTCCCGTGTTTGAGGGACATTGATCAGTGCCCAGTTTGGTGTTCCCAAGTTTAAGGGACATCCATGAGTGCCAGTTCAGTTTTTCCACCTCGGAAATGCATCTGTGAGTGCCCAGTTTGGTGTTTCCATGTTTGAGGGACATCCCTCAGTGCCCAGTTTGGTGTTTCCATATTTAAGGGACATCCATCAGTGCCCAGTTTGGTGTTTCCATGTTTGAGGGACATCCAGCAGTGCCCAGTTGGGGCACCCTCTGTTGTGCCTGTTCCAATTTTAAAGGACATCCATGAGTGTCCAGTTCTGTGTCCCCATGTTTCAGGGGCATTGATCAGTGCCCAGTTTGATCTGTCCCTGCTGTCCCTGCTGTCCCTATTCCCTGTTGGAGGGACATCCATGAGTTCCCAATTCCATTTTCCCACCTTGGAGGCACATCCAGCAGTGCCCAGTTGAGTTTTCCCATCTTAGAGGGGCACCTGTGAGTGCCCAGTTTGGTGTGTCCCTGTCTGGGGACCTGCTGTCCCTGTCCCCTGCTGGAGGGACATCCAGCAGTGCCCAGTTTGGTGTTCCCATGTCAGGGAGCCATTGATCAGTGCTCAGTTCGGTGTTTCCATGTTTGAAGCACATCTGGGATGGCCCAGTTCCATTTTCCCACTCTGCAGGCACATCCAGCAGTCCCACTCCTATCTTCCCACACTGAAGAGATCCCAAACCATCCCAAACCATCCCAAACCATCCCAAACCATCCCAAACCACCCCCAAACCATCCCCAAACCATCCCCTTTCCCGAGTTCCACAAACCAGATTGGCTCCGGTTTTATTTATTTTTATTTATATATATACTAAATATTTATATATAATTTTATTTATTAAGATGGGGGATAATCAGGGAAATCAGGGTGCTTTGGCTCAGCTCAGGGGGGCTTTGCTGCTGTTTCCAGAGCTTTTTCCTGGAGTTTTTTTGTTCCCTGGTGCCACCACAGCTCCTCCCACCCAGCAGGGACAGGACACAGCAAACAGCCACAGGTATTTTGCAGAGAGAAGAACCCTCTGTCTGCCCTGGTCATTATTTTTCAGAGGAATTAGCAGAAAATAAGAGTTAAAAACCAAGAGTTTTTCCCTCATTGAGGGGGAAGCAGGAGAGTATTTTTCCTCCTCCTCCTCCATGTGAAGATGGTGAAGATAAAATCCATTTCCAGCAGCAAAACCTCCCTGGGGTTGGCTCTGCCCATTCTCACCTCCTTTTTCCCTTCCCAGCAGGACATTTCCCACCCTCTATCACTTTTTTATTTTCTTTTTCTTCTTTGCCAGTGTGGGTATTAATACATGAAAGTGACAGAATTTTTTGTTTCAACTTAGATGTTAATTAATTTTTTATTTATGTTACACTGTTTTAGTTCAAAAGCTAAAAAGTGGAGTAGTATTTTTCTTTTCATATGATTTTTTTAAGGCTGAATGGTTCGATTAAAAATGTTACTTAAATTATTTTTTACTTTTAATTTAATAACTGATTACTTGTGACTCACAATGCAGATTTTTTAATTTAATCATAAAATTACTTAGACCCACGAAAAAGAAGGTGAAAAAGAAAGACAAAACTTTTGCTTTAAAACTTTTAATTTTCTTTACATATATTTCTATATTTTAAAACCTTAAATTCTAAATTTGGACACACAGCACAGAAAGTTCAAAACTCCCAATTTCCAAGGTTTTCACACCCCTCCACACCCCCAATCCTTGCCTGTGTCCCAGTTTGGCAGCTCAGAGTTTAGGACACACATTTTTCCTTAATTCTTTCTGCCTGTTCTCAAGGATTTTGCCTCGAGGTGTAAGAGGAGGAGCAGAAAAAAAAAAAATCTGTTTTGTGCTCAGCTCCAAACACGAAACATTCAGACCCAAAATATCCCCTGGGGGCTGGGAATTCTCACTCAGGAATTCTTTACTGGGACTGTCCTGCAATGGGATCAGGGTAAGAACAAAGAAAAACCCCATCCAAAATCAAAATAAACCGATTTTTTTCTTGTCTCAACACAGATTTAAATGCAGGATTGCAGAGTTGCAATCCCAGAAAAAGTCCCAGAAAAAAAAAAAAAAACTGAAAGAAACAAAACTGAATTTTTTTTTTTACCCCACAAAAAGATTTTTCTGCAGCATTTCTGGTTTTCTTTCCAAGTTTTTCTTGTCAGCTCCTGAAAACGCTTTGCTTATGAAGGGAAAGAAAAGAAAACCCAGGCCAAAAAAAAAAAAAAAAAAAAAAAAAAGCAGAATTCTGGATTTTTTCAAAGTTTCTGGGTTTGAACAAACCAAGATCTGCTGCAGCTCCTGATTGAATTTCCTTGGAAAGTGCCTGCCTGGGTCTGCAGAAACCCAAACCCTCCTTGGGGCATTTGCTGGAGTTCTCCCGGAATTTTCCATGCCTGGAGTTCCCCCTCCTGTGGGATGGGCACCAGCACCCCCAAAAATCCCTTCCCACACCCCAAATTTTGGGATTTGTGCTTGAGAGAAGCCCCAACTCACAGAGAGTGTGAGCAGCAGCACTGGGAATTTTGGGTTGTGTTTCCACAGGAGATTTCTTTGGGAAAATCCCATTTTCCTGCCTCAGTTTCCCCTGAACTGAGGCAGATTTTTTTTTTTTTAAGGGAAATCCCAGGAGCTCAGGGAAGGTGGTTTCAATCTGTGCTGGGATGAAAGGGGCTGGAGAAATGCAAATTATTATCCTGGTTAATAACAGTGCCCAGCAGCTCCCAGTGATCTGCTCCTCAATTAACTTTTTTTTTTTTTTTTTTAAGGATTTAGGTGGGAAAGACACAAATTTTCCCTGGCAGGACCTGGGCTGGTTTAACCCCCAAGGTTACCCAATTACCAGCCTGGCTTGGGCTTTAATTACTCCCTCCATAATTTCTCCCAGCTCTGTAATTCCCAGAATCTCCTTGGATCTGATACCCAGCCTCCAGGGATAATTGCTTTTCCTTAAGGACACCCAGGATTTCCCCCTGTGTCCTTCCTCCCCTGATTTCCCAGATTTTCCATCTTTTGGGGTTTTTTTCTGCTCCAGGTGTGCCCCAAATTCAAATTCAGTCCCAGCCTGGGTCTTTTCCCTGTTGTTGTCCCATTGTTTTCCCCAATTCCCTGTCCCCACAGCATTTTTGGGATTTTTTTATGTTGGTTTTGGGATGAGGCCTGGTGCTGGGAGATGAGGAAAGGAACCAGCTTTGTGTCCTGAGAAATTTTGTTGTCCCTGTTTTCCAGTCCAGATTTAAAGATCCCTTCTTCCCACACTGAAATGAGGCCTTAATACCCACAAAATATAAATATTTACATTAAATCGATTCTTGCTGCTTAAGGAATAATTCCTCCCAAACTGCTGCAATGCCAGAGGTGCTTCTTGCAGGGAATTTTTGTTTTCTCTTCCCTGAAACCCCTTGGAGGAGCAATTCCTCCATGAATTTGGGTTGGCAGGGATGGGATTTGTAGGGACACCGAGCTGGGGTCGGGATTTTGTCACCCAGGTCAAACTCCTGGGCTGGGTGGATGCTGCTCTTGGCCTGTCTGGCCCCAAAATTCCTCCCTCCCTTCCCACCCAAATTCTATAAATAACAAATAACAACAACTCCCAGCCTGCTGAGCTATTTGGGGGTTTTGTGGGTTTTTGGGTTTTTTTGCTTTGTTTTGCTTTTTGTGCATTTAGGAAGTCACTTCTCATAGAAACCACTTTTTTTTTTTTTTTTTTTTTTTTTTCTGCATTCCTCACTGTCCCAGAATTGTTTATCCAAAAGCTTTGCCCAGGTGAGCAGAGAACCCAGAAGATTTCCAGGTGGGAAGCAAAGCTGTGCTGGATCTGTTCTGGCCATGTTTTGGGGGTCTCCCCTTCTCATCCTTCTTTCCCTTTCCCAGAATCCAGGGGAGCCTTGGTGTTTCATTCCACACTGACTGGAAATCACATTTTGGGATTTTTCAAACTTTCAAACCAGGATTTTGCTTCCCTCTGCTCCTGTCTGGCTCAGGGGATGGGAAGGATTTGCCCAGTGCTGTCTCTGCTGCACTGGAAACCTGGAATAGACCTGGAATATTTCTGGAATAGTTCTGGAATATCCCTGGAATATTTATGGAATATTTCTAGAATATCTCTGGAATATTTCTGGAATATTTCTAGAATATCTCTGGAATATTTCTGGAATATCTCTGGAATATCCCTGGAATATCTCTGGAATATTATTCAAATATCTCCGGAATATCCCTGGAATATTTCTGGAATATCTCTTGAATATCCCTGGAATATTTCTGGAATATCTCTGGAATATCCCTGGAATATCTCTGGGCATTCCCTCTGCACTTCCCTGGACATTCCCTGGACATTTCCCTGGACATTCCCTGGACATTTCCTGGACATTTCCCTGGACATTCTCTCTGCATTTCCCTGGATATTTCCTGGACATTTCCTGGATATTCCCTGGACATTCCCTCTGTATTTCCCTGGACATTTCCTGGACATTCCTGGATATTCCTGTGCATTCCCTCTGCATTTCCTGGACATTCTCTGGACATTTCCCAGAACATTCCCTGGACATTTCCCTGGATATTCCCTCTGCATTTCCTGGGATATTCCCTCTGCATTTACCTTGACATTCCTCCTGCATTTCCCAGAATATTCCCTCTGCATTTCCCTGTGCATTCCCTCTTCATTCTCCTGGATATTCCTTCTTCATTTCCCAGGGATCAGCACCATCCCCACACTCCCTGCAAGGCAGGGAAGGATCAGCTCCCCCCAAAACTTCATTCCTGTCTATTTTAGTCCCTCTCCTGGCCAGCTTGTTCCCGGGGGAGTTAATTTAATTGCCACCTTCCTCCCTGCGTGGCTGTGGTTGTGTGTGAGCCCTTTTCAGGGTAATTACACGTGTGAAGTGGACACAGCAGGGACGAGCTGGGCTCCATCCCAGTCACAGCAGCTCCCTGGATGTCCCAGCCAGGTCCCACAGAGCTCCAGCCCGTCCTTGTCCCCAGGAACGGGCACAGAGGGACCGAGGGATGCTCTGGAGGCAGCACAGAGGGGCAGGGGTGTGCTGGAGCTCTCCCTGTGCCAGCCCTCCTGCTGATTTTCCAGCTCTTTTTCCCAAGCACTGCCCTGCAGGGAAGGGGATTTGGGGGTGATGTGGCTGTTCTGGGGGGTTTAAGCCCTGAACACACTCTGGGATCTCCCAGCAGAAAGCAGAGCTCTGATTCCTCCCCAGGGACCCCTCTGGCTCCGCTCAGAGCTCCTCATCCCTCAGCATTTCATGTCTGGCTCTGCATCAGGGCTGGCTTGGGCCAGTCCAGGTTGGGACATGACAGAGGCTGTGCATTCAGCAGTGTGTGGGTTGTTTTTCACCCCCACACCTCTACACCCATGAGGAGATGACAGCCTGCTCTCCTCACCTCTCCGTTTTGCCCCGGGCTTTCCATGGGAATGGCTTTTCTCCCGGCTGGGGCTCAGTGCTCACACTGCTCTGGGATTTGGAGCAAAACTCAGCTGGAGCTGCTGCATTTCCCCTGCTTGAGCCCCAGAATGGCCTCACCTGTGGGCTGGGATGAGTTTTTCCCCCCTGTCTCAGGAGCTGCAGCACCCCAGGCTGGATCTGCACCCTGGGGAGGGCAGAAAGGGAAAACTGAGGCACGTTGAGACTTTGGGGGGTGTTATGGAGCAGCATCACTCCAGACCTGCTGCAGCCCCTCTGCAGCATTTCCAGGCTGCTGGTGACCCCAGGGCGCTGCTGGAACCCCCAACTTCCCTCATTATACTCCTTTTAATTATCCCTAATTGCCCTCCTTGCTGCTCGGCTCTGGTGAGTGGGACCCTGGTTTTATTGAGGATAATGAAGTGTCCCAGGTCCCTTCCCCCTTCCCCTCCCCTCCCTGGCTGCTCGCAGGGCTCCTGTTGCAGCCAGGCCAATTATGGCTCTGCTCTCCCTCCCTCTGCCCAGCCTGTAATTTAGTTTTATATAAAGTGAGCTCCAGCCCCTGTTGTGCAAGACATTGCTATTCCAGGGGATGGGCAGAGGGAGGGGCTGGGGGAGTGTGGCATCACACCGAGCCCCCCTGGGCACCCCACATTCCCATGGGATGGAGCAGGGACCCCACATTCCTTTTGGGATGGAGCAGGGACCCCACATTCCTTTGGGATGGAGCAGGGACCCCACATTCCCATGGGATGGAGCAGGGACCCCACATCCCCATGGGATGGAGCAGGCACCCCACATTCCCATGGGATGGAGCAGACACCCCACATTCCCTGTGGGACATTCCCCATGGGATGGAGCAGGCACCCCACATTCCCTATGGGATGGAGCAGGGACCCCACATTCGCCATAGGATGGAGCAGGCACCCCACATTCCTTGTGGGATGGAGCAGGGACCCCACATTCCCATGGGATGGAGCAGGCACCCCACATTCCTTTTGGGATGGAGCAGGGACCCCACATTCCCATGGGATGGAGCAGGGACCCCACATCCCCATGGGATGGAGCAGGCACCCCACATTCCCATGGGATGGAGCAGACACCCCACATTCCCATGGGATGGAGCAGGCACCCCACATTCCCTATGGGATGGAGCAGGGACCCCACATTCCCATAGGATGGAGCAGGCACCCCACATTCCTTGTGGGATGGAGCAGGGACCCCACATTCCCATGGGATGGAGCAGGCACCCCACATTCCTTTTGGGATGGAGCAGGGACCCCACATTCCCATGAGATGGAGCAGACATCTCACATTCCCATGGGATGGAGCAGGGACCCCACATTCCCATGGGATAGAGCAGCGCTGAAGTTGGTGCTGCCTTCTCCCGCCTTTCTGCAGGGACCCCAGCACCCATTTCTCCCATGGGCAATAACTCCACATTTCTCCATGGGCATGGAGCACCGGGATTTCTCCCATGGGCAATAACTCAGCACCGGGATTTCTCCCATGGGCAATAACTCAGCACCGGGATTTCCCCCATGGACAATAACTCAGCACCGGGATTTCTCCCATGGGCAATAACTCGGCTCCTCTCAGGTTTTTTCCGCCCCATCGAGGGCTCCAGAGCGCGGCAGGGTGAGGGAAGGTGGCAGCCAGCTCCCGCAGGGAACACAGTGGCCCTTTCATGGGAAGGGGGATGAAAAATCCAGCTTGAGCTGCTGAGTGTAACCAGATCCCTCGGCTTTTTGGAGAAGGAATGTGAGAGCTCGGGAGGGTTTTTGGGATGGAGCTGCAGCGGGGTGAGCAGCGCGGAGTGATGCAGCCCAAACTCCCCGGGAATCAGAGCTCGGGAATCAGAGCTGGGGAATCAGAGCTGGGGAATCAGAGCTGGGGAATCAGAGCTGGGGAATCAGAGCTCGGGAATCAGAGTTGGGGAATCAGAGCTGGGGAATCAATCAGAGCTGGGGAATCAGAGCTGGGGAATCAGAGCTCGGGAATCAGAGCTCGGGAATCAATCAGAGCTGGGGAATCAGAGCTGGGGAATCAGAGCTCGGGAATCAGAGCTCGGGAATCAATCAGAGCTGGGGAATGAGAGTTGGGGAATCAGAGCTGGGGAATCAGAGCCCTGAGCGCTGCCCGGGACGGTGTCTGGAGGAAGAGAGGGGGGTAGTGAGAGTTCTAAGAGGTAAAGAGAGTGGTAAGAGAGCAAAGTAAGAGTAGTAAGAGAGTGATTTCCTCATTTACAAGACAATAAATCTTCTTCTGTGTTGAATATTCTAATTCCCACTAACCAATCTAACACAAGATACAAATCCTATAGCATTTACATACAGCCTGTAAGAATCATTGCATTACCATAATGTGTTATACTGTAAACCCTAAAAACGACTCTTTGGACCCTTTCTGCCAAGCTAGCAGGGTCCTCTCTGACTTTGGAGCTGCTCTCCAGCAGAAGGCATTGTTCTATCAAGAGGGGATTACTTTCAGCTGGCCATCCTATTGTCTTCTAGTTATTTATTAAGTCAGGTTTGGTATCTCAAAGATGGCTTTCACTTCAATCTCACTTATGGTTTCCATATTCTCAAGATCTTTTGCTAGGTAATCATATTTATAAGGTTTTCCTGATTCATCCTTTCCAATTTTGGGGCTCAGCTGTAACGCCGTTTCTCTTGCAGAGGTGGCCGAGCCCTCGCTGCCTCCCCCGAGGCAAATCCCAGCGCTGCCTCCCGCCCGCCCCGCGGTGCCGAAGAAGGAGAAACCCCTGGAAGATGAGAAATCCCCAGCGGCGCTGCCCAAAGCCCCCAGGCCGAAGCTGTGACATGTGAGTGTTCCCCTCGGTGCCACCGCCGGGACCCGAGCCCTGGGCTGTGCCACCTCAGCCAAAAGCCGGGCAGAGGTGGGAACCCGGCTCCTCCTCACTTTGTTCCTCCCACATCAAAGCTGGGAGCGAGCCTGAGTCACCTGGAGGTGAAAGTGAAGGGTGGTGGCGGCCGGGGCGGCTCCCGGTGCTGCTTTGGGAAGGATTGGGATCCTCTGGGATGAGGGATGAGCCTGCCCGGGATAGGAGCTGGATGGAGCAGCCCCAAAATTCCAGGGGGGGACCGGAGACCCACAAAGAATGTCTTTGTAGGCACAGCCCAGGATGTCCCCATGGCACAGCTCTGGGGTATTTCAGTGGCACAGCTCTGGGATGTCCCCATGGCACAGCTCTGGGATGTCCCCATGGCACGGCTCTGGGATATTTCAGTGGCACAGCTCTGGGATGTCCCCATGGCACGGCTCTGGGATGTCCCCATGGCACAGCTCTGGGGTATCCCTGTGGCACGGCTCTGGGATGTCCCCGTGGCACAGCTCTGGGATGTCCCCGTGGCACAGCTCTGGGATGTCCCCATGGCACAGCTCTGGGGTATCCCTGTGGCACGGCTCTGGGATGTCCCCATGGCACGGCTCTGGGATGTCCCTGTGGCACAGCTCTGGGGTATTTCAGTGGCACAGCTCTGGGATGTCCCCACGGCACAGCTCTGGGATGTCCCCGTGGCACAGCTCTGGGATATTTCAGTGGCACAGCTCTGGGATGTCCCCATGGCACAGCTCTGGGATGTCCCCGTGGCACAGCTCTGGGATATTTCAGTGGCACAGCTCTGGGATGTCCCCACGGCACAGCTCTGGGATGTCCCCATGGCACGGCTCTGGGATGTCCCCATGGCACAGCTCTGGGATGTCCCCATGGCACAGCTCTGGGATGTCCCCATGGCACAGCTCTGGGATGTCCCCATGGCACGGCTCTGGGATGTCCCCACGGCACAGCTCTGGGGTATTTCTGGACACAGCCCCGGGACAGGAGCTCAGCAGCCGCTTTCAGGAGCCAAAGGAGACTCGTCCCATCCTGCCGGGCCAGCTCTTGCCTTGGCGAGTCCGGGGCAAGGGTGAGGCTGGTGCCGAGCCTGGCTGAGCCGGGCTGCCCGCACGGAGCTGCTTTTGCTGCAGGCGGTGGCGGGGCCGGGCAGCACCTCCCCAAATGTGTTCCGTGAGAAAGGCCGGGCCGGGCTGGGACAGGACAGGGGTGTCCCGGCTCAGTCCCCCGGTGCAGGGCTGCGAGAGCGGGGCTGGCAGATGTGGGAGGCTCTCCTGGAGCCGTCCCGTCCATCCTCCCCTGGCCGCCAGCCCGCATCCCAGGATTTCTCTCCCCGGCTGCCATTCCCCTTTTTGCTTCCCATTCCAAGGGGTGTAAAGTGGATGGAAGCTTCCCAGCGGGATGAGGGCGGGTGGGAGCGGGGCTGTCCCTCCGGAGGGCGGCCTGGGGAGGGGACAGGACGGAGAAAGGCGGGAGCGCAGCGGGGAGAGCGCACGTTTCCTGCGGCGGAGCCCGAGCGCAGCATCTGGAGCTGGGCCGGCTGCCCACAGACATTCTGCACGCCTGAGTCACCCCGCAGCCTCTGCACCGCCCCCTCCCCGCCCAGCACAGCCCCCCGGCCGCCCCCCACGGGCCCCGGGGCTGCGGGGGGCTTGGGCACCCTCCTCCTCCTCCTCCTCCGGGGTGCAGGGACCCTCCTCTCTCCTCGCTGGGAGATGAGCAGCGTCACCTCTGGTGTCCCCCACTCCTCACTGCGCTGCTCTTGGGGAGCTCACCATTGATTTTTGGGGGTTATTCCCCTTTTGGCAGAACCATTTAGGCTCTCCCATGGGAATTCCCGTGCCCGTGCAGGCTCAGGAGGGACCAGGCAGAAGGGGCTGCTGGATGCAGGATATTGTGTGCCAGGATTGGCCCCTCGAGGATCAGCACTGGTGCTCAAGTCCAGTTTTCCAATATTTTGGAACATGGGGATTGTGGATTTGGAGCTCTGGGTGTTGAGTTTCAGGTGGCCACAATATTCCAAGCCCTGGCAGTGGCTCGGGGGGGGGGGGTCCCAGCAGGGTGACCCCAGTGATGCTGCCCCAGGGGATCCAGGAGCATCACCTCAGTGGGAAACCCAGAGTGACTACCCTGGAGGTTTTTGGTTTTTTTTAAGAGCAGTTTTCCCCAAAATCCTGCTTCTCCAGGCCCCACTCCTGCCCAGACTCCCACATTACTGGGGAGCTGAAGGTGCCTCTTTTAGAAGGGCTTTGGCCTCATGTCTTAAAGGCTGTCCTAAAAAATGGAAGCTGTTTTCCCTAACTTTGGGGGGGGGGGATTCCTGGCTGCCCTTGGCTGCCCCTCGCCGGAGCCAGAGCGTGATTTTGATTTACAAACAGTTTAATCTGAGGAATGCAGTGAAATGGGGAGTGCCAAGTGCATCCTGCTGCAATCCCAGAGAATCCAGCTGCTGTCTGGGGCTGCTGAGCTGCTGCTGGGTCCCTCTGGACTCAGCCCTGCCCAGCTCCCTGCGGGCTCAGCCCCTCCCTGTCACAGCCCTGTGGTCACCTCGGTGCCATCCCAGTGCACACACAAGGGTACACAGGGAGTGAACCTCACTCCAGGAGGTTTTTAGGGAGGGGAGACAATTCCTGTTTTGTCTAAGACCTGTTTTCCATCTCCCCAGTCTCCCATCTCTCCTGCTTTCAGCCCACTCTTCCCGCTCAGCTCTGCTTATTTTCAGTTCCCTTCCCAGTGGGTGTCAAAGACCAAGCTCCCGGTTTAACCAAGCCCAGCCTGGTAAAACCAAGCACTGGGACCATCCACTTGTGTCTTTCACCTTCCATCTATTTTGTTTTCACCTTCCATCTATTTTATTTTCACCTCCCACCCACTTTATTTTCACCTTCCATCTGCTTTGTTTTTGTGGATGCAGGACAGGGGCTGCTCCCCCCCCGTGTCCCCCCGTGCCCTGCACAGAAAGCAGCTCCTGTTCCCTGGTGCCAAGAGGTGCCTTTGCCCTCGAGCCTCTCTCCTGAATCATCCCTTGTTTACTGCCCTGCGAGAGGAAAAGCAAAGTTTGGCCGAAGCACCACCAGACAGGATTGGGTTTTATTTGTGGCATTGCTGAGGAGGAGGATGGGGGCTGGTTCCCCATTCCCTGCGCTGGTTCCCAGCTCTGTCCCAGAGCACTGAGGATGAGGAGGCAGCGTGGGGACAGGGCAGGAGCACGGGCTGAGCCACCCCTGTGGCTGCAGCGGGAGAGGCTGGAGGGAGACACAGGCACAGACAGGAGTTATTTTCCTCCTCCTGCACAGAAGTTCAGCCAGAGGTTGGGGAGACCTTAAGGAAGTGGCTGCAGGGCCGGGGAGAGGAGCAGGCTGGCTCTGCAGTGCTGCTCTGCCTTTACACAGGGCACTGGGGACATCCAGCAACCTCGGTGGCTTCATTTCCTTCATGATGAGTTTCAGCACATCCTCCATCACAAATCTTCATTTCTTGGGGGTTTTCCATCCCTTCCTCTCTCTGGAGCCTTTGCCTCCTTCCCTCCAGCCACCTTCCCATTCCATCTCCATCCTCTTGCACCATCACCATCACCTCCTGGTCACCAGATTCCCGTTTCCCTCCGGGGTCTGGGCACCCATTTCTCCCAGCAGAGAGGGCAGGGGCGGGTAACACTCTGCTCTCCCCCAGGCCAGCCCCAGGTGCGGCCACCCCCGCAGCCCCCCGGGCCCTGCACCCTCCTGCTGCCCAACGGCGCCGGGCGGGGCCCGGAGCCAGGCGGTGCCAACGGGGAGGCGGGGAACGGGAGCTGCAGGAGCGCGCCCAGCGTGCAGAAACCGCCCCGAAAGCTGCAGCCGCACCACTCCATCCACAGCCAGAGCAGCAAGAAGAGCAAGGGCAGCTCCAAGTCGCCTTCTTCCCACATCCCCATTGAGGCGCAGGAAGGTACTGGCTGGGCCCTGGGGTCTCTTTCCAGCCCTTCTCCTCGGGGCCCTCATCCCTTGGGATCTCTTGGGTGGCATCCTCAGGTCCTTCATCCCTGGGATCTCTTGAGTGGCATCCTCAGGTCCTTCATCCCTGGGATCTCCTGGGTGGCATCCTTGGGCCCCTCATCCCTGGGATCTCCTGGGTGGCATCCTTGGGCCCCTCATCCCTGGGATCTCTTGGGTGGCATCCTTGGGCCCCTCATCCCTGGGATCTCTTGGGTGGCATCCTTGGGCCCTGGGTGGCATCATCCCTGGGATCTCTTGGGTGGCATCCTTGGATCTCCCCCTCCCCTCCCCTGGGATCTCTTGGGTGGCATCCTTGGGCCCCTCATCCCTGGGATCTCTTGGGTGGCATCCTTGGGACCCTCATCCCTGGGATCTCCTGGGTGGCATCCTTGGGACCTTCATCCCCTGGGATCTCTGTGGGCATCCTCTGATCTCTGGCAGCCTCTGCAAGGTGGGTGCTGAGCGGGGCCATCTCCTCTCCTCCAAAATCAGTCTCTCTTGAGGGCTGGGTGTTGAGGGAGATCTCTGGAGCAGTGGCTGCCTCCTGACCCCTTTTCCCCCCTTCCCTGAATTCCCGAGGGAGGATTCCCACCCTTGTGCCCCCCCAGCATCCCTATGCCAGGCACTGTCTCACCCGCGCGTTCCTCCCCAGACTGCTGCGTGCACTGCATCCTCTCCTGCCTCTTCTGCGAGTTCCTGACCCTCTGCAACATCGTGCTGGACTGTGCCACCTGCGGCTCCTGCACCTCCGAGGACTCGTGCATCTGCTGCTGCTGCTGCAACTCGGGCGAGTGCGCGGACTGCGACCTGCCCTGCGACATGGACTGCGGCATCATCGACGCGTGCTGCGAGTCCGCCGACTGCCTGGAGATCTGCATGGAGTGCTGCGGGCTCTGCTTCTCCTCCTGAGCCCTCCCGCCTCCCCCGGGCTCCGGAGATCTGCATGGAGTGCTGCGGGCTCTGCTTCTCCTCCTGAGCCCTCCCGCCACCCCCGCGCTCCGGCCGCCGCCCCGCAGCTGCGGGGGAGGGAGGATCCCCCGCGGGAATTGTCATCCTTGGAGAGGATCTGCCCGGGGAGTGAAGCTGGAGGGGCTCTGGCAGTCCTGTCCTGTCCTGTCCTGTCCTGTCCTGTCCTGCTCTACCTCTGCCAGCACGGGGGGACAGAGGAGCCGCCTGCCACCTGAGCCGAGAGCGGGAGTGTCCTGCAGAGCCGCCCCAGAGCCCGGCATTGGGGACATTGGGGACAGCCCCTCCTGCAAAGCCACTCCAGCCCCATTGGGGACATCCTGCAGAGCCACCCCAGAGCCCGGCATTGGGGACATTGGGGACAGCCCCTCCTGCAAAGCCACCCCAGAGCCCGGCATTGGGGACACTGGGGACAGCCCTGTCCTGCAGAGCCACCCCAGAGCCCGGCATTGGGGACATTGGGGACAGCATGTCCTGCAGAGCCACACCAGGGCCCGGCATTGGGGACATTGGGGACAGCATGTCCTGCAGAGCCACACCAGGGCCTGGCATTGGGGACACTCGGGACAGCCTGTCCTACAGAGCCACCCCGACTCCTGACACTGGGGACATTGGGGACAGCCCACCCTGCAGAGCCACCCCGGTTCCTGGCACTGGGGACATTGGGGACAGCCCATCCTGCAGAGCCACACCGGTTCCTGACACTGGGGACAGCCCCATCCTGCAGAGACATTCCGGGGTCCAGCGTTGGGGACAGGCCCGTCCCACAGAGCCACCCTGGCTCCTGGCGTTGGGGACACTGGGGACAGCCCTGTCCCACAGAGCCATCCCAGAGCCTGGCACTGGGGACAGCCCCATCCCGCTGCCACCGCCCCAGGACAGCACTCCAGGGGGGTTCCAGGGGGTGGCCCAGAGCATCCCCCCCTCCAGGGACATCCCCAAGGCCACCTCCGAGGCTGGGTGACCCCTGGGGGGTGCTGGAGCCTCCCCATGTGCCAGCCCCCCTGCCCTCGGTGCTCAGCCAAGTGCAATAAATACCCGGAGCTGTGTCCCCGGGGTGTCCCCCAGGTGTCCCTCGGGTGTCCCCCTGTTGTCCCCCTGTTGTCCCCCAGGTGTCCCAGCGTGGTGGGGCTCGGTGTCTGTTAATGCCAAATGACCCCCAGCAGTTGTTGTCCCTGTGCCACCATCCCAGGGACAGTGCTGGTGGCTGGGTGGGGGTGGCAGACACCCCACTGAGGGGCTGGGGTGACAAGAAAGGAAGTGTCACGGTATTTTATATTTTGTTGTTGTTGTTGTTGTTTTTGTTGTTGTTCCTTTTTACTGTAAATAAAGGTCTCTCTTGGTTTCTGCCTGGCAGCTGGCCCAGCACGTGCTCTGCAGGGCACTCCCTGGAGACACAGCTCCGTGTCCCCTGTCCCTGCAGCCTGTCCTGCTCCCAGCTGGCTTGGGGGACATGGGACAGGTCAGTGAAAGCCCCAGGGTGCTCCTGTTGGCTCCTTGTGCTGGGAAGGAAAATGCAAGAGGACTCTCTGTCCTGGGCTGCAGGGAACAGGTTGGGACCCTGGAGTGTCCCTGGGACAAACCCTGGCTCTGCTGTCCCTGCCATGTCACCAACCCCAGGGCACAAACCCCCCGAAGGAGAAAATAAATCATGTGAATTCCTAGAGTGGTGAGGTTGCAGCCCTTGGAATTGGGGTGGCCTTGGCCACTCTGCTGCCACCCCCAGCCCTGGGTGGGACCCCCAGCCGTGTCCCCAGGCTCAGGGGCCACCACCCCACACCAGGGTCTCACTGTCCCTGGACAAGCTGGGCTGGCCCTGCTCAGCTGTGCCTGGGCTGAAGCTGAACGAGGAGGGAAAAACACTTAAAACCCGAGGCCAAATGGGTCAGTTGGTCACAGTGACAGGGGTGGCTTTGGGATCTGGGCTCGCTGCCCTCCAGCTCAGCCCAGAATCCTATTTTTAGTGGTGAGCAAGAGCCCAGCACGGTGCAAGTGCACAGAGGATGGTGTGGGCAGCCTTCCTCCACCCCACCCAGCTCAGGGGGTGCTGGGGGTGCTGGATTTGGGGTTTTTGCACATCCCTGCCCAGCCCAGCACAAACGGGGCCAGGGCCCCACCGGGCTCACTCGGAGCTTTTCCACAGGCTCAGCTCCAAACCCTTCCCATCCTTGGCACGGAGGCCTGGCCTCCCCTGCCTGGCCTCGCTTCTGCTGCTAATTAGGGAGGTTGGAGCTGCCAGGGCTGTCACTTAATGGGGAACAGATTCCCCCAGTGCAGCAGGGCCCTGCGTGGCTGAGGCTGGCATGGGGTGGGAGTCACACACACCCCAAGCCCCCCTCCTGCTCCTCCTCATTCCTCCAGCCCTTTAATGCACCTCCATCCAGAGCAGGAGGTGGGGAGCAGGGATGGGATGTTCACGCCTGTGAATGGACTTCAGCCACAGCTGCCTTGGAGAAAATGCAAATAAAAGAACAATAATCAGCACAGGGCTACCCAGACCTCGACCCTCTGCAAACCCTCTCTCAGAGAGTTGTTCCCACCTTCACCAGTGGCTCCTCAGGGCTCCATGTTGGGAGGAGAAAAAGATTTATTTCAGCCCCAGCCCCAAACTCAAGGTGCATTCAGCACCCCAAGCAGTGCTGGCAGCTCTGCTCACACCCCAGGAGCTCCTGAAGATCCCAGGGGTGGTTCTGGGATGTGGGATTGATGGATCAGAGCAGGGAATGAAGACCCAGAACAAACTCAAGTCACTTGAAAAGCCAACTCCAAGCCTTGCTCTGGGTGCAGGCTGGCACTGACCATCTAACCCAGGTTGTGAAACACTGGGCAAGGCAAGGGTTAAACCCTCCTGCCTGGGAATTAATTAACAACAGATGTGCTCAGTTTTAACTAATTACTCTCCTGCCAGCACTTGGTTTTATGGTTTTCTCAGAGTTGGAGCACCATGCCCACGCTGATGTTGACCCTGCTGGGCTTCCCTGCCCCTTCCCCAGCCAGGCTGGCCTGAATTTGATGTTTTAAGTGAAACAGTTCATGGAATTGGCTAAAACCCATTAAAACTCCAGCCACCTTCATGCATTGATGGGTATTTTGGTGCACCCTGTGCTCCCTGGGATGGGCAGTGCCTGATCCCAGCTGGCTACAGGGGTTTCCTTTTCCTGCAATCCCTGCTGGGGATTGATTATTCCTGGGACATTGGAGGTCTTAATGACAGGAGCTCGTTGTTTAATTGCTGGTGGATTCCAGGGGCTGCTGAGCCTGTCCTGGGTGCAGCCAGAGCAGAGCAAGAGGGACAATGGGAGGTTTGGAAATTTTTCAGGCAGGTGTGGAACCCTTGGGACCCAGACCTGGCTCATCCCCACTGCCCTGGGCTCTCTGGACACCCCGTTTTTCCACGGATGGAGCAGCTCAGGATGAGCCCCACATTTGGCTGCTCCTTCCGTGGGGAGGGCTGTCAGCAGCCCAGGCTATTTCTGTCCTCAATCACGATCAATAAAGCAGGAGAGGATTTTTATTTTCCACTCCAAATACTTTCTCCATCCTGTTTCCTCCCAGTTCACACGGCGGGCTGGGGAGCGCTCCAGCAAGGGGGCCCACGGAGCCTTTTCCTCCTCCTCCTCTTCCTCTTCACCCTCCTCCTCCTCATGCCATCACACCCCTCCCCTTCTGCTCTGTGCCACCCCAAAATTCCCTGCAACTCCCTGCAATCCAAGGGCCTCGCACACACTCACACAGGAAAGAAAACACTCCTGGAGCCAAAGGGGAAAAAAAAAAATTAAAATAAAATAAAATAAACCCGGGTTTTTGGAAGGCAGAGCAGCTCATGTAATCCCAGGTTCTGGCAGGATGGGGGACGGGGCTGAGGGGAGACGACTGCAGTCTATTAAACTTCCTTTGAGAACCTGCCAGACTGACAACAGCTGGAAGGAATTAACATTTCAGGTCCACCAGCTCCTCTCCTCGCTTTCACCCTTCCCCAAAACCCCGCCTGAGGCCCGGCAGCATCACTTTTTCCCACTCCCTGGTGTCCCTGGAGCCAATTCCTTTAATCCCAAACCTGCCAGGAACGTGAGCATCCCCTGAATGAAAATTCCAGCGCCGGTGCTGGCACCAGCCTGGGTCTGGGTCTGGGACAGAGCTGTGGTGACAGCAAGGGAGGGGGAAACACCCAGGGAGGGCAGGAAAGGGGCAGGGAAGGGTTTCTTTGTTTGTTTCTTTGTTTGTTTGTTTGTTTGTTTGTTCACTTTGGGCTGAGCCCATGCACCCCATTCTCTGATTGTGAGGCTTGTCCCCAAAAACTGGGACAAACACCCAGGAAGGCAGGAAAGGGGCAGGGAAAGGTTTGTTTGTTTGTTCACTTTGGGGTGAGCCCATGCACCCCATTCTCTGACTGTGGGGCTCATCCCCAAAAACTGGGAAAAACACCCAGGGAAGAGATTGTTGGCTCCTGTTTGTTTCTTCCCTTTGGGCTGAGTCCATGCACCCCATTCCTTGATTGTTAGACTTGTCCCCAAAAACTGGGAAAAACATCCAGGGAAGGGTTTGTTTGCTCCTGTTTGTTCACTTTGGGATGAATCAATCCACCCCATTACCTGATTGTGTAGTTTGTCCCCAAAAACTGGGAAAAACATTCAGGGAAGATCAGAAAGGGAAGGGAAGAGGAAAGGAAAGGAAAGGAAAGGAAAGGAAAGGAAAGGAAAGGAAAGGAAAGGAAAGGAAAAAAGGAAAGGAAAAAGGAAAGGAAAAAGGAAAGGAAAGGAAAGGAAAGGAAAGGAAAGGAAAGGAAAAAAGGAAAGGAAAAAAGGAAAGGAAAGGAAAGGAAAGGAAAGGAAAGGAAAGGAAAGGAAAGGAAAGGAAAGGAAAGGAAAGGAAAGGAAAGGAAAGGAAAGGAAAGGAAAGGAAAGGAAAGGAAAGGAAAGGAAAGGAAAGGAAAGGGTTTATTGGCTCCTGTTTGTTCACTTTGGGGTGAATCCATTCACCCCATTCCTTGATTCTGGAATTGTCCCCAAAATCTGGGACAAACACCCAGGGAAGGGTTTGCTGTCACTTTGGGGTGAAACTTTGGGATTGTCCCCAAAATGGGGGTGCTGCCCCTTGGCTCTGTGTGCTGGGAGCTTGGCAGGGTTCGGATGGGATGGCTCTGGAGTGTCTCACCAGCAGAGACACCCCAAAATTCCTGAGGTTTGAGGGGAGGGGCAGAAATTCCAAAAAAATTCCTGAGTTTCAAGAAGAGGGGCAGAGACCCCTGAAAATTCCTGAGTTTTGAGGGGAGGAGCAGAGATCCCCCAAAATGATGAAAGATAAAGGAGGAAAAAAAAAAAAAAAATCAAGAAATTCCCACCCAGGGAATTCCCAATTTGGGAATTCTGGGTCCAGGCCCAGCAGCACCAGTTCCACACCCAGGGGCTCCCAATTCTGGGCCGGGAAAATTGGTGAGAAAATCAAACTCAATTTCTTGTTCATTTGGGAATTTCTTGGTTATTAAGGAAATCCTTGATTGATTAAGAAATTCCTTCTTTTATTAAAGAATTTCTTGATTTATTATGGAATTTCTTGATTATTAAGAAATTTCTTGATTTATAAAATAATTTCTTGTTTATTAAAGCATTTCTTGTTTATTAAAGCATTTTTTGTTTTTTAAGGAATTTCTTGTTCTATGATGGAATTTCTTGATTCATTAAGGAATTTCTTGTCCTATTAAGAAATTTATTGTTTTATTAAGGAATTTCTTCTTTTATTAAGAAATCTCTTGTTTTATAAAAAATTATTGATTTATTACAGAATTTCTTGATTAATAAAGGATTTTCTTGATTATTAAGAAATTTCTTGTATATTGAGGCCTTTCTTGTTTATTAAGGAATTTCCTCTTCTATTATGGAATTTCTTGATTCATTAAGGAACTTCTTCTTTCATTAAGGAATTTCTTATTTATTGAGGCATTTCTTGATTTATAAAATAATTTCTTGTTTATTAAAGCATTTCTTGTTTATTAAAGCATTCCCTGATTCATTCAGGAATTTCTCGTTCTATTAAAACACTTTTTATTTTATTAAGGAGTTTCTTGTCCCAAAACCTTCTCCAGATTTCCAGAACCTTCTCCAGCTTTTCCAGAGCTTTTTCCAGGCAGCCCCTGAGGAAGAGGAGCCTCCCAAACCCAAGGAGTGATTTCCTGCCCAGTTTGTTTTCTTTCGGAAGTGGGAGAGGGGCTGGGATTTTGGGAATATCTGGAAGAAGGAGGTGCCAACATTCCAGAGGAATTCAGAGCAATATTTTGGGGAGGAGTAAAATTCAACCCTGACTTCAGCTCTAAACTGAGTTATGATGTGGAAAAAAAAAAAAAAAAATTATATTTTTAAATATTATATTTTTAAATATTATATTTTTTTTAAATATTACATTTTTAAAATATTACATTTTTAAAATATTACATTTTTAAAATATTACATTTTTAAAATATTACATTTAAACATTGTATTTAAATATTATACTTAGATTTACATTTAAATATTACATTTGAATATTACATTTAAACATTACATATAAATATTACATTTAAATATTACACTTAAATATTATATGTAAATATTATATTTAAATTATATTAAAACATTATCTCAAAATATGATATTGAAACGTCATAAAATTCAAAATAAAACACTTTTTATTATGTTTTATACTCTATTTATATCCCATAAATTGTCCTTAGGGAATCCCTAAGGGGGATTTGGGATGTGTTTTTTCCCACCTTGGTGCTCCCACTCCAGATGAGGCCCCGATTTGGGGTTTTGCTGAGGATTTTGAGGGAATTTTTGGGAATTTTCACCTTGCTGGGTGTGCAGCCCCACAGATTTCCTCGGTTTTGCTTTTCCCATCCACTTCCATCCCTCTTGGAGCTTCCCAAACCTTCCAAAACCAGATTTTGGGACGGGAAATCAAGGAAAACTGAGGGGAAAAACTCAAGGGAAATATCAAGGGAAAAAAATCAAGGGAAAAAAATCAAGGGAAAAAATCAAGGGAAAAATCAAAGGAAAATCAAGCGGGAAAATCAAGGGAAAATAAAGGGGAAAATCAAGGGGGAAATCAAGGGATGAAGAAGGGAAATATCAAGGGAAAAAATCAAGGGAAAAATCAAAGGGAAATAAAGGGGGGAATTAAGGGGGAAACATGAAGGGGGGAAACCAAAGGAAAATCAAGGGGGAAAATCAAGGGGAAATAAAGGGAAATATGAAGGGAAAATCAAAGGGAAATCAGGGGGAAATCAAGAAGAAATCAAGGAAAAATCGAGGGGGAAATCAAGAAAAAATCAAGGGGAAAAAATCAAGGGGAAAAATCAAGGGGAAATAAAGGCGAATATCAAGGGAAAATCAAGGGGAAAATCAAAGGAAAATCAAGGGGGAAACCAACAGGAAATCGAGCAGAAAATCAAGGGACAAATCGAGGGGAAATCGAGGGGAAATCAAGAAAAACCGAGGGAAAAACTGAGGGGAAAATCTCAAGGGAAATATGAAGGGAAAAAATCAAGGGGGAAAATCAAGGGGAAATAATGGGAAATATGAAGGAAAAATCAAAGGGAAATCAAGGGGAAATAAAGGGAAATATGAAGGGGAAATCAAGAAAAAATCAAGGGGGAAAATCAAGGGGAAGAATGAAGGGAAATGAAGACACGAGGTCACATTTTCATTCCAGATGTGCAAAGCAGCTGCACCTCCTCAGACACCCCTGGAACGAACAAAGATTTCACCCAGTTTGATTTAAAGCAGTTTTTTAGCTTAAAAAACACCCCCAAAAATGATTTTAAAAGAGTTGAAAGAGGCTGACATGGGGGCAGTGAGACCCCCCCAAACTGAGATTCCCTGGGGTTTGAAATAAGTGGAGCAGCCTTGCAGCTCTTAAACCATTTAAAAATTATTTTTTAGGGCTTCATTTTAATTAAACAAGTTAAAATTTAATTATCTGGACACTCTAATGTTAGCTGAGGAGGGTGGAGGATATGGGGGGCTGAGTTTGGGGTGTCCACATTGTCCAGGTGGGCAAGGGACAAGAAAAACTCCTCAGAAAACCCCAAAATCCCCCAAAACTCCCCAAAATTCCTAATCCTGCACTTATTTTTTGGCTGATTCCTTCTGCTTTTAGCCCAAACCAGGTGGGCAGGTTCACAGAGCTGAGCTGGCACCTCAAATATTCCAGAAATTCTGATTCTTTTAGGGGAAAAAAAAAAAAAAAAAAAAGTTGGCTATTAATTGATACCAGCCTCGAGAATTCTCTGTAGTGGAATGTGGATGAATGAATGAAAGTAGTGAGAAATTGAAAAAACAAAAAATAAAATTTAAAAAATCTATCAGGTTTTCTTTTGCCATCATCCCCAAGTACAAAAGAATTTTTAAAAAAGTCTCTTTGTCCCCTCACTTGCCCTCTACAGATGTAAAAAAATCTAATTAAAATTTAGCAGAAGTGGGATTAAAATTTTTTTTTTAAAAATAAAAAATTAATAATAATAATAATAATAATAATAATAATAATAATAATAATAATAATAATAATAATAGTAATAAAAAGACACGAGGTTTTTTGCTTAAAAAAAAAAAAAAAAAAAAGAGAAAAAGAAAAAGAAAAAATGAAAAATATCCTTAACAAAGGCCATAATATTACCAGGGCTGACTCGTCAGCTGCTACCTGATAATCTCGAGTTGAGCGAGCTTTATTAACGTTGGAAGCCTCAGCTCTTTGTTAATTACGAGCTTTGCTAATGATTTGGAATATTGGCCGGTTCTGGGGGATGTTGATGAATAGAGACCTCGCCAAGATTTATTCCTAATTATCTCATTTGTCTCCCTCCATTACTTTTTATGGCTGAAATTTATGGAGCTATTACCGGGGACCTCGGCGCGGCTCCGAGATGATTTGGGAGAAGAGAGATGTTTAATAATAATAACAATAATAATAATAATAAAAAGCTGGATTAATAGGAAAGCGATTACAGAGAGGTGGGAGGTGGGGGCTGCTCCTGGGGCGACCCCAGGGATGGGTCCTGGCAGGGAGAAATGTCCTTGCCCAGCAGCCAAGGCGGGTCTGGGATGCTGGAAAAGTTGGGAAATTCTTCCTGGTACCTGTAAGAGTTGGGAACTCCTAGAGAAGGAGAAATCCAGCAGGGTTTTCCCTGTGGGTTTCCCCATCCCAGATTCCTTCCTCCCCTGCATGTGATGCTCTGGCTCCTGAGACACCCCAAAGCTGAAATCTGTGACCCCAAAGCTGAAATTTGTGACCCCAAAATAACCCCAAGGTCACCCCTTTAACCCCAGCGCTGCCATTTCCACGCTCATCCCAATAAAATAATCCAGTGGTTGAGTATCTGACACCTCTGGATGCACATCACAGAAATTCCTGTGGGATTTTCAGGGATTCTGGTGGCAAAGTCCCATTCACCACATCCAGCCCCAAAAATCCAAAGGGTTTCCCAGCAATCCAACGCTTTGCTCCCACCCCACCGCGGGGCTGAGCCCCCCACCCTTTAATTACTCTGCAAAAAGCAATTATCACTTTTCCTCTCAGCTGCACTGGGGACTCGTTCTCTCCCAGATTCTCCCAGTAAACATTTTCCAGTTCTATCGAATTTGCCTCACAAAGGAGAGCCGGGGCTGCAGCTTATCTCCGTGGAGTATTATTCCTGTATCTTCCAGTGTGTAAACTACTCTCGTCCCGATAAGAGCCCTCACACAAAAGATCAAAGGCAGCCAGACTCTCATGGAGAGGAGGGTTTTGCTTTTTTTTTTTTTTTTTTTTTTTTTTTTTTTTTTTTTTTTTTAATTCTAAATTTGCAGATCCAGAAGGAGGATCGGGATCAGGGATTGGGATTGGGATTGGGATTGGGATTGGGATTGGGATTGGGGTTGGGGTTGGGATCAGAATCAGGATTGGGATGAAGATAAGGATCGGGATCAGGATGAGGATTGGGATGAGGATCAGGATCAGGATTGGGATTGGGATTGGGATCAGGATCAGGATCCGGACGAGGATCAGGATCGCGATCAGGATGAAGATCAGGATGAAGATTGGGACAAGGATCAGGATGATGATCAGAATCAGGACAAGGATTGGGATCAGGATGAGGACAAGGACTGGGATGAGGATCAGAAACAGGATGAGGATCAGAATTGGGATGAGGATTGGGACAAGGATCACGATGAGGATGAGAATCAGGATCAGGACAAGGATGAAGATCAGGATCAGTAAGATGACCAGGATGAGGATCGGGATCAGGACAAGGACGAGGATCAGAATCAGGATTGGGATGAGGATCAGGACAAGGATTTGGACGAGGATTAGGATCAGGATCAGAACAAGGGTCGTAACGAGGATGAGGATCAGGATTGGGATCAGGATGAGGATTGGGACGAGGATTGGGATCAGGATTGGGATCAGGATGAGGATTGGGACCAAGGTCAGGATTGGGATCAGGATGAGAATTGGGACCAAGATCAGGATCAGGATGAGGATGGGGAGCAGAACGAGGATCAGGATCAGGACAAGGATTGGGACGAGGATGAGGATCAGGCCAAGGATCAGGATCAGGCTCAGCCTGGGAGTGAAGCACCCCCTTCCCACCCGAGCTGCAGCCCCATCAACACAGATGGCAAAATCTAAATGTTATGATAAGGTATTTCTCCCAAATTTCCATCTTAATAGAATTACGAGCCTGTAATTACCCTACAAGCCTGAAAACCTGCCGGAATCCCAATTAGGAATCTGAGGACATAATTGGCCCCTAATTAGAAAGATTTGTCAAATGAGCACAATTTTCCTCACCTCTTTTTCTTTTTTTCTTTTTTTTTCCTCCCCCCTTTTCCTTTCCTCCCCTTTTCCCCCTGGTGAAAATACAGATATTTTCTTTCCCCCTCCACCTCTTTCCCCATAAACACGGGGCTGCAATCCCAGCTGCACATCCCGTTCCTCCAGGCTCTTGGGAAAGGCAGGCTCTGCAGCAGGTGTTGGGCCACTTTTATTACTTTTTTTTATTAATTTCCTGGGAAACTGCACAATTAAAAAATGATAAAAAATACGTAAAGAAGAAACGGAGAGGGAGAGACCTGGAAAAGTCCAGGCTTGTTCCCCTGTGAGGATGGGCACCGTGGGCTGGCTGGGGTAGGGTGGGAGGTGCTGGAGAAGATTTGGGGATGGGGGATGTGGAGAAGGTGGGAAAAGAGAGTATCACCCCATGGCTGCTATTCCCGGTGGTTTTTGGGAAGCAGGGCCCGGGATGGAGCAGGCCTGGTCCCTCCTGGCAGGATCTGGGTGATTCCTCTCCCAAAATCCAGGTTTTGGGGTTAAACATGGTGCCAGGCACAGAGCCACGCTGATCCCCAATCCTGGAATCCTGCAGTGCCCACGGAGGGTGAAATCCACCCCGGGAGCAAAGCCAGGATGCCCAGGCAGGTAAGAGCTCCCAGTGACCCCAGTGTGCCCATTTTGGGGTGGGATCAACTCTCATCCTGCCAAGAAGTGGCCACATGAAAGCCTGAGCGGGTTTGGGGCTCATCCTGAAGGAGCTGGAATGGGGATGGCTCTAGAAGAGGATTTTGCATCACCAACAACCCCAAGGAGTGCTCCCATCCCCCACAGGTGTTCCTGCACCCCATCCCTGTCCTAAACCCCACCTGGAACCCCACAGCAGCCACGTGCTGGCAGCACAACCCCCCCTCATCTTCCTCATCCTCCTCCCACCAGAACCTCTCCAGTTAAAAGCGACAACAGGAGGGGAGGGATGGGGGGGGGGCATAGGGGGAAACCTGGTTTTCCTAATTAACAATTAGCACAGAGTGTGCTGCTAATTATGTGGTTCCATGTAATTAAGAAGCTAATTAGTGCAGTGTCAATTAAGATTTAATTAGTACCCTTGTCAAAAATACTTGAAAGCGCCGTTTATATGCGAGTACTTCAATATTTCAATGGTGGCGATCCCGGCGGCGCGGGGAGCCTGGGAACCCCACTCCATTGAAATTGTCCTTTGAAAGCTGCCACGTGTGTCCTGTCACACACCTGGATGGGTTCCACAGGCAGCTGGGGACGTGGCTTTGGGGATTTGGCATCCCCAGGGATGTCCCAGGTGGGCGTGTGTGGAAGGAGCAGAAACGCTGGCAGGGCCTTCAATGGAAAATCGTCCCTTAGATAAGAAATTGCTGCCTCAGAATGATTAATGCTGGGAATATTTTACCCCCTCTTGCAGACCCTGCTTCATCATTTTGTGAGTTAATTGGTTCTTTGGGTGATTGGTCACTTTTTACCTAAAACCTTAAAGTAGTTGGTGTGTTGGGCTGCAATACAGGATGTGCCCAGCAATGTGGATTCTGTCCCCATCTGTCACAGCCGGGTGGGGCAGTGCCCCTGATCTCCTGGCACACATTATCTGCTCATGGGCAGCTTTAAACCAGCTGGGGCAATCATCTTTATCTTTCCACAGCCCATCCTCCCTCCAGGAGAGATCTCCTGTTCATGGCCAGTGAGTCCCAGGGCATGGCTGATAAAATTCCATCATCCCATGGGAGATGCTCCAGCCAGGGCAGGAGCCAAGCCTTTCCTACCCAGAGAAAAACTGACATTTGGAACACCAGAGCAGCCTTTGCCACTGGATTCCAGAGGAAAGCCAGACCTTTCCACATCATCCCTGCACCTTCAGAGGAAACTGCCCCTTCTCCAGGAGCACTGCTCCAGCTGAGCCACATCTGCCACTGCAGGAGGATGCAGCCACCATGGAATGGGACTGTGCCAACACCCTGACTGACTGACGGGTGTCAGCTTGGATTCTGACTCTGTACATCCAAGATTTTGTGCATCTGATTTTGTACATCCAAGTGTTTTTATCCTTAAAATCATTCCTGGTGCTTCCAAAGGTGACCAGAGCAAATCTGTGTTGTTGAAATGAGTGGAGCAGCTGGATCCCAGCACGTGTCCCCAAAGGGACACCTCGGGGGTGGCTCCATGGGGCTGTGCCTGAGCTGCTGCTCCTCCAAGGTGAGACAAGAAAATTCCCAAAAATCCTCGGGAACCACAGGCAGAGTAAGGAGGAGGTGGGAAGGGAGGATGGGAATAAAAACCCCCCAGCAGTGCAGGGAAAAGCCTCCCCTGGTCTCTGCCTGGCCCTGCCCCTGCTCCAGGATCACCCTGGAATTCCTCACATTGGGAATGGGCTGAGGCACGAGGAGGGAAGGGAGAAATTTCTGGAGGGCTCTGGAGGCTTCAAGAGACACATAAACCAAAATTCCACAAACACACCAAAGGAACCTCAGCAGTTTGTAAATCATCCCTTGTGAGCCTGGAGACAACAGAGCGGAGCCAGAGGTTGGGATTTTTCAATGGGGCTTTTTTGCAGGGAATGAGTTTGGATGTGCCACGGGATGGGACAAAACTTCCCGAGCTCACACCTGGAACCAAAAGCCACCAAACTCCACCTGGAACTCCAAAGCCACTGCTCCAGAGTCACACAGGAAGAGATGAGGAGTCAGGGGAGCACAGAGGATGCCCAGGAGGGGCTGGGATTTTTTTTTCCCTTTTCCCTTTTTCCCTCCCCCTGCCTTGGAAGGAGCAGCTCATCCTCAACCATCACCCATCCCACTAGAGCCAAACCTGGCAAAGGCACCGCCCTGGAGTCACACAGGAGGGGATGAGGAGAGCACAGAGGATGCCCAGGAAGGGCTGGAATTTTTTTTGTCCTTTTTTTTTTTCTCTCCCCTGCCTTGGATGGAGCAGCTCATCCTTAAACAGTCACAACCATCACACCTGGAGCCAAACCTGGCAAAGGCACCGCCCTGGAGTCACACAGGAGGGAATGAGGAGAGCACAGAGGATGCCCAGGAGGGGTTGGAGTTTTTTTTCCCTTTTTCCCTCCTCCCTGCCTTGGAAGGAGCAGCTCATCCTCAACCATCACCCATCCTACTCGAGCCAAACCTGGCAAAGGCACTGCTCTGGAGTCACACAGGAGGGAATGAGGAGAGCACAGAGGATGCCCAGGAAGGGCTGGAATTTTTTTTCCTTTTTTCCCTCCCCCCTGCCTTGGAAGGAGCAGCTCATCCTCAACCATCACCCATCCCACTAGAGCCAAACCTGGCAAAGGCACCGCTCTGGAGTCACACAGGAGGGAATGAGGAGTCAGAGGAGCACAGAGGATGCCCAGGAGGGGCTGGGATTTTTTTCCCTTTTCCCTTTTTCCTCCCTGCCTTGGAAGGAGCAGCTCATCCTCAACCATCACCCATCCCACTAGAGCCAAACCTGGCAAAGGCACCGCCCTGGAGTCACACAGGAGGGGATGAGGAGAGCACAGAGGATGCCCAGGAAGGGCTGGAATTTTTTTTTGTCCTTTTTTTTTCTCTCCCCTGCCTTGGAAGGAGCAGCTCATCCTCAACCATCACCCATCCCACTAGAGCCAAACCTGGCAAAGGCACCACTCTGGAGTCACACAGGAGGGAATGAGGAGTCAGAGGAGCACAGAGAATGCCCAGGAGGGGTTGGAAATTTTTTTCCCTTTTCCCTTTTTCCCTCCCCCCTGCCTTGGCCGCGGCTGAGGCGCTGCTCTCCCACAACGGCTGCCAAAATACAGCGAGACAGGGTATAATTACAGACACTTACTGTGGCCATTACACCACCAGCACGGGCTGCGCAAAGTGACACACGACCCGTCAACTCCTTATTCACGCCATTAAGGGGACTCATTAGCATCTTCGCTCAGAAGCAAAATTACCCTCACTGCTCATTTCAAGATGTCATAAATTTTAATTTAGGACCCAAAGATAGCACAATGGGAGCGGAGCTGGCTCTCTCCCCGCAGTCGCTGCTGGCTGAGGCGGTGGGAGGGAGGAGGGAGGGGGTGCTGGGGTGGGAGGGGGAGGGATGGGGAATGAAAGGGTTGGTTTGATGGAAGATGGTGGGGTTTTTGAGGAGAGATGGGGAAGGAGGGAAGAGATGTGCCCAAAGGTCTGGGAAGTTCTCCCCATCCTCTTGGAAGAAGAGGAGGAGGAAGAGGAGGGATGAGCACCGAGGGAGTTTTGAGCCACCAGCACAGCGCCACAAAATCTTCCAAATCCCCTTCCTCGGGATCTCCTCCATCCCTGGAAGTGCCCAAGGCCACGCTGGGATTGTGGAAGGTGTCCCTGCCCATGGCAGCAAGTGGGACAGGGTGAGGTCCCTTCAAACCCAAACAATTCCACGATTCCAGACCCAGCAGCATCACCCAGGGCTGGATTATTTTTTTGGAAAATCTCCAAAACCCCTCAGAGGGAGATCAGGAAGAGATCCCAGAGGGACAGAAGCCCAGGGCTGTGATGATGCTGCAGCAGAGAGAAAATCCCTGCAGGAAGAGGCTCTTGGTGCCCAGGACACATTTTGGTTTCCCAAATCCCAACCCCATCCCACTGCTCTGGGTGTTCCCATTCCTCTGTGGGAGCAGCCCCAGCAGCCCCAGAGCCTGAGGCACCCCCAAACCCTCCAGTTTTGGATCCATCCCCCTTGTTGGACTGGGATCTCTGCAGCCTGGAGCTCAGCAGAAGGGTGGGGATGTGCTGTAATTCCCACCCCAAAAAAAAAAAAAAAAAAAAAAAAAAAAATTTTATTTCAGTGTAAAAGTAGCTCCTGAAATAACAGAGCAACTTTTCCATCCCATCTCTCCTCCAGCCAAGCCCTGGTGAGTTTGGGGGGCCCAGCCCATCCCAGCACACCCCAGCCTGTGGGTGCTGCTTTAAACCCCCCCAAGGAAGGTAAGAGGAGACCCCCAATCTCCCCCTTCCCTGCAAACTCTGCCAGCAGCACAGGCAATTACAAACCCCTTAAACTTTACCAGCTACCAGGCTCGTGATTAATGAGTTCAAATGTCCACATCTCTAAAAAACAGGGCGGGGGGGAAAGAATTAGAAGCAAAGCAGCTCCAATTACAGGCAGCCGAGGGACTCTGGCCCACTCCTGCTCCATAAGAACATATATCCAGAAAGGTTATGTTAATTTTTAATGTACAAGGCCGTAATTAATTTCTGGGGCTGGCTGGATTAGCAGTGAGTGTAAATTCCAACCTCTGCTCGGGCTGCAGATAAACCAACAGTGCTGAGGGCTGGGGCCTCAGGGCTCCCCAGGCTGGAGCAGAGCCAAGGCCACAGATTTTGGTGGCTCTTGGGGACTTTGTGATCTCCCAGCTGGCCACAACCCCCTCTGCCAGCCCTGGGCACGCTGCTGGTGGCACCAGGGATGGAGATGCTGAAGCATCCAGAACAGTTTTGGGAAGGTGAAAACTCCAAATAATCCCTCCAGAAGGCTTTGGAGGGGCTGGAAGGGAGGGGTGTGCACCCAGCAGGGATCATGTGGCCTGGAAATACAGTAAGTTTTTAAAGGGAAGAAAAGGCTCCATTATTCTCCCATTAAAGTCTCCCCCTCTCTCCCTTGCCTCTGTCAGTCTCTCCCTCACTCCCTGACTTCCCCCAGCCTCTCCGAAGACAGATCGTTCCCTTAATCATTCTGGAAAAGAACCCCAAGCTGATATAATATTATAATTAATTAATTCACTAAAAAGGTATTAAATTTCTTTTCCCCCCTGTGGATATTATCTGAATTCATTGACCTTTAGAAAAATCACCCTCTAATTGTAACCAGGTTCAAGTGCATTTCCAGCCTGTCCCTTTTACATTAATAATATCTTCCAGGACTCCACTATGCTGCTTAAATATTGTATAAATTTCACTGCCCCCTCAAAAAAAGGAGAGAGAGAAAGGCATGAAATGAAAACTCAGGGCTGATTAAACCAGTCCAGAGCACTGGGGGGAAGAGGGGAAAAGAACTCCAGGGTGGCACAGGAGAGGGACAAAGGCACAGCAGGGCCCTGGAGGAATCCCACATTCCCAGGACAGAGGAAAATTCCTGGATTTGGGTGGCTCCAACCCAGCCTGAAGGGCTCAGGGTGAGGAATCCCACATTCCCAGGAGAGAGAAAATGTCTGGATTGGGATTTAGAGTGGCTCTCACCCAGCCTGAAGAGGTTTGGGGTGAGGAATCCCATATTCCCAACAGGAAAATTCCTGGATTGAGGGTTCAGGGTGGCTCCCACTCAGCCTGAAGAGGTTTGGGGTGAGGAATCTCACATTCCCAACAGGAAAATTCCTGGATTGAGGGTTCAGGGTGGTTCCCACTCAGCCTGAAGAGGTTTGGGGTGAGGAATCTCACATTCCCAACAGGAAAATTCCTGGATTGAGGGTTCAGGGTGGTTCCCACTCAGCCTGAAGAGGTTTGGGGTGAGGAATCTCACATTCCCAACAGGAAAATTCCTGGATTAGGGATTCAGGCTCCCAGGCAGAGGGAGCAGATTGCCAGGATTTGGGGAGGAAAATCCCAAAATGGGGATTTCAGGGTGGCTCCCACCCAGCCTGAAGGGCTCAGGGTGAGGAATCCCACATTCCCAGGAGAGAGAAAATTTCTGGATTGGGATTTAGAGTGGCTCTCACCTAACCTGAAGAGGTTTGGGGTGAGGAATCCCACATTTCCAGGAGGAAAATCCCTGCACTGTGGATTTTGGGGTGGCTCCCAGGCAGAGGGAGCAGACTGTCATGATTTGGGGTGCAGGTGCTTTCTTGATTTTTGCTCTTAAATTTTTTTTTTTTTTTTTTCCCTCCCCAAGAGAAGTTTCTGCAGAAAATGATCTGGGATTTGAAAAACAACTGGAAATAAGGATTTGTGAGTGGTCTGGAGAAACAACTTGCCACCAGCACCTGTGAGGGGGTTGGAGACACATCCAAAAACTGGGAAGTCCCAGCTCTCTTTGCACGGATCTGTTTTCAGTCTGAGCATGGAATGAGCTAAACCCAGACCTTAAACCTGGAGCAGCACAGGGGATGTGGCTGCAGCCTGGAGCATCAATCCCCTGCTCCTGCTTGGGGAGGACAATATGGGCAAATTCCAGCAAATTCCCAGAAAATTCACAGAAAATTCCCAGAAAATTCACAGCAAATTCACAGCAAGATCACAGCCAATTCACAGCAAATTCACAGCAAATTCACAGCAAATTCCCCGAAAATTCACAGCAAATTCCCCAAAAATTCATAGCAAGTTCCAGCAAATTCACAGCAAATTCACAGAAAATTCACAGAAAATTCACAGAAAATTCACAGAAAATTCACAGCAAATTCCAGCAAATTCCCAGAAAATTCCCAGAAAATCCCCAGAAAATCCCCAGAAAATCCACAGAAAATCCCCAGAAAATTCACAGAAAATTCACAGAAAATTCACAGAAAATTCCAGCAAATTCACAGCAAGTTCCAGCCAATTCCCAGCCAATTCCCAGCAAATTCCGGCATCAGCTCCCAGGGAGAGCTGGGGTTTGTGTGCTGCAGTTTCCACACAGAGCCCTGGAGTGGTTTGGGTTGGAAGTGACCCCAAAGCCCACCCAGTGCCCCCCCTGCCATGGCAGGGACACCTCCCAGTGTCCCAGCTGCTCCAGCCTGGCCCTGGGCACTGCCAGGGACCCCGGCGCAGCCCCAGCTGTGCCAGGGAACAATTCCATCCCAATATCCCATTCCCTGAAGCCATTCCCTGCCCTGTCCCTCCGTCCCTTGTGCCCAGTCCCTCTCCAGCTCTCCTGGAGCCCCTTTAGGTCCTGGCAGGGCTCTGAGCTCTGCCTGGAGCCCCTTTAGGTCCTGGCAGGGCTCTGAGCTCTGCCTGGAGCCCTCTCCTGTCCAGGTGAGCACCCGCAGCTCTGCCAGCCCTGGGAACATCCCGGACTCGCTCCAGCAGCTCCAGCTCCGCAGGTGAGGCTCTCACCTGAGAGGATGGATTCTCATCCTCAGGGTGGATTTGGGGGGCTGAGAGCCCAAACCCGCGTGTGCAGGAGCTGGAGCCCCCCAGAGCGCCCCTTTTTGGCGTTCCCAGCCCCGGGAAGCGGCGGGGCTCGGTCGGAGCATCCCGAGCATCCCCGGCTCCTCCGCAACCTTCGGGCTCTCTCTTGTGGCTGCTCGGCCCCGCTGCAGCCTCGCCGCTGCTGTCCCGACCCTCCCGGCCCCGGGGCCCCTCGCCCGTGTCCCCTCCGCCCTGTCCCGGTGTCCCCATCCTCCCTCCTTCCCATGGGAGCAGCCCCGAAATTGGGGAAAGCGCCCGGGGCAGCGCGGGGGGACAGCGGCGGGGCCCCGCTGGGGTGGCTGCTGTGCTGTCCCCATGCCGGCACTCTGTCTGTCCGTCCCAGTCCGTCCCAGTGCATCCCAGTCCGTCCCAGTCCATCCCAGTCCGTTCCAGTCCGTCCCAGTCCATCCCAATGCGTCCCAGTCCATCCCAGTCCATCCCAGTCCATCCCAGTCCATCCCAGTCGTCACAGTCCATCCCAGTCCATCCCAGTGCGTTCCCAGTCCATCCCAGTCCATCCCAGTCCATCCCAGTCCGTCCCAGTCCGTTCCAGTCCATCCCAGTCCATCCCAGTCCATCCCAGTCCGTCCCAGTCCATCCCAGTCTGTCCCAGTCCATCCCAATCCGTCCCAGTCCATCCCAGTCCATCCCAGTCCATCCCAGTCTGTCTCAGCCCATCCCAGTCCATCCCAGTCCATCCCAGTCGTCCCAGTCCATCCATCCATCCATCCATCCATCCATCCATCCATCCATCCATCCATCCATCCATCCATCCATCCCAGTCCATCCCAGCCCATCCCAATTCATCCCAGTCCATCCCAATCCATCCCAGTCCATCCCAATCCATCCCAATCCATCCATCCATCCATCCATCCATCCATCCATCCATCCATCCATCCATCCCACTCCATTCCAATCCATCCCAATCCCTCCCAGTCCATCCCAGTCCCTCCCAGCCCATCCCACTCCACACACCCCAACTCCTCACCGCTCTCCCTCCCTTTTCTCTCCCCTCTCATTGGGATGGGATTTTCCCCATTTTCCCTGCCTCTCCCACTTTCCCTTTTCCCCTCCTCTCCCATCCCCACGCTGCCGTGGCACTGAGGAAAGCCCCTTTCATCCTCTCCCTCTCTCTCTCTCTCTCTCTCTCTCTCCTTTATAATTTTATTTTTTTCCCTCCCTGCAGCACAGAAAGCAACGCCAGCGCTCCGAGCCGGGCTCTTTTGCATTTCTGAGTTGGTTCTGTTAATTGGAAGGAGGGTTAAGAATCTGCAAGGTCGTTTCAATCTCCATCTGACCTTCAGCATAATCCTCTCTGCCAACACCAGAGCATGTCATTAAAATGAGGCCCCTCTTCCACATCCCGCCATCCCTTTATTCTCTCCTTGTGCACATTAATTGCTCATAAGTTGATTTGATCTCCCTATTCTGCAAGAAGTAAATTGCCCTCTTATTTCGCCATTTTCATCCTGTTTTCTTAATTAGGCCCTTAAAAATCTCTAGGGCCTCAGCCGGGCCGCAGGCCTCATCCTGGGAATAAATTTTGATCTCAGCCTGATAAAGAGTGAGCAGAGCCCGATGTCATTGGCTGCCCTCCCTCCCCGGGTGCTATTCTCCTGACATGAAAAGGCTATCAGTTTTTCTCTCTGTTAATATAGGAAATAATTCACACTTCAGGCGTTGTTCTCTATTTAGTGCTCACACTCCCCTGATAAATCAAATCAAGGATTTTTTTTTTTTTTTTTTTTTTTTTTTTTTCTCTGAAGTGTCTGGAACCACTCACTCCTTCCCCCCCTCCCCGCCCACCAACACCTTCAGCCTCTTCTCACTCTTTTTTTCCCTCCTTCTCCTTTTAATAAAGTTTCCAAGATAAGCCCCTGTGATTTTCCAGCCTGGGAAGTCTAATTTAAGGTGGATTTTCTTGCTTTTTTTTCTCCTCCTGTGTGTGTTTAACATCAGCACCGAGGGGAGTGGGAACCTGGCACGTGGCTTGGGATAAGTTTTGACAGGCACACTTTAAAAGTAGATTTTTTTCCCCTTGCACTGGGCAGGAGAGTCCCCAAAACCTGCCAAAAACACCCAGAGGGGTTTTGCAGAACCCTGAGGTGATGCTGATCCAGCCTCCAGGACAAAGAAGAAGCTGCCACGCTCCAGGATGTTGTAAATAAATATATTTTTAATGATTCCTCTTCCATTCCAGTTCATTCTTTTATACATTTATTTATAAAACAGTAGTAAAATTTTTTAATCAGAGCACAGTGCATTAAAAAAAAAAAAAAAAAAAAAAAAAAAAAAAACAAACAAAACTCCAAAAAAGATTAAAAAAAAATAGTAATTATAATCCACAACTGTTTACTCACAGCCAGGGGAGACATCTCGTGCTGGGCAGCAGCCAGGGCACCCTAAAGCCACAAAAATCCCAATTTTCCATGGGATTTCCTGCCCTGGAGCACCCACAAGCCCCTCTGGAGGGCACAGATCTGTGGCTCTCCCACACCCCCAGGTCCCCAGGGCTGAGCCTGGTGGGGACAATTCTCGTTCCAGGCACTGATGGCAGCACACAAAGGGTGCCAAGGCCTCCTGTGAACATCCCCAGACCTGCAGCTCCTTCCTTTAGGTCCTGGAAGGGGCTCAGAGATCTCCTGGATCCTTCTCCAGGTGAGCACCTGGAGCCCCTTTCTGATCACCTGTAGCTCTCCCTGGTCACCAGGAGCCCTTCCCTGGTCACTTGGGGTCCCTCTCTGATCACGTGGAGCCCTCTCTGAACACCTGGAGCCCTTCCCTGGTCACCTGGAGCTCTCTCTGGACACCTGGAGCCCTCTCTGGTCACCTGGAGCCCTCCCTGGTCACTTGGGGTCCCTCTCTGGTCACCTGGAGCCCCTTTCTGATCACCTGGAGCCCTTCCCTGGTCACTTGGGGTCCCTCTCTGGTCACCTGGAGCCCCTCTCTGGTCACCCAGAGTCCCCTCAGGTCCCTCCCTGCTCCCTGCCCTGCTCCAGGGCTGCTCCAACTCCTCCTCCTCCCTCTTCCTCCCCACCTTCTGCACTTCCCCACACCCTCACATCCCTCAGGCTCCTCTCCAGGGCTGTCCCCTACCTCCAATCCCAAATCCTGGCATCTCTGTCCCCCAGGACCCCAGGTGCAGGATGGGGGGCACAGAGGGACCCCCAGCCCCACAGGGACAGCAGGGGGACAATGGCCAAGGGCTGTCCTCTCCTGTCCCTTAACCACCCCGGGGAGGATTTGGATTTTCCCTGTGCTCCCCTGCCCTTCCCAGCTCCCTCCCAGCTGGATTGGGAGGTGAGGAGTGAGGCAGAGCCCAGAGCAGCTCCCCAGCACAGAGCTGCACAACAAACTGGTGACACTGGGATGAGAAACAACCCCCAAATTCCAAGCTGGGAGCAGCAGCTCAGGTTTGGCAGGTGGCACAAACCCTTCCCTGCTCACAGCCTGGACCTTCACACCCACGTGGGGTGGGATTTTCAAGAAGTATCCCCCATAAAAAGAAGTGTAAAACCCTTTTATCCTGGCAGGAAGAGCCGGGGCTCAGTGTCACAGTGACACTGCAGGGACACCTCGAGGAGCTCAGGGTCACCTGGCAGCCTTGCCCAGAGGTTTTGGGGTGGTGGGGGTGACAGCAGGGGGTTGGTGGAGCATCAAACCCCCCATCCCAGGAGTTCTGGGTACCTTCAACACCCACCTGAGCCAACACCCCTGATGGTGCCGTGTTAATGAACACTAATTAACCCTCCTGTGACCACAGAGGCAGCGGGTGCTCCCAGGAAGGTGGAACTGGGTGGACTGGGAAACATCCAGAGGGGGAACTGGGGAAGACTCAGTGGGGGATGAAGGATCCCAGAGCAAGGCAAGGAGACACCAAACTGGACACAGAGCTCACAGCATCGTCCCTCTGCCCCTGGGGGCTCCCAGGCACCACCCTGGGGCAGGGGGTGAGGCCAGCAGGGCTCTGCTGAAAGGCAAAGCAGCCGAGATCTCAGTGCCAGGCTGTGGAATCTGAAGCCAGGAAGGTCCATCCCCACTCCTGGCAAAAAGAAGCTGCAAAAGACACGGTGGCACCCAACCCGAGCCCCTGTTGCATAGAGAAAGGTGCTCCTGGGAAGGTTCAAGTGCAGGGCAGGATGGGCTCCTCCTGCCAGGAGCGTCCTGGGGCTCGCCCAGCCCATCACAGCATGTCCGTGTCCTCCATGCTGAAGCTGCTCCGGCGACTGCTGGCCTTGGAGGCCTCGGGGGACATGGCTGAGAACAAGGGGTCAGAGGCCAGGGGCAGCATGGTGTCCTGCATCAGCATCAAGTCCAGCTCCTTCTTGGATAGGGAGGGGAAGGAGGAGCTGTGCCCGGGCTCCAGGCTGTCGGGGAAGCCCTGGGAGCCGTCGTCGAAGCTGAGGCTGTGGGTGAAGTCCAGCTGGTGATAGGGGGACTGGGGGGGCGCGGGCAGCGCCGGCTGGGCCTGTGACTCGGGGTCCTGGGGGGGCAGCAGCGGCTCCAGGCTCCCCTCGTCCCCACTGGCCTCCTGCTTGACCACCTGCTGGGCCAGCTCGGCCACGTTGACGCCCGAGGGAGAGGAGGTGGGCAGCCCATGGACACGTGCCTGCATCTCCAGCTCCTGCCAAGGGACACAGAGGGGCTTTGGTGGGGCTGTGACACCCGGGGACACGGCACAGGGACAGGCATGGAGCTGGCAGGGACTGAGAAGCTGTGTTGGGTTGATGTGCCCAGCAATGTGAATTCTGTCCCCATCTGTCACAGCCGGGTGGGGCAGTGCCCCTGATCTCCTGGCACACATTATCTGCTCATGGGCAGCTTTAAACCAGCTGGAGCAATCATCTTTATCTTTCCACAGCCCATCCTCCCTCCAGGAGAGATCTCCTGTTCATGGCCATTGAGTCCCAGGGCATGGCTGATAAAATTCCATCATCCCATGGGAGATGCTCCAGCCAGGGCAGGAGCCAAGCCTTTCCTACCCAGATAAAAACTGACATTTGGAACAGCAGAGCAGCCTTTGCCACTGGATTCCAGAGGAAAGCCAGACCTTTCCACATCATCCCTGCACCTTCAGAGGAAACTGCACCTTCTCCAGGAGCACTGCTCCAGCTGAGCCACATCTGCCACTGCAGGAGGATGCAGCCACCATGGAATGGGGCTGTGCCAACACCCTGACTGACTGACGGGTGTCAGCTTGGATTCTGACTCTGGCAGGGTTGGGATTGTTCTTTGTAATACTGCATTTCTATTTTAATTTTCCTAGTAAAGAACTGTTATTCCTATTCCCCTATCTTTGCCTGAGAGCCCCTTAATTTCCAAATTACAATAATTTGGAGGGAGGGGGTTTACATTCTCCATTTCAAAGAGAAGCTCCTGCCTTTATTGGCAGCCACCTGTCCTTCACACCAGGACAGAAGCCCCCAGGGAAGATCCATGGTGGTCCACGTGAATCTGCAGTGAGCCTCAGACATCGGGTTTGTCTCAAGGCTTTGCTCCTGGTGATTTCCCAGCCAAAGAAAAGGCAGGAGATGCCCTGGGCACACCCTCGGGGTGGTGGGGCTGGGGTGGGGCAGAGGCAGGAGGGAGCCCAGGGAAGCTCAGCTCACCTGGATGCGGAGCAGCAGCTGCTTGTTGGTCATCTCCAGGCGCCTCGAGTGATTCTCCAGGTCCCGGGACCTCTGCAGGTCCTTCTGCATCCTCTTGATGTAATCCACAGACGCCTTCAGGATCGTCCCTTTGTTCCAGCGCACGTCCCTGCCACCCAGGATGGGAAGAGGGATGGAGCTGGGGGCCAGTGGGGGCCCCCTCCTCCACCAAAGAGCCCCCAGTGATCACAGTGATCACAGTGTCCCCAGTGACCCCAATGACCCCAGTTAGCCCAGTGTTCCCAGTGACCCCAGTGACCCGAGTGTTCCCAGTGTTTCAGTGTTCCCAGTGTTCCAGTGACCCCAGTTATCCCAGTGACCCCAGTGATCCCAGTGACCCCAATGACCCCAGTGACCCCAGTGACCCCAATGACCCCATTGTTCCCAGTGATCCCAGTGACCCCAATGACCCCAGTGACCCCAGTGACCCCATTGTTCCCAGTGTTCCCAGTGACCCCAGTGTTCCCAGTGTTCCCAGTGACCCCATTGTTCCTAGTGTTCCCAGTGACCCCAGTGTCCCCAGTGTCCCCAGTGTTCCCAGTGCTCCCAGTGTCCCCAGTGCTCCCAGTGCTCCCAGTGTTCCCAGTGCTCCCAGTTCTCCCAGTGTCCCCAGTGTCCCCAGTGTCCCCAGTGCTCCCAGTGTCCCCAGTGCTCCCAGTGTCCCCAGTGCTCCCAGTGCCCCCAGTGCTCCCAGCCCTGCAGGAGCAGGGGTACATACAGGTCGTTGGCTTTGGGGATCAGCATTCCCAGCTCCTTGATGCGGTCGTTGATGTTGAACCTTCGCCGCCTCTCAACTGCAGGTGAGAGCAGAGGGATGCAAGTGAGGAGGCAGCACGAGCAGGGAAGGCTCTGTGTCCCTCCCACATGTCCCAAATGTCCCAGCCAGACCCTCTGGAACTGGGGAGCTCAGGATGAAGCTCAGGAGCCAGCCCTGCTCCGTCCCTGGCCCCAGGAGGACAGTGGGGTGTCTCCTGTACCCCATTTCACACAGCCAGGAAGGAGGGGCTCTTCTCTGAGGGTCAGCTGGGATGGGAAGGGGGACCCAGCTCAGTGAGGATGAAGAGTAATGGGGAAAGGCTGTGGGGTCAGGAGAGGGAGAGGCAGAGCTGCACTCACTCAGGTTGTGATTGTCTTTCTTCTGGCGCTCCTTGGCCAGCGCTCGGCTCTCGGCGTCTGCAAGAGACCCACGGTGTCACCCAGAGGGGACAAGGCTGCACCTCACCCCACGAGCACCCCAGGCTGGCACTGGAGCCCCTGCACCCCCACGGGGACAGGGCAGCCCAGTTTTGTCACTCTCTCTGGGAGCAGGATTACCTGTGAGTTCTCTCTTCTGGGTGAGCTCGGCGGGGCAGGAGCTGCTGGTGACACCGACGAGTGACGCCGTCACCTGCGGGTCCCCACTGTAGACATTCATGTGGCTGCTGGACATGGGCAGCTGCAAGGCAGAGGGGACAGCTGGGTGAGCTCCAGGCAGGGCTGGGCACAGGGATCACACCCAGCTGGGATGGGAATTCTCCTCCCAGGTCCTTAAAGCAGCTTTCGGCAGAGTAGAAAAGAAAACAGGACTTCAAAGTCCTGGTCCCCTCCCATGGCCAACATCTAAAATCCCATCTGAGCAGGGTGAATCCCACTGGGAGGCAAGAGCTGCCCTGTGGATCTGACCTGGGAAACTCTGCTGCTCTGGCAGGGAAACCCCTCCTGGCTCTCCCATCTCCCCACCCCTGCTCCCTCCCAATTACTCTGTCCTGCCTCATAAAAGGGTTCCCAACTGTCCTAAAGGGGGAAAACAGCAGGAGAAATGATTCTTGTGGGTGTTGCTGTCTCCAGGGTCAAGGCTGGCTTGGGCTGCCACCACGGCACCACCGTGGGGATGTGGCAGAATGTCCCCTCTGTGCCACCTCTGTGCCTGCAAGCACAAGGCCTGGCCCCTTGCCCAACTCACCGTGTTGGGCATGTGCACTTCAGGGTTCATGTAGCCCAAAACATCATCCAGGCGCATGATGTCATCGATGACCTCATCGAACTGAAAGGGAAAAGGACAAGCGCTGGTGGGCTCCTCTGCCCCTGCCAGCACCCTGCGTGTCCCCAGCAGCAGGGGACAGTCCCCACCTCGCGCTCGGGGTTGGAGCCGATGTTGAGCATGGCCATGGGGCTGTTGGGAGCACTGTTGCCCGCCGAGGAGGACAGGACGTGGCCGGGCCGGACGCCGGGGGACGCGGCCGGGGGCGGCTTGGGGGAGTGGCTGGCGGGGCTGACGTGGGCAGCGAACTTGTTCCCGTAGGTTTCCGACAGGTACGCCTGCACCTTCTTGTCCCGAGACTTCTGCAGGTGGTAGGTGGTGGGGTTCTCCAGGTAGGACTGGACCTGTGGGGACAGAACCCATCAGGGACCCCGTGGGCTGGGCCACAACAGGGTATGGGGGTGTCTTGGGTTGTAATACAGGATGTGACCAGCAATGTGAATTCTGTCCCCATCTGTCACAGCCGGGTGGGGCAGTGCCCCTGATCTCCTGGCACACATTATCTGCTCATGGGCAGCTTTAAACCAGCTGGGGCAATCATCTTTATCTTTCCACAGCCCATCCTCCCTCCAGGAGAGATCTCCTGTTCATGGCCATTGAGTCCCAGGGCATGGCTGATAAAATTCCATCATCCCATGGGAGATGCTCCAGCCAGGGCAGGAGCCAAGCCTTTCCTACCCAGATAAAAACTGACATTTGGGACACCAGAGCAGCCTTTGCCACTGGATTCCAGAGGAAAGCCAGACCTTTCCACATCATCCCTGCACCTTCAGAGGAAACTGCACCTTCTCCAGGAGCACTGCTCCAGCTGAGCCACATCTGCCACTGCAGGAGGATGCAGCCACCATGGAATGGGACTGTGCCAACACCCTGACTGACTGACGGGTGTCAGCTTGGATTCTGACTCTGGCAGGGTTGGGTTTGTTCATTGTAATACTGCATTTCTATTTTAATCTTCCTAGTAAAGAACCGTTATTCCTATTCTCATATATTTGCCTGAGAGCTGCTTAATTTCCAAATTGCAATAATTCAGAGGGAGGGGGTTTACATTCTCCATTTCAAAGAGAAGCTCCTGCCTTTATTGGCAGCCACCTGTCCTCCGAAGGGGACACCACAGTACCTTGAGCACCTCTCCGGGCACGGGCGGTGGGGACTGGAAGTGGACGGGGGTGTTGATGGCAGGGCTGGAGGCCACGGGCATGCGCTGCTGCTGCATGTAGCTCATCATCATCTGCTGCTGCACCCGCTCCCGCTCTGCCTCCTGCTGCGCCTGCTGCTTCATCAGCTCCATCCTCAGCCCGATGCGCGACGCCATGGTGGCACACGGGGCTGGCGGCCACGAGCCCGCCTGGCACACGGGTCAGCCTGGCAGGAGGACACGGCACGTCACAGAGAGCCTTGAAAAGAGGGGAAACTGAGGCACAGAGGCTCCCAGAGCAGCCACGCTGGTCTGTGACTGATCCAGGAGGGTCATCCCAGGGTTGGTGGATGTTACAGAGCTGGTGCCACCACCCAGCCTGGCTGTGAGGCCTCCCTCAGAAAACAGCAGTAAAAAAGTTAAAAGCACTCCCCAGAAAAGGGGAACTGGTGAGGGTGAGGATGGAGAAGGGTGACCAGAGCAAGGAGAGGGGTGAAATGAGGGTCTGGCAGGAAGGGAACCCCAATGAAGCAGCCGGGACCCCACACCGTGCACTCACCCGGGAGCCACTTCCCAACAGCGCAGCGCCAGCAGAGCCCAGAGCGAAAGGGAAAGAGAAAGCGAGGAAGAAGAGCAGCAAGAAAGGGCCGGCGGGTGCCAGGAGCCGGGGGAAGGCCGAGCCCCCCGGGCCAGCCGTGCCCAAGGCCGGCTCCCCGAACAAGGCGAGCTCTGTGCGGGGCCGGCACGCGAGCGCGGGGACGGGGCGGCCCCAGCGGCCCCAGCCCGGCACAGAGCGGCCCTTGTTCCCCCGGACAAAGGGGACGGAGGGTGGAGGGTGCCATGGAGGGTGGGAGGGTGCCACGGAGCATGGAGGGTGCCATGGAGGATGGAGGGTGCCATGGAGGGTGGAGGGTGCCATGGAGGGTGGAGGGTGCCATGGAGGGTGCCACGGAGGGTGGAGGGTGCCATGGAGGGTGGAGGGTGACATGGAGGGTGGAGGGTGCCATGGAGGGTGGAGGGTGCCATGGAGGATGGAGGGTGACATGGAGGGTGCCATGGAGCATGGAGGGTGACATGGAGGGTGGAGGGTGCCATGGAGGGTGGGAGGGTGCCACAGAGCATGGAGGGTGACATGGAGGGTGCCACAGAGCATGGAGGGTGACATGGAGGGTGCCACGGAGGGTGCCGGGGCACCGGGAGCCGCCCCCGAGGCTTCCCACGGGGCTGGGTGGGATGCGGGAGGTGCCGGAGGGATCCCGCAGCATCGCAGGGAGGGCGAAGGAAAAAGGAAGGAGGGGAAAAGCAGATAAATGTGGAGGGTTTTGGTGTTGAAATGCGAGTGCAGAGGCGGAGGTGAGAGCCACCCAGAGCCGGTGCCACGCGCTACCCCGAGGGGAAATGAAATCAAGGCAGCGCGCACGGCAACGTGATTACACAGCTCAAGGGCGGCTATTGAGCGGCCAGGGGAAGGGAATTAATTAGCCAGGGTGGCCTGGCCCGAGGGGGATGGGAGCCCCGAGCTGGGGACAGCCATGCACTGGAGTTTTGTTAGGGGGGATGTGCGAGCAGCCTTGGAGGAGGGCACGGGGGGGGGAACTGGGATGAGAAACGGCAGAAGCCTGGAAAAGACCCCAGTGAGAGGATGGAACAAGGCTGAATTAAGGGGGAAACCCATGGGTGATGCTCACAGGGGATGTACAACCCCAAAGCAAGGCTGAATTAAGGGGAAAACCCATGGGTGATGCTCAAGAGAATGTAGAACCCCAAAGCAAGGCTGAATTAAGGGGAAACCAAAAGCTGATGCTCACAGGAGATGTAGAACCCCAAACCAAGGCTGAATTAAAGGGGAAACCCAAAGCTGATGCTCACAGGGGATGTAGAACCCCAAACCAAGGCTGAATTAAAGGGGAAAACCCAAAGCTGATGCTCACAACCCCAAACGTGAAGGGAAAGGTGAGAGGCTTTTCTCAGGAAGGGCTGGCACCTGTGGGTGTCACAGCAAAGCCACCCACAGCACCCAGTGAGCCCTGCTGGCCCCAGTGCCCCGCCCAGCCTGGCTGCAGGACCCCCCCTTAGAGAAAATGGGGGTGGGAGAGCCAAAAGCTCCTGAGAAGAGCTGCAGAAGATGAGGATGAGGATGGGGAAGGGTGGCCAGGGCTTGGCTTGGTGAGGAGAGCACGGGGGAAATTAGGTCAGGTTTAAAATAACCCCTTTGGTTCTGCTTGGCTTCTCCCCCACCCCCCCCAAAATGCTGAGCAGCTTCTGCTTTCACTCTGAGTCAGCCCCGGCAGGAGGGCGGCAGTGGGACAGGATGGGGACAGGATGGGGACAGGATGGGGACAGGATGGGGACAGGGGGCCCATGTCCCACCCTGGGGACACACCTCACCCTCCCCTGACCCACGGGCACAGCCATGGAACAGCTGGGACATGGGATGGCAGCTCCATCCTGTCACTCCTGCAAGGGCAGCTCTCCCACTGAGCCTGAGCCATCCCAGCACCACTGGGAGCCCCAGACTGGTCCCTACTGGGAGAACCCAATCCTCATCCCTGCAGGCTGCAACACCCACAAGAATCAGCTCTCCAGTTTTTTTTTTTCCCCCTCGAGGACAGTCAGGAATCCTTTTAAAAAGCTGGAGAGATGAGAGAGAGGCATGGGGAGGGGAGACAGAAAAATCAGGAGAGGTTTCCCAGGCTCATCCTGGTGAACAGGGAGGGACAACAGAGGTGGGAGGCCTGGAGTGGGAGATGGAACAGTTTGGGAAGGGGATGGAGGGGTGGAAAGGGAGGGAAAATCTGATTTTCCTGATTTTGAGGGCTGATTTTCTGTATCTCCAAGGCCAGCTCTGCTTTCCCCGTGCAGAGGAACGCAGGGCACGGGGCTGTCCAAGCTCCAGCCCTGCTCCTCCAGCTGCCCCAGCCCCAGTGCAGGAGCAGAGCCAGGGAATGCATCTCCCTCCCAAACAGCCCTGCTGCTGCTCAGCAGCACGGTTATTTCTGGGTGTTTCTGGCCCTCCCCTGCCTTCCCTCTGCGGGTGTTATTTCAGCAAGAACCCAACGTCCCGCCGTGGCACTTGGGGGTGGCTCCAGCTGGAGGATCCCCAGAGCTGTCCCCACCTCCCTCAGCCCCCCCAGGACTGCAGACAGGCCTGAGCTGTCCCTCAGCCCTGCGGTGACAGCCGCTGGTGACACGGGGGTGGCTGCTCAGCAACGTGCTGGAGGGACATCGGGCGCTGCCCCACAACCAGCCTGGGGACAGAGGGGACAGAGGTGACAGAGGTGACAGAGCCAATGCCCCAGCCGGCACCCAGCGCCACCTGAAGGGACACAACACCTGGGACAGCCACAGCAGTGTCCCCAGGCTCAGGTGTGGGTGAGAAATCCAAGCTGCTCACGGGTATTTTCCAGATTTAGCCCCTGGGATTGAGTTACCCTCCCAGGGGAGGTGGCACTGAGAGCCTGCCAGGCACGGCCACAGCAGCCCCGGGGGTGGCACACACCTCCTGGCACCCCTGGGAGAGTGGGGAGCGCTCCCTGCCGGGCTGGGAACCCCCAAATTCACTGCACGAGGCCCCACTTCCCTCCTGGGCCTCATTTCCAGGTCGATGGTGGCCGTTTACGAGCGGAAAAATCAATCAGCAGCTCGGGGAAAGGAGGGGGAAAGGAGGGGGGACAGGGCAGGGACTGGGCACCCACCCCAAACCTCACAGAGAGCCCCAGGGAATGGAGGGGGGAGAGGGCAGGGACTGGGCACCCACCCCAAACCTCACAGAGACCCACCCAAAACCTCACAGAGACCCCCAGGGAATGGAGGGGGGACAGGGCAGGGACTGGGCACCCACCCCAAACCCTGTGGGGACACCCAGAGAAAGGACAGGGGACAGGGCAGGGACTGTGCACCCACCCCAAAATCCCACAGAGACCCCCAGGAAAGGACAGGGGACAGGGCAGGGACTGGGCACCCACCCCAAACCCCACCCAAAACCTCACAGAGACCCCCAGGAAAGGAGGGGGGACAGAGCAGGGGCCATACCCCCACCCCAAACCTCACACTGGTCTGGGAACTGAGGGGCAGCCAAAGGGAAAAGGAGAAGAAAGAAGTGGGAACAGCCTCAGTGCTCACCAGCAGCCAGCCCAGCCTTCCCTTCCTTCCTTCCTTCCTTCCTTCCTTGTTTTTCATTTTCAAACACCAGAGGTGGAGACAGAGCACAAGGGACCCCAGGCCAGGCAGGCACAGCTGGGTCCAGGCAGCCCCAAAAACAGGGTTTTCTCTGATGTCACCGAGCTGTCACCTCACCCCACACCCACAAAGCCACCCCCAGCCTGTGGGGACAGGGGACAATGAGGCTGGGTGCAGAACAGAGGGTTTGGGGGACCCTGCAGGTGCCAGGGCCACCAGGTCACAGCTCCCCCTCCCTCTGGGCCAGCCCCATGTTCCTCATTTTCAGCAGCCACGTGGGGTGCAGGGGCAGGGGGAAGTTGCAAAAAAATAAAAAACCCTCCAAACCTGCTTGTTTTTGTCACTGCAGCACAGGAGTGAGCAGCAGGGCTGAGAAAAAGCGTGGAAAAAATTAATGCAGCCACAGGGAGAGGAGACAGGGCTGGGTGTGTGTCCCCTGACACCTCTGTAAATGCAGAGAGGCAAAAGCTGTCCCTTGTGTCCCTTGTCACTGCAGGGATGTGGCACACAGGGATCCCTCACCTGGGTTATGGGTGGAAAAGAGGCTGGAAAAGACAAAGTTTAGGGAGATGACAAGAAAGATGGAGAGAGAAAAGGGTCTGGAGTGCCCAAACTGCCAGAGGGAAGGGGTAGGTGGGATGCTGGGATGGAATTGTTCCCTGTCAGGGTGTGGGGAGCAGGGATGGAATTCCCAGGGAAGCTGTGGCTGCCCCTGGATCCTGGCAGTGCCCAAGGCCAGGCTGGATGGGGCTGGGACACTGGGAAGGTGTCCCTGAGCTTTAAGGTCCCCAAGCACTCTGTGACCACAGAGCTCAGCAGCACCTGGGGTCCCTCCCAAGGTGGCAGTGCCATCACAGCCGTGTGACAGTGCTGGGGACACCCCAAGGCTGCTCTGCACCACTCCCTGTGCTCCCTCCAGGCCAGGAGTGCCTTGGGGCACTCACCCACACTTGGCAAGGCCACCACAGGCAGGGTTTCTGCCCTGCCAGGGCTCAGGGAGAATCCTTCATCTCCCAGGGAATGCCTGGGCTGGGCAGCTCCAGGAAGGATCTGCAGGGATCTTTCCTTTCTCAGGAAAGGATTCTTTCCACAAACAGGGAAAGCTGCAGTAGGAGCATCCCTGGAAACCCTCAGCCAACACCAACACTGGCCATGAGGCTGGGCCAGAGGCTCCAGGGATCCCATCCAGCCTCTGGGAAAACAGGAGGATAACCCCACTACCAACCCCAGAGAGCAGCAACACCCTCCCCATCACCCACCCAGGAATGGGGCAGAATTCCTGGGAACCAGCCCAGAGGATCCTTTCCACCCAGGAGCTGTTTGGGACAAAGATCTGGGATCCTTCAGAACCATCCCAGCCCCATCCAGAGCCTCCCTCCTTTCACCCAGGAGTGGATCAGAGATCCTGGGATCCCTGAGAACCATTCCAACCCAATCCAGATCCTCCTTCCCACCCAGGAGTGGATCAGAGATCCTGGGGAACCATTCCAGAGGCTCCTTCCCACCCAGGAATGGGGCAGAGATCCTGGGATCCCTGGGAACCATCCCAGCCCCATCCAGAGCCTCTTTCCCACCCAGGACTGGGGCAGAATTCAGAACTATCCCAGCCCTCTCCAGAGACCCCTTCCCACCCAGGAACGGGACAGAATTCAGAACCATCCCAGCCCCATCCAGAGCCTTTTTCCCATCCAGGAATGGGACAGAATTCAGAACCATCCCAGCCCCATCCAGAAGCTCCTTCCACCCAGGAATGGGGCAGAATCCAGAACCATCCCAGCTCAATCCAGAGCCTTTTTCCCACTCAGGAATGGGACAGAATTCAGAACTATCCCAGCCCCATCCAGAGCCTTTTTCCCACTCAGGAATGGGACAGAATTCAGAACTATCCCAGCCCCATCCAGAGCCTTTTTCCCACTCAGGAATGGGACAGAATTCAGAACTATCCCAGCCCAATCCAGAGCCTTTTTCCCACTCAGGAATGGGGCAGAATCCAGAACCATCCCAGCCCCATCCAGAGCCTTTTTCCCATCCAGGAATGGGACAGAATTCAGAACCATCCCAGCCCCATCCAGAAGCTCCTTCCACCCAGGAATGGGGCAGAATCCAGAACCATCCCAGCTCAATCCAGAGCCTTTTTCCCACTCAGGAATGGGACAGAATTCAGAACTATCCCAGCCCAATCCAGAGCCTTTTTCCCACTCAGGAATGGGGCAGAATCCAGAACCATCCCAGCCCCATCCAGAGCCTTTTTTCCACCCAGGAATGGGGCAGAATCCAGAACCATTCCAGCCCCATCCAGAGGCTCCTTCCCTGCAGCCTGAGAGGCAGAAGGAGCCAAGGAGGGGTTTGGCAGAGCCAGCCTGGGGTCAGTTGACAGCCCAGCGAGGGACTGAGTCACCAGCACTGTTTTTAGCCCCGGCATCTCAGCAACGTGCAGCAGGACGCTGTTAACAGGCGCTGGGTCAGAGGCCAAATGTTTTCCCTGCCCTGCTTTAAACACTGAGCCTGGAAAAGGCTGAGGGGAAAAAAAAAAAAAACAAAACAAACATTTACAAACACCCAGGTAAGCCTGGCCCACCCAGGAGGGGTCAGGTGGAGGGATGGCACACAGGGCTGTGTGTCCTTTGTCACACGTCACTGAATTTATAGGGGTCATAAAAACGCCCTTGGTAATGCCAGGAGAGCCCAGCTGGGTGTGGCAGGCATTAAGGGGTTAATAATACACACACTGCCTCACTCAGGTGTCTCTCCAGCCCAAAAAAATCCTCTTTTTCACCCCCAAACCACCCACTCAGCTGAGGGATGGACAGCAAGGGCGAGGTTTAGATGCAGGGTGAGACAGGGGGACCCCAGAACCCCCCCAATTTTGGGGGCAGATCCTTCAAAACTGGGCAGGAGCTGCAGAGCCCTGATTGAAACATCACTGTCCGACTGCCCAGGCTGGGAATTCACAGCCCCTGCCCCCTCCACAGCAATTAAAAATAAAAGTGTGAACAGGCAGGAGGATGGGCTGAGCCACCACCCCATTAATCAGGACACAGGAGGGGGCCGCGGTGACCTTGGAGGGGACGGGCAGGCTCCAGGTCCTGCTCCACATCCCGGGAAAAGAGAAGAGCCCCGAAGGAAAAGCCCGGCCCGGGGTCACTGCGGGAGATTTGGGTGTTGGCTTTTTTTTAAATACCCGCATAAATGAGCAATCAGGGGAACTGGCAGGGGCGGCTCCCAGCTGGGATCCAGACACTGCTCCAGGGGGCTGGGACAGCACTGCCACCCGCTCCAAAATCCTAGAAAGCATCCCAGAAAGTGGGGAGAAAGCATCCCAGAAAATGGGGAAAATAATCTGAGAAAGTGGGGAGAAGGCATCCCAGAAACTGGGGAGAAAACATCCCTGAAAGGGAGGAGAAAGCATCTCAGAAACTGGGGAGAAAGCATGTCAGAAAGTGGGGAGGAAGCATCCCAGAAAGGGGGAAGAAAACATCTCAGAAAGTGGAGGAAAAGTATCTCAGAAAGGGAGGAGAAACCAGTCCAGAAATTGGGGAGAAAGCATCTCAGAAAGTGGGAAAAAGAATCCCAGAAAGTGGGGAGAAAGCATCACAGAAAGTGAGGAGAAAACATCTCAGAAAGGGGGGATAAAGAATCCCAGGAAGGGGGGAAAAACATCCCAGAAATTGGGGAGAAAGCATGTCAGAAAGTGGGGAGGAAGCATCCCAGAAATGAGGAGGAAGCATCCCAGAAAGTGGGAAAAAGAATCCTAGAAAGTGGGTAAAACAAGCCCAGGAAGCATCCTAGAAAGAGAGGAGAAATCATCCCAGAAACGGGGGAGAAAACATCTCTGAAAGTGGGAAAAAGAATTCCAGAAACGGTGCAGAAATAGGGGAGAAAACATCCCAGAAAGTGGGGATAAAGCACCCCAGAAAATGGCTTTTTTTGGCAAACCCTGCCCCAGATCTCCACGATCCCACCAGCACGAGGTGACAGTGGCCACCCCCTGTCCCCTGCCAGTGCCACCTCCCTCCTTCCCTCCCTCCCTGCGAGCCCCATGCTGCTGCAGGGAGGTAATTTATATTTATTTATAAATACACCGTGTCCAGCCCCCAGCAGCCAGCCTGGGGGCTCGGTGCAGGCAGAGCTCGTGGAACCAGCACCACCAACCAAACCCAGCAAGAACCAAATTGGGGACAGCCCCTTGCCTTGCCCTCCCAAACCAGCCCTGGCCTGGCCATGGCAGCACCTCCTGTGCCCTCTTACCTGCTCCCAGCAGAGCTTTGTGCTGTGCCCTCCTTCCTGCCAGCCTCAGCCCGGCTCTTTCCTGCTCCCTGAAGGTCACACTGGTCCCTGGGAGCCCCCGCTGCCAGCCCAGCCCCTGGCACGGTGCCACCTCTGCTGGGCACGTTGTGCTGCTTGGACCCGTGCAGGAACCCTGAGATTTCCCTGGTTTGTTTTGTTGCTGTTGTTTTTTTTAATTTATTTTTTAATTTTTTTTTTTTTATTTTGGTTTTTTGGCTTGGTTTTCTTTTGGGGTTTTTTTGTTTGTTTGTTTTTGAGGTTTTTTGTTTGTTTTTTGTTGGTTTTTTTGTTGGTTTTTTTGTTGGTTTTTTCGGTTTTTTTTTCCCCACCAGGCTGTGATTTCTCCTTTGCCCACCCCATTTTTTTCCCCCCAAGACACTCCACCAACCTGGCAGGCAGCTCCCTCCTCCCCTTGGCAGCAAGGAAACTCTCCCTGTGTGTGCCAGGTGGATGCAGCCCCCTCCTCCTCCTCCTCATTTCCTCCAAAATATTTCCTCCAAAATATTCCCTCCAAAACATTCCCTCCAAAATATTCCCACCCCTCTGTGGCTGCCCCAAAATCCCGAGGGCACAGCCTGGGCAGGAGCCAGCGCTGCTGCCCTCGCTTGTCCCTGAGGCTCCAAGAAGTTTCAGGTTTATCCGGAATTTGCACCCATTTAACCAAAGGAGGGGAGCGAGGCAGAGCTCAGGGTGTGGGAGTTTGTTTGGAGCCAAAAGCGCTCCAAGGAAAGGTGACAAAACCCCGGGGGCAATTCCTAGAAGAGGCTTTAGAGGTAAGGTGGGGATCCCCTGTAGGGATGGTGGGGCACTGGGGGACCTTGAACCCACCCAGCACCTTCTGCAATCATCCCATGGTGCCCATCCCGGTGCTCCTGCTCTGCCTCTGCAGCACACACCTCCCCAAAAACACCCCCAGAGACGGAGCATCCCCCATTCCCGGCTTTCCCAGCCTCCTGGGAAGGTGAGGAGCAGCACCCAGAGCTCATCCTGGAGCACAGGACTCCTGCGTTCCTGGGAATTCCACATCAGGGAATTCGGTGCAGGTGAAATCTGCTCCAAGCACGAGCCAAGCGCCAGGAGGAGGGACACGAGCTTGGAATGGGATAGGGAAGAACCATCAGGGCTCCTCCTGGAGTTGCCAGAGAGAGGAAAAAAAGATGAGCACATAATCCTCGTGGGACCAGGGAGAGGTCAGCCCTCCCACCCTCCCCAGTGTCACAGCACCGGTGACAACGACCAGGGAACCACACCGGGATCACACAGCTTGGAAAAGCTCATGGAGGTGGTGCCACCACGGGAAGGGTGGTGACAGCACACCTGGCACCTCTGAGCACCCTCTGCTCCTTTAGGGGTGTCAAACACCCAGCACCAGCTCCCCGGGATCCTGCTGGATCCCTCACTGCCAACAGGGGCACTGGGAGGTTGGCATGGGACAGCCACCAGCAGCACGGGGACCACTGGCACTGCCACGGGGACGTGAGGTGGCACTGCCATGGCAATGTGTGGTGGCATTGCTATAGTGATGTGTGGTGGCACTGCCACAGAAACGTGTGGTGGCATTGCTATAGTGATGTGTGGTGGCACTGCCATGCCAATGTGTGGTGGCACTGCCACAGGGACGTGTGGTGGCACTGCCACAGGGACGTGTGGTGGCACTGCCATGCCAATGTGTGGTGGCACTGCCACAGGGACGTTTGGTGGCATTGCCATGCCAATGTGTGGTGGCACTGCCACAGGGACGTGTGGTAGCACTGCCACAGAAACGTGTGGTGGCACTGCCACAGGGATGTGTGGTGGCACTGCCATGCCAATGTGTGGTGGCACTGCCATGGCAATGTGTGGTGGCACTGCCACAGGGACGTGTGGTGGCACTGCCACAGAAACGTGTGGTGGCACTGCCACAGAAACGTGTGGTGGCACTGCCACAGCAATGTGTGGTGGCACTGCCACAGCAATGTGTGGTGGCACTGCCACAGCAATGTGTGGTGGCACTGCCACAGGATGTGTGGTGGCACTGCCATGCAATGTGCGGTGGCACTGCCATGATGACGTGTGGTGGCACTGCCACAGGGACGTTTGGTGGCACTGCCCCACGCCCAGGACACCGCTGCTTCCCCCGGCCACTTCCCCTTTGTCGGGATATGGGATAACCCCACACACAGCAGCTACAAAACAGCAAGCCCAGCTTGAGGTGTCCTCTAAAACCACCCCAAAAATTCCAGATGGGAGTTTTTGTCCCCACAGAGGGGACAGGGACGTGGCAGCTCCGTCCTTGCTGTCTGCACCCCAGGGATGAGATCCCATCCCAGCTCCCTATTCCAGCACTCTGGGAGGAGCCAGAGGATGTTTTTACCTCCAGCACTGAGGATTTTTGGAGGGGGACACCCCTCCCCAGCCCCATTTCCCTGTTTGTTGTGCTGCTCGGGCCACCCCACCCTGCACCCTGGGAATGTCCCCCAGCTCTGGTGACACACCACATCATCCCAGGGGGCTCTTCCCAGGAAAACAGGGAAGCCAGGGCAGAGCAGGGGGGACCAGGAACACACACGTGCCGCACACTCAGCGCTGTGAAGCGTGGAAAAAGCAATAAAATCCCTGGCTGGAATCACAGCTCCATCCCAAACACCCGGATGCTGGATGGCCCCGCTGCAGCCAGCTCCACCCCGGAGCAGTTTCCTCCTGATAAGGGCGGGCATCCCTCGGAAAACATCCTCGGAAAACACGCGGGGCCAGCATCCCTCGGGATGCAAACCCAGAATCCCTCAGCATCCCTCCGAAAACACCGCGCTCCCTCCACGTGCTGCCCTGACCCACCGCCTCCACCCCAAAATGGGTGATCCCCAACTCCAGCCACCCCAATCCCAAATTCCCAGCGCTCTCCCAGCCTGGTTTTCCACCTCCTGCAGCAGGTGAGCGAGAGCAGGCTGGGAGAAACCAGCTCCATTCCCAGCTCCGGCCGGAGCAGCCGTGCATGAAGCCAGGCAAACATGGCAGGGAAGTACAGAGAAAGGGGGAAAGAAAAAATAACCCCCCCAAAGGCTCCCTTCGCTGCCTGCCGGACTCGGTTATATAAAAAACACCAACTCCCCCCGTGCCCCAAGGGCTGGGAACACGCAGGAGCGCCGGGATTCCTGGAAACGGGCCCTGCTTTCCCCGGACTCGCACCGGCTTATTTATTTATCTTACAAGAGCACAATAACCACCAGATTTTCTTCGTGTTTCTACTTTTTTTTTTTTTTTTTTTTTAAGGAAATTTCCCCCATCATCTGACTGCCCGAAGCTCTGGGGGCTGCGTAATCCTTTCCTGCCTCGCAATTAATTCATGAAAATAATTAATCGGCGGTTGGAGCCTTGGGGCAACCCCTCTGTGCCCCCCCCCAAAATTCCCCTGGAGTGGGGGGGACACGCTGTGTGTCTTATTGGTGACCCCCTAAAAGCCGTGTGACACGAGGTATCCCAACTTTTCCCATCTTTTCAGACCCCAAAAGGGGTCTCACTTTGTGTCCCCCAAACCGGGGGGGTGCCCCGGTGTCCTGCAGCATCCGTGCCTCAGTTTCCCCACGCGTGTTCGGGGGGGTTCCCGATGGGAAAGGAGACCCGGGCAGGTTCCCCCCGAGCTGCCGGGGGTCTGGAGCGCCGGATTTTGGGAGGGGGCACCGGGATGAGCTGCTGGAGACCCCCAAAACCCCCGCAGCACCAGAGCTGGAGCCTCCCGGGGGCCGCTGCCGGGGCCGAGGGGAGGCACGGGGGAGGGTGTATTATTTACAGCAAAATAAGGGGAAAAACAGCAACGACGAGTTCAGAGCGGCCCGGGATGGCGCAGGACGGGGGGGAGCACCCCAACACCCCCATAGCACCCCACAAGGTGGGCTCCGAGCAGATCCCCCCTCCCCGGGGACCCCCGGGACCCCTCGCCCCTGCACTCACCCGTGGGGAACGGCGAGGAACGAAGTGGTTCGGCTGCGCTCGGCCTCGCTCGGCCCGGCTCGGTTCGGCTCCTCGGCTCGGTTCGGCTCTGTTCGGCCTCACTCGGCTTCGCTCGGTTCGGCTCCTCGGTTCGGCCCGGCTCTGTTCGGCCTCACTCGGCTGCGCTCGGCCCAGCTCTGTTCCTCTCCTCGGCTCAGTTCAGCTCAGTTCGGCCCCGCTCGGGTCGGTTCGGCTGCGCTCGGTTCCTCTCCTCGGCTCAGTTCGGCTGCGCTCGGCTCTGCTCGGCCCGGCTCGGTTCTGCTCGGTTCGGTTGGGCTCCTCGGCTCGTCTGGGCGCAGTCCGGCCCGGCTGGGCTCGGCTCGGCCCGGCTCGGCCCCGTGCCGAGGGAGGGCAGCAGCAGCGCCCGCCCGGCCCGGCGCGGCCCGTTCCGCTGCCCTCGCTCCGCTCCGCCGGCCCCGGGCACGCCGGGAGCTGCAGTCCGCGCCTGCCGGGACTTGTAGTCCCCGCCCGGCCGCGGCAGGAGCTGGGGCTTGGTGCTTTCCTTCCCTGACATGGGGAGGTTCCAACCCAAAAATACTTTTTTTTTCTCCTCTAAAGTGGGCGTTTCCACCCCAAAAACGGGTCGGGAGAGGGGCGATGGGGTGGGAGGTGTAGGCAGCGCTGTGTTTGGGTTGTGCAGTCCTGTGAACCAGGATCGTGCTTTGCTTTTCAGCAGGAACACAGGGGGATCATGGAGCTCCTTGCACCAGGATCCTGCGCCCCTTTGGACTGGGATCACAGGGGGATCCTACAGCTCCTTGCACCAGGATCACACAGGGATCCTGCACCCCTTTGGACCAGGATCACACAGGGATCCTACGGCTCCTTGGACCAGGATCCTGCATCCTCTTGGACTGGGATCACAGGAGGATCCTGCAGCTCCTTGGACCAGGATCCTGCATCCCCTTGGACTGGGATCACACAGGGATCCTGCAGCTCCTTGGACTGGGATCTTGCATCCTGATTTTCTATTGGAACTGCAAATTCCCATTGTGATGGGGCAATCCCATGTACTTGCGGGACATAGAGGGAGGCAGCAGTAACCAAACCCCTCATCACCTGATACCAAAACCACCTGAGACCAAATATGGGACATCTGATAAAAAGCTGTCGTTATCACCGAATTAAAGGGTTTTTTCTCCCGACTTCAGCCCCAGCTCCAGCTTTCGGGAAAACAAAGGCAAAACCACACACACCCTTTCCAGCAAGGGGAAATTCCTGCTGCTGGTCTTCTGGGAATGGGCAGGAGCAGCGGCGTTTCAGGTGCCTGCAGACCTGCTGGCTGCTGCCAGCCAAGTTTTTGGGCATGGAATGATGCTTGGAATCCTCAGAAGATGGGGAAGCCAAACCTCCCCCTTCCCCCCAAATTTCCCTTGCTCCTCCATCGTATCTTGATGGCCTTGGTAAAGGGGACAGCAAAGACCAGCAAGGACCAAGTCAGCCTTTTCTTGTCCCCTCCTGCCACCACTACCCTGTTTCCAGCAGAAAATTCCCATTCCGGAGGGAAGAGGAGGAGGAGGAGTAGTAGGAGGAGTAGCAGTAGTAATAGTAGTAGGAGGAGTAGCAGTAGTAGTCGGAGGAGGAGGAATGCGCCTCCTCGCTAAATCTCGGTCTCAGCCCGCTCAGCCTGTGTCAATATTTTGACACAAAGCTCAGGGCACTTTGTGTCCTTCCCCTGGGAAGTGACAGAGCCGTGAACATCTGACAACGAGCTCTGGTGATAAAGAACTCCTAAAAACCACTCTGGATCCTGGCAGAGAGCGGGGTCACCCAACCTCCCCCTGCTCGGGGTGCTCCCCGTCCCCTTCAGCCACACCCCCCAATTCCCGATATTGCCAGAGCGGTTTTCCCAGGCTGAACAGCCCCAGTTCAGAGCTCAGGGGTCATTTGGGTGTCGTGACTCAGCTCTGATGACAAAGAATTTCTAAGAAACTCTGGGGAAAAGTGAGGTCACCTAAGTTCTCCCCACCCTGGGTGCTCCCCATCCCCTTCAGCCACACCCTCCCAATTCTCGATATTCCCAGAGCGATTTTCCCACTCTGAACAGCCCCACTCCAGGATTTCAGGGTCATTTGGGTGTCGTGACACGTCACAGCCTCAGATTCCCACTTGGATAAACCACAGGGCTTTGGCAAACCTTTTCCAGCTGCAGGGAAGGTCAGGGGCTTCCCCCTTGAGGTTTCCCGAGAATTGCAGGTGGGGATTACCCATCCCTGGAGTTTTATCCCAGGGCCTGGAGCTTCATCCCAGGCTCTGGAGTCTTATCCAAGTGTCTGGAGTTTATCCCAGGGCCTGGAGTTTTATCCAAGTGCCTGGAGTTTATCCCAGGGTCTGGAGTTTATCCCAGTATCTGGAGTTTATCCCAGGGCCTGGAGTTTATCCCAGTATCTGGAGTTTATTCCAGAGCCTGGAGTTTATCCCAGTATCTGGAGTTTATCCCAGGGCCTGGAGCTTCATCCCAGCACTTACCTTGCTGGAGGCACAGAACCCCTCAGGCTGCTCCTGACAAACCCAGGAGCTCAGAGACCGTTTGGGATGTGAGGGTTTATTTGTTACAGGACACTGTGACACAGAAATCCCGAGGGATGGGAACGGACAGGAGCAGAGGAGGGAATGATGGCACTCCATGGACCGGGAGAAGGGCTGGAATTTCCTTCCTCTAGACTGACAGGGCAAAGCCCACACGGTTGTTGCCATGTCAAAGATGGTGTAATATTCCTTCAGGAAAACATCTCCCAGGATCCAGAGGGGCTGCCCATCCTCGGAGGGCAGGTAGGTGACCTCGATGCCCAGGGTGCAGTAACCATTGCTCTGTGGGACGGGGTAACGGGGTCAGCACCTCCAAAGGCACAGGGGGAGCGTGGCTGCTGCCAGCATCCTGGAATTCCCACATGGATCCCACATGGATCCCAGATCCCACATGAATCCCTGTGTTGGATTGATGTGCCCAGAAATGTGGATTCTGTCCCCATCTGTTGGAGCTGGGTGGGGCAGTGCCCCTGATCTCCTGGCACACATTATCTGCTCATGGGCAGCTTTAAACCAGCTGGGGCAATCATCTTTATCTTTCCCACAGCCCATCCTCCATCCAGGAGAGATCTCCTGTTAATGGGCCATTGTTAAAAACTGGGTGTGGCAGCGATTCTTATCTCTGTGGGAATTATCTCCTGTTAATGGAACAGGTGTTAAAACCAGCTGGGGCAATCATCTTTATCTCTCCCACAGCCCATCCTCCCTCCAGGAGAGATCTCCTGTTCATGGCCAGTGAGTCCCAGGGCATGGCTGATAAAATTCCATCATCCCATGGGAGATGCTCCAGCCAGGGCAGGAGCCAAGCCTTTCCTACCCAGATAAAAACTGACATTTGGAACACCAGAGCAGCCTTTGCCACTGGATTCCAGAGGAATTCCAGACCTTTCCACATCATCCCTGCACCTTCAGAGGAAACTGCACCTTCTCCAGGAGCACTGCTCCAGCTGAGCCACATCTGCCACTGCAGGAGGATGCAGCCACCATGGAATGGGACTGTGCCAACACCCTGACTGACTGACGGGTGTCAGCTTGGATTCTGACTCTGGCAGGGTTGGGTTTGTTCTTTGTAATACTGTATTTCTATTTTAATTTTCCTAGTAAAGAACTGTTATTCCTATTCCCATATCTTTGCCTGAGAGCTCCTTAATTTCCAAATTATAATAATTAGGAGGGAGGGGGTTTACATTCTCCATTTCAAAGAGAAGCTTCTGCCTTTATTGGCAGCCACCTGTCCTTCACACCAGGACAATTCCACATGGATCCCACACAAATCGAATCGAATCCTACACACAAATCCCACGTGGATCCCACAAGGATCCCACACAAATCCCACACAAATCCCACAAGGATCCCACACAAATCCCACACAAATCCCACACGGATCCCACCCAGATCCCCACGTACATTCAGGACGTAGGTGTTGGGGGACAGCGGGAGCTGAGCGCCGCCGATGCCGAAGGTGATGGGGGGCAGGCTCTGGGTGTCGTTGCAGTCCACGGCGTACTGGGGGGACACAGACACACACACGGGTGGTGGCACATGTCACACCACAAGCTGGCTTTTACTGGGAAATTGATCCTGCCACACATGGGAGAAACAGCCTGATCTGACACACAGGCCTGTGGCAATGTATCTGAGCAGTCTAGGCCATAATCTCTATCAAATGTGCCAGCCAAACTACATGTTTCTATTTCTATTTCTATTTCTACTTATATTTACATTTATACTTATACTTGTATTATATTTCTATTTCTACTTATATTTCTATATATTTCTAGTATATGTATATGTATATGTATATGTATATGTATATGTATATTTATACGTGTATTATATTTCCATTTCTACTTATATTTCTATTTCTATTTCTACTTATATTTATATTTATATATATTTCTATTCTATTTCTATTTATATTTATATTTATATTTCTATTTCTACTTATATTTATATTTTTATATATTTCTATTATATTTATATTTATATTTATATTTATATTTATATTTATATTTATATTTATATTTATATTTATATTTATATTTATATTTATATTTATATTTATCTACATATTTATCTACATATTTATCTACATATTTATTTACCTACATATTTCTCTACATATTTACCTACATATTTCTCTACATATTTTGCTGTTTTCCTACATATTTACCTCTTTTCCTACCTATTTTGCTGTTTTTCTACATATTTCTTATTTTAAGCATTGTCTATACAAGTACACTGAATGAGCCATTTTTAAGCGTTTTTCTGCAGTCTATCATACTTTCTGGAGCTCTTCAAAGTTGCTAATATTGTGCTAAATTGGAAGAAAAGAAGCTAAAAAATAAAATAGCAAAATTAAAAGACCCAAGATAAAGGTGAGATTTGATGCTCTGGGCTGCAACCAATCATTTTACCTACAAGGCTCGTGCAGAGTGCATGAATAAAATAAAAGCACGAATCAAAAAATGTGATCAGGTAAACATGAATGTATAAATAAGATTAAAAGTAAACAATAAATTTTCTTCTGCATAATCATATTGATTTGCTGTCCAAAATTCCTTCGTTCCTGCACAGGGAACAATGACAGGACAGGTTCAAAACCAGGGATTTGACCCAGTGAGTCCCAGCCTAAGATGTTGGTCAGCCTAAACTTTCAACCCATCATAAGAGTTTGCCCAGAAACATTAAGATGGGTATTTCAGGTGAAATTGAGAACAATAAAGTGCTTTTTTTGTCACATGAATCATGGAGTGCTGTGTCTTTGTCTCGGCCTCAGCACCAGTTGATGTTACAATTGGTGATAAAGCCTTGGAGGATCATTCTGGAATTGATAAAACAGATAAAATCCCTGTCTGGTTTTGAATCTGTGCTGTCATTGTTCCCTGCAGGTCTGTCTGTCAGACCAGGCTGTGCCACACCATGGAATCATGGAATGGTCGGGGTGGGAAGGGAATTTAGAGACCACCCAGTGCCACCCCTGCCACCTTCCACCATCCCAGGTGGCCTTGGACACTCCCAGGGATCCAGCTGCTCTGGGAAATCCATTCCCAGGGAGGAATTCCTTCTTTGTGGCAAACCTAAATTTCCCTCTTTCAATCTGAACCTGTCCCCCCTTGTCCCAAGTCCCTCTCTGGCTTCCCTGTGGATCCTGGAACAGGCTGTGAGGTTTTCACACAATGTTCTCTTCTCCAGGCTGAGCATCCCCATCTTTCTCAGCCAGGGTGTCCCCTCATCCTCCTGTCACTCCTGCAGTCCCTTGTCCTGAGTTCTGTGGGACCTGGTCAGTCTCAGGGCTCTGATTCCCATGCTGCAGAACCCCCCCAAATCCCCACACTCACCCCATAACTGGTCTCCTGGGCTCCCACAGCCTCCAGGATGCTCTCTATGTACTCCTGGGGCACAGTCAGCAGGAATGTCCCCGTGTCCACGATGGCCTGGCAGCCCTGGCTGCACCAGCTGGTCACTGACTGCCCGATGGCAAACCTGGCAGGAGAGTGGCCACAAGGACGTGGCTTTGGGCACTGCTAAACCCAAAACCATCGAGCCTCAAACCCTGCAAAGCTGCAGCTGAAGCAGGGGGTGATGGCCAGAGGGACAAACACCACTCACTTCTCAAGTGCCACCTGCCAGTAGAGCTTCTGTGCCACCGGTGCCCAGGTGATGTCCCCTGGAAGAGCTGAGGGTCGATGCCCCCGAGGATGAGCTCTCCCCCGTACTCATAGGTGGGCTGGCTGTAAAAAAACAGAGTCACAGCAGCAGAGACAGGAAATGTGTGGTAAATGTGAGCTGGAGAGGGACAAATCCCCAAGGAGCCCTCGTGGGGACAGGCAGGGCACAGGGATGTGCAGGCAGGGCACAGCAGGATGTGCAGAGCGCCCTGAACGGTTTTTACCGTGAGAAGTAAAAGCTGAAGATGGGCTCAGCGAGCTGGTCCTGCTCCAGCATCCCCTCCAGAGCTGTGGCCATCCCTCCCACTGCCAGAGAGGGGTAGGCCATGCCCAGGATCCCATCGAAATCCGCAAAGTAGAAAGGCTGGGTGGGCTCGTCCTGGCTGAGCCCAAACTCCTGGTTTGTGACAGTGATGCTCTGGATCTGCAGGGGAAGGGGATCCCAGGTCAGCCAGGCAAACCTGAGGGGTGGCTGCTGCTCCAAATCCACTGCAGGGTCACAGCTGGTGCCAGAGGGGAAAACTGGGAAAAAACCCCAGGAACTGGGTTAAAACCCAGCCAAAGGGCAGCTGGGTGACTGAGGGTGGCAGAAAACATTTTATATCCATTTATTTCCGTTTATATCAGTTTATATCAGTTTATATCAGTTCTATCAGTTTATATCAGTTCTATCAGTTTATATCAGTTTATATCAGGTCTATCAGTTTATATCAGTTCTATCAGTTTATATCAGTTATATCAGTTTATATCAGTTTATATCAGTTATATCAGTTTATATCAGTTATATCAGGTCTATCAGTTCTATCAGTTTATATCAGTTTATATCAGTTTATATCAGTTATATCAGTTATATCCGTTTATATCAGTTCTATCAGTTCTATCAGTTTATATCAGTTTATATCAGTTTATATCAGTTCTATCAGTTTATATCAGTTTATATCAGTTATATCAATTATATCAGTTTATATCAGTTTATATCAGCTATATCAGTTAGGTCAGTTTATATCAGTTATATCAGTTATATCAGTTTGTATCAGTTATATCAGGTCTATCAGTTCTATCAGTTTATATCAGTTTATATCAGTTATATCAGTTTATATCAGTTCTGCCCAGGGTTTGTCCAAGTCTAGCTCAGTACATGAGAGCAGCCCTTAGGCTGTTCCTGGGCTCATGCCATGGGGACACAGCTCATTCCAGCCAGGACACAGCAGCAGGAGGACATTCACTCACCCTGAGCGTGTCGTAGGGCAGGGGTGGCACCCTGAGTGACACCCTGAGTGGCACCTGGAGTGACACCCTGAGTGGCACCTGGGTGGCACCTGGCTGGCCCTGGCTCCCCCTGACTCACCCTGAGCGTGTCGTAGGGCAGGGGTGGCACCCTGAGTGGCACCCTGAGTGGCACCCTGAGTGACACCCTGAGTGACACCCTGAGTGACACCCTGAGTGACACCCTGAGTGGCCCTGGCTCCCCCTGACTCACCCTGAGCGTGTCGTAGCCCAGCGCGATGGTGACGCTGCCGCTGCCGTAGGACACGGTGTGGGACTGGCCACTGGGGGTGAAGGTGACCGAGTCACTGGGCTGGAACTTGGCGTGGTTGACTGGGGGAGAGAGGAGAGGGAAAAGCCCTGGGTATATGGGCTGCAGTTGATGCTGGGGGAGGATAATTCCCAAGATTGGGATAATTCCCAAGAACAGGTCCTGTGCTGCAGTGGGAAATTCCATTTGGATCCCTTAGGGATATTCCCATGGGCTGCAGTGGGATTTCACTGCTGGATGCTCCAGTGGGATAATTCCCAAGGATTAGGGATAATTCCCAAGGATTGGGATAGTTCCCAAGAACAGGTCCTGTGCTGCAGTGGGATTTCACTGCTGGGTATTCCATTTGGATAATTCCCAAGGATTAGGGATAATTCCCAAGGATGGGGATAGTTCCCAAGAACAGGTCCTGTGCTGCAGTGGGATTTCACTGCTGGATGCTCCATTGGGATAATTCCCAAGGATTAGGGATAATCCCCATGGAACAGGTCCTGTGCTGCAGTGGGATTTCACTGCTGGATGCTCCATTGGGACAATCCCCATGGAACAGGTCCTGAGGATTGGGACAGACTGCTCCTCTGTCCCATGGATCTCTCTCAGCTCTGGGGTTTCCATCCCAGCTTTGCCCAGATCCCTCTCCAGGTGATCCCTTATATTTTAGCTTTTCTATTTTTCATATAATCCTGCAATTCTTTAGTGTATAACCCTAAACTCCATAAAGTGTTGGCTCCTCTTTACTCAAATGTGTGTTCCCATTTTCATCACAGGGGTGACAAGCACAGGGCAGAGCCCTCACAGTGAAACCCCCATCACTCTCCTGCCGTGAGGGATGAACTCTGCTGGGACACCAACTCTGAAATTCCCGGTTTTCCTTTTCCCTCTGCCCTGGTGCAGATGGCCAGGGAGCATCCCTGGGATTCCTGGGATGGCTGTGGGGATTTGGCCACCTCCCCTAGGCTCTGAGCTTGCCAAGGAAGGCACCAACTCTCCCAGATCAGCATCCCGGGGTCATTTTTGGCATCCTGATGTCCCCAACATGACAGGGGAAGGACATGGAAGAACAGGGACAAGGACGTGGCTTTGGGCACCTAAAGCCATCTTGGCTTGGTCTGGGATGTTCTGAAACGCATCAAACCTCCAGCCCTGCAGTGCTGGGATAGTTGGCATTAATTAGTGAGCGCTAATTACTCCTAGGAGCAGTAATAGTTCTGCTCACAGCATCCAGGGGTACTCACAGCAAGCAGGACTCTTGCAGTCTGTGGAGGGCACCCACAGGTTGGAGGAGCCAGTGTCGAAGAGCACCAAAAATTTTTGGGGGGGTTCCCCAATGCTGATCTCCCCAAAGTAGGAGGACTGGAAAAAAAACAGGGAATCTCCATTGGCCACGGCTTGGGGACAGACCAGGATTGCCCCTGGCATCCCCCATCTTACACCCAACCAGAGGAGCAGACTGAGCTCTCATCCTGCTTTTACACCCCCAAAAAATGAAATACTAAATAATTATCGTGGATTTATTTCATACAGAAAAGCCTCACTTTGTGGCTGGGGATAAACTTACTTGAGGATTAAAACAGCTTAAAAGAGTGGGGGGGAAAAGCAATTTAAGAGTGGGGGGAAAGCAATTTGCCACTCCTGGAGGCTCAGGGGTGTCCAGATTGCTGTTGGGAAGGAGGGGAGCTGGGGCACTCACATCCAGGTGGTTGGCTATGGGCTCCCTCACCACAGAGCCCTGGCTGGGCTGGTATTTCTTCACTGGATCATATTTAATGTGCTTCAGGAAATCCTCCAGCACCCCAGCTGTCCTCATCTTGTCCCGGATGGACAGGCCCTTCTTCAGACTGATCCTGCACAGAGAGAGGCAAAACACAGCAGCACACAGCAGGGAATAAGGATATCTGGGCATTTTCAAAGGCTCTGTTCTCTGGGCTCCTTTGAGCCATGACAGGAGCTCTCCTGCCCCAGGAGCTGCTCTGCACATCCCAGGAGCTGCTCTGCACATCCCAGAAACCGCTCCCCATGCCCCAGGAGCTCTCCATGTCCCCAAGAACTGCTCCTCATATCCCAGGAGCTGTTCTCTGGATCCTTAGAGCTCTCCATGTCCCAGGATCTCTCCACATCCCAGGAGCTGCTCTTCTTTTCCCTGGCTCTGCTCCCCTTTTCCCAGGAGCTGCTCCCCATGCCCCAGGAGGTCTCCACATCTCAGGTCTCTCCATGTCCCCAAGAACTACTCCCCATGTCCCAGGAGCTGCTCTCCACATCGCAGGATGTGCTCTCCATGTCCCCAGGAGCTCTCCAGGTCCCCAAGAACTGCTCCCCTTGTTCAGGATCTGCTCTCCACATCCCAGGAGCTGCTCTCCATGTTCAGGAACTCTCCTTGCCCCAGGATCTGCTCTCCATGTCCCCAAGAACTGCTCCCATTGTTCAGGATCTGCTCTCCACATCCCAGGAGCTGCTCTCCATGTTCAGGATCTCTCCATGCCCCAGGATCTCTCCTTTCCCCAGGATCTCTCCATGCCCCAGGATCTCTCCTTGCCCCAGGATCTCTCCTTGCCCCAGGATCTCTCCTTTCCCCAGGATCTCTCCATGCCCCAGGATCTCTCCATGCCCCAGGATCTCTCCATGCTCCAGGATCTCTCCATGCCCCAGGATCTCTCCTTGCCCCAGGATGTCCCCGGGTGTCCCGGAGCTGCCCTGTGCTGTTCCCACCCCATGGAGCTGCAGCTCCGCATCCCCGCGCTCCATCCCCCGCCCTGTCCGCGCTCCTCCCGCACCTCACCGCCCCTTCCACCAGCTGCAGGCACGCCAGGACCACCGGGAGCCACTTCAGGGTGCCCGCCAGGACCACCGGGAGCCACTTCATGGTGCCGAGCAGTGCGCGCCGAGCCCTCGGGAGGCGGCAGCGGCCAGCCCGGGCTCCGCTTTTATCCCGGCCCGTTCTTATCTGCCGACCTCCGCTTTCCATTAGCACCTCTGGCAGCCTCAAGGGCCGCTTTGTGCTTCGGGCCACGAGGATTCCGCGGAATCGGCGCCCTCGGGGGCGAGATCAAAGGGGATTTGCGATAAAGGGGCAGCGCTTATCGGGGACGAGGGACCCGACGTCACCGCGCTGGCCCGGGCTGCGCTCGCCAAAACCCGCGCCAGCCTTGCCCCGGGACAAAGGGACTCGCGGCTCTTGGCGAGGCACCCAAAGGCTTTGGTCTGTCCTGCTTCCGCCGCTGGACAGAGCGGGATGGAGGCGGAGCGGCCGGCCCGGGACACGGGGCGAGGAGCCCGTCAGGTTCCTTCTCCTGCTTTTTCCAGGATGTCCCCAGGTTCCTTCTCTTGGTTTTCCCAGGATGGTCCCCGATTCCTTCTCTAATTCACTGAAGGGTGATTCCAGGTTCCTTTTCTCTTTCCCTCCAAGGTGATTTCCAGGTTCCTTATCTCAGCTTTTCCAAGATGTCCCCAGGTTCCTTCTCTCTTTCCCTCCAAGGTGATTCCCTGGTTCCTTCTCTTGCTTTTTCCAGGTTGGCCCCCACATTCCTTCTTTCATTTCCTCCAAGGTGATCCCCAGTTTCCTTCTGTCAGTTTTTCCAAGATGGTCTCAGCAGGTTACTTCCCTCTTTCTCTCCTAGGTGATTCCCAGGTTCCTTCTCTTAATTTTTCCAGGATGGTCCCCAGTTCTTTCTCTCCTTCACTCCAGGGTGATTCCAGGTTCCTGTTCTCTTTTCCTCCAAGGGGATTCACAGGTTCCTTCTCTCAGTTTTTCCAGGATGTCCCCAGGTTCCTTCTCTTGCATTTTTCCAGGATGGTTGCCACATTCCTTCTTTCATTTCTCCCAAGGTGATTCCCAGATTCCTTCTGTGGGTTTTTCCAGGATGGTCTCAGGTTCCTTCTCTCTTTCCCTCCAAGGTGATTCCCAGATTCCTTCTTTTGCTTTTTCCAGGATGGTCCCCACATTCCTTCTTTCATTTCCTCCAAGGTGATTCCCAGATTCTTTCTCTCAGTTTTTCCAGGACAGTCCCAGGTTCCTTCTCTGATTTGCTCTGATGTGGTCTCCAGTGCTGTCCTTCCTTCTCCTCTTCACCATCCCAGCCTTCCCTCCAGGATGTGAGCTCATCTCCATGTCCTACCTGCTCCTGCTTTCACTATTTGGACAGAAATCACCCATTTTCCCATTAATTGTTTATTTTTGTGCACACCATTCCCTCCCCATCCCATATCCAAAGGCAGCTGCTGTAACCCCAGGGAGGTGCAGCCCACCCGAGGGGTTTCACCCACACTCCAAGTCCACCCACCACCCCAGAAAGTCAGAAAATCCCTTGTTTGATTTTTCATTCTGTGAAAACAAAAAAACACAGACACTTCCCAAATCGCCAGCAAGCACTGAAATACTCTGAGTTATAACCCAAATACTCTCTAGAAAATTAACCAGAATGAGTTTGGTCACAATCTAAGTATTTTCTACAAACAAACCAAAGTTTGTTTTTTTTTTTCATAACCAAAATATTTTCTGGCAAAGGGGCTGTCATTCAGATGTTTTCCAGAGCTCCTCCAGGCCTGTTTGCATCCCAAATCCAAGCATGGCAGCTCTTGGAAAAATAACTTCTCCATCCCCCAGCACTGCTATCACCACTCATCCTGTGCCAGCACTTTTTACATGGATTCTGTTCCCTCAAGTGTGTCCTCCACTGGATATCGAGGCTGTCACACAGCAGTTGTGGTGTTTGCCAGCAGCATTGATAGAAAGATCAATTCTTGATCTGGAGATTGGATAAAAACGTTAAAAAAGTCTTGTTTTGCAAACTGGTATTAGATACAATTTATTTAGAAAACATAATATTCATAACAGGGGAATTTAAAACATAATGATTTAATAATATATTTTCCTTTATCTAGCTCCATGCCTCATCTAAGTATTCTGTTTCATACAAACTCCAAAACTTTTATGATTAACACAAATCTTTTATCAATTATCACAGCAGGGATTGCACACCCAGGGCTCCCCTGGGGGCCAAGCTCTGGGCATTGCCTCTGCTCTGCTCTCAGTTTCTGTTCTGTGCTGGTTTGGTGGCCCAGCTCCAGCTCAGGGAATTCCATCCCTCCACTGCCTTTCCCGGGATTCTGCAGTGGGTGAGCCCGTGGAACCTGGAGCAGGTTCTGTGGAGATCTCACAGCCCCTTCCAGGACCTGGAGGGGATACAGGGAGCTGGAGAGGGGCAAGGGGGAAAGGTTCAGGCTGAAAGAGAGGAAATTTAGGTTTGATATTGGGAAGGAATTCTTTCTCTATGAGGGTTAATATAATATAATATAATATAATATAATATAATATAATATAATATAATATAATATAATATAATAAATATAATATAATATAATATAAATTTATATTTTTTATATTTATAATATATATAATATTATAAATATTATAAATATTTATAATATAATAAATATAATAAATTATTTTAAATATAATAGAGAAGCTGCCCTGCCCCTGGAAGTGACCCAGGCCAGCTTGGATGGAGCCTGGAGCAATCTGGGATAGTGGGGAGGTGTCCCTGCCCATGGGAGGGGTGGAATGAGATGGTTTTTAAGTTCCTTCCACCCCAAACCAGTCTGGGATTCCATGGCTCTCTGCCCCCAGAGCAGCTGTGTTTATGAACCCACACAAGCCCTCACATCCTTCACAAGCTGCTCTCAGTGTTTATTTCCAAAACAGAGGTCACAGTACACAGGAACAGCTCCCACAACACCAAAATAAAGATTCCACTTTTTCCTGGGAGCAAAATAAACTGTAAATATATGGTTGGGCTTCAGGTCAGGCATTTAAATTCCCAAAGCAGGTGAGGATCAGCCACCTCTTGATGATCAAAATCTAAAAGGGCTCTAAGGGAGCTGGAGAGGGATTTTGGACAAGGGGGTGGAGAGACAGGATGAAGGAAATGGCTTCAAACTGACCCAAAGAGGGAAAGCAGCACCAGGAATTGTCTTGGAAAGGTCCCCAGTCAGGACAACCATCCCATTCCATTTATTCTGCTCAGTTCCACACTTCAGGGCAAACCAGGAGCCGTGCCCAGGTCACAGAGCTGCTCTTCAGAGAGGCCCTGCCTGGATTTCCATGGGAATAACCCAAGGAACAATTGCACAGCAACCCCTGGCTCAGAGCACTGAGTCCCCAGAGCCCCTTTGCTTCTCTGCCACATCAGAAATGTTCAGTGTCCAAGGTGACAAGGACAGGAGTGGCACAGGACAAGCTTGGGGTGACACTGAGGCATCTGGGCCTTTCAGCTGGAAAAATCCCATTCACTTAGGGAAGGAAAACAAATTAGATCCTGCCTTTACAATGAGCCTTTTCCATCCCCTGGCCTGTAATTGCCAACTTCAAAGCTGCCAGGGTTCTCAGGAATGAATTCAGCTCCAGCAACAGGAACCCAAACCTGTTCTGCTGCCTGTGAGCAGCATTTCCAGCCCAGCCAAGTTTGGGGAAAAGACAAAATTCCCAGAAAGACTGAGGACAGCTCTCCCAGAGGCTGGAATTAGGAAATGGGGTCATTAATGATCATTAATTAATGAAAGGGCTGAGCAGCATCACACAGAGAGACAATGAGAAAACAGGGAGCTGGAAATGCCACCCCTGGTTTGGGTTTTCTCCCAGTAAAGAGCACAGCTGAGGCAATAAAACAAGAATTCCTCAGAAATAACAGCACATTTGAGTGTCTCTGCAGAAATATTGATCCTTTCACCTTCACCACCTCCCTGTAAGGCAGGGATTCCAACCTCCTTCCCTGAGGGAAAAGCAGGCACCTGGAAAGGGTTAAAAGGGAAAAAAAAACCCTCCCATATAAGACAGTGGAGCCCTGGGAGAAGCTCTGTTCCTGTCAATGGGGTTTTTGGGAAGGGGAAGAGGGAAGATCTATTTGTGCATTCACCAGGGAGGAAGAAATCTGATGGATGAACTCAGACTCAAACAAGAACCACTTAGAAAGGTCGAGGCAGGGATATTCCCTCTCACAGACATCCCAAAATTACAATTCCAGGTGGAGGAAGGAGCCCAGCAAGGACAGCTCAGTCCCCAGTGGGGCCACACAAGAACCTCCAGCCCAGCTCTCACCCAAATTCGCCTCATTTTGCTGCCTGAACCCTTTTTGAGAGCCAAAATCTCAGCAAATTTCACTGAAGCAGCTCCTTCCTCAATTTTCCATTTCCCAAATTACCAAGCAGACCCACCTGAGCTTGGGACAGAGAGGTCAGAGCATCCCCTCAGCTCCAGGACAAACTCCAGAGCAGGTTTGGGATGGTTTTTCCTTCCCCAAAACCCAAAGGCAGATTTCTGGATGCATCCACCAAGGGTGAGGATCCTGCTGTGGAGTGGGAGGATATTCCATGGCTGGAGGGATCACAGGATCCAAATCCAGTTTTTCATCCAAACCTGCAGCACCTGCTGCTGTGAATCCATGGGGAAAGCCCAGCAGAAATTGTCAGACCCAAAGGAAAATTAAAAAAAAAAAAAAAAACATAAAATCCACCTTGACAAGGATACAACAGATTGGGGAATCACTCCCAACCCAAATAAAACCACAGGGAAAAACCCCAAAAAGACCCCAAATCACAGAACCGAAGGGATGGGAGATCACGGACTCGGATTCCCTCGATTCCCGATGCAAACCTGGATTCTCCTCTGGAACCTTTTCCCCCACGGCCGCTAGAGGAAGCTGCGACACTGAGCCAGGAGAATCCCAAAAATGTCACCCGGAGCTGCGGGGACAGCGAGCTCACCCCACACGTGTGGGAACCCGGAGAGTTTTAAACTTTCTGTGCTTTTCACTTAGGGCCTTGGGAAAGGCTTACAAAGCGTTTTCCTAATTTCTAATTTCAAATTCTTTCCTAAATTCTAATTCCAAAGGAGTGGAATTAGGTTCACTGGGGTGTAGTTTGAGTAGGAGTGTGTGGTATCACAGAGTGAAAGGTTTAAAATTTGGAGTCTTAAAATATAATAAAACATACAAATATAATAAAATACAATAAATATATAAATATTTATAATATAATAAATATAATAAATATAATAACTATAATAACTATAATAAATATAATAAATATAATAAATATAATAAATATAATAAATATAATAAATAATTTTAAACATAATAAAATATTTTAAATATAATAAATAATTTTAAACATAATAAAATATTTTAAATATAATAAAGTATTTGGAGCTTTAAAATACAATAATAGATATAGAACAGGTTCTATAAAAAAACCTAAAAATAGGTTCTTTTTCTTCCCTTTTGTTCCTTCTTAGTTTTTGGTTAAATAGAAAGTACCACACTGTGAGTCACAAGTGTTTGGTCATTAGGTCAAAAATATAAATAATATAAATAATATAAATAATATAAATAATATAAATATTATAAGTAATATAAATAATGTAAATAATATAAATAATATAAATATTAGTTTTTAATTAATACTTAAGCCTTAAATGCCTTGTAACTAACAAGATCCAATATTTTCTCACTTTTAGTTTGTTAGCTAGAAGTGCTGAAAATTCACTATACTATAAATAAAAATGAATAAACAGCTAAATCCAAACACAAAAATTCTGTCTCTCATACTTCAATCCTGACTCTGACTGAAAACAAAAGAAAAAAAAATAAATTAACCACTAATACACACACGGCTCTGGCCCTTCCCTCTGCTCCCACTCCACCTGGAAAAATAAATGTTAAAGATTTCTCAAAAGTGGTTTAGTGCAGGCAGAGCTATGGGGAATTTTTCCAAAAAAAAAGAGGGAACATCTCTGGGATGTGAACAGGACCTGAAATCCCTCAGTTCCATCCTGGCTCCAACGTGGAACAACAATGGTCTGAGAGCAGCTTTTCATTCCCATTCTCAATCATTTGGGATTGAGCTGGGGCTGAGCCTGCTGAGCCAGCAGGGCCATGGGAGAGAGGGGACACCAGGGGACACCAGGGGACACCAGGGGACACGGAGCACAGGATGTCCCGTGCTGGAAGGTGCAGCTGCCACCAGCTCCATCCCTTCTCATCTTCAAGGCCCATGGAATTTCTTCTCATAAGCAGAGGAGCAGAATCCTCCAGGACAAGCAGGATTTGGATTTGGCAAAGAGGGAAGGGAGGCCCTGGTGGGACAGCCCAGATCACCTGGAGTGGGTGAAAAGCAGAAGTTTGGGTGATCCCAGCCAGATTTCCCAACACAAAGCTCTCCTGGAGCCACCAAAATGGGATTGCCAGATTTTTTAAGGAGCTCCAGGGGGAATTCCCTGATCCCAGAACTCACAGACCCTTCCATTCCACCCTCAGGGACAGGTGGCCACGCTGGTGGCCCAAGGACAGCCCCAGCCCTGAGCTGCTGCCACCCAAGGCACAAAGAGCCCACCCCAGCACCTTCCCTGTGCTGTATTTCACTGATTTGGTTTCTATTTCACACTGACATGGTTCCCCCTGGGGTCTGGTATACGGTTTAACCCTTCCCCACTCCCCCTTTTCCCCCTGCAGGACCTGGCTGGCTGTGATCTGGGGTTCCTCCACCCCTTGCCAAAATTTGAAGAATCCCCACCACTCCTTGCTTCGCCCTCTTTTTCCCTTGGAAGTATTCAGGAATCACCTCAGTCGGCGCCCAAGTGGGACACCATGTTTTTCCTGGACCCCATTCAGAAATAAACCTTGGGTTATCCCGGGAAGAAGAGCCTCTTTGAATCTTTCATCTCATTCCTGTGGGAGTCCAAGCCTCCTCCTGGAGCTGAGCTGGCCAAGGAGCCAGAGGGAGGCTCAGGGAATCACCTCAGTCGGCGCCCAACGTGGGGCACCACGTTTTCCTTGATCCTCCCCACTCTCCCACCTTTCTTCTGGCTAGCTCCAGGTCAGAGATGGAGGGAATTTGGCATGGACAAAGCAAAAGTCCAAGGAGGTTCTTCTTCCCGGGATAATCCAAGGTTTATTCCTGAAAGGGGTCCAGGGAAGACGTGGTGCCCCACGTTGGGCGCCGACTGAGGTGATTCCCTGAGCCTCCCCTCGGGCTCCTTGGCCAGCTCAGCTCCAGGAAGAGGCTTGGGAGTGCTGCAAGAATGAGATGAAAGATTAAAAGAGGCTCTTCTTCCCAGGATAATCCAAGGTTTATTCCTGAACAGGGAATTTAACCCACCTGGAAACAGCCCTCACCTCCTCCTGGAAAACATTTCATCCTCCTTTCCCTTGCTGGGGAAAAAAGGAAAAGGGATTTTGTATTTCTCAGCTCCAGCAGGTTCCTACAGAGGCTCCAGAGGGAGCTGTGCTGTCCCAGAGGGTGACACTGACAGCTTAGAAACTCTTTATTTAAATACTTTATTTAAAGCTTAACGCAGTTAACTTTTATATATATATATATTTATATAGATAGATAGATAGATTGATATAAACAATTTCTTCTCTCACTTCCCTAAATGAAAGCTGGATTTAGGGGGATACATTACTTGGGGTGGGGGTTGTTTTTTTTTCCTTCAAATAAAGTCATTTGTTATACATATAAAAATATATTACTTGGGTTTCCTTTCAGTTACAGGTGACACAAAGGGACAGGAGGACAAAAGAATGGAAGACGAGCACAAGGACGCCCAAAACAAAAAGAAAAACCAGTGGATTGAAGCGTGTGGCACACTTGGGGTTTATAGTGCAACAGCAAGCCAAGAACTCCACGTTCTGCGACACAAACATGGCACCACTCAGACTTGGGACACGTGGCCTTGCTCCCAATGGGGTCACGGCTCAACAGGACATGACAGCACCTAAAACCAAAAAAAAGGAACTTCCAAAATCTGGAACTCGAGCTCCTGGCCTTCAGAAGTAGCGTGGAGCTGGGGGATGGGGCTCTCCCCTCTTCCAGGGATGTCAACAGCGGGAAACACCGAAGGACAAGGGGGACACGAGGCTTGGCACTGGATCCAGCTCCTGTCCCAGGGGGAACAGGGACACAGCCAGAGCACCCCAGAACACTCCAGGGTACCCCAGATCATCCCAGAGCACTCCAGAGCATCCCAGAACACCCCAGAGCACTCCAGAGCATCCCAGAGCACTCCAGGGTACCCCAGATCATCCCAGAACATTCCAGAACACCCCAGAGCACTCTAGAGCATCCCAGAGCACTCCAGAGCATCCCAGAGCACTCCAGGGTACCCCAGATCATCCCAGAACATTCCAGAACACCCCAGAGCATCCCAGAGCACCCCAGAACACTCCAGAACACCCCAGAGCATCCCAGAACACCCCAGAGCCCAGCTCTCCATGGGAACAGCCACAGAGAAATCCAGGGAAAGGCCACAGGGAGGGGTGAGGGAACATCCCAGGGCGACTCAGTGCAACCCCGGCATCGAGACAAAAAATCCACAGCAAAAGGCCACAAATTTACCCGGAATTTCAGCCCTTCCAGGTCTGTAGTTGAGGGAACAAGCTGCACATTCACTGCTGACACCGAGCAGAGGCTGCTCCCAGCCCCAGCCAGGCACGTGGGTGCTGGCACTGACTTTGATGCCGCTCCAAGCTCAGCTGCCCGGCGGCTCCGCTCCCACTCCCACGTCTCCCATTCCATTTCCCACCCACCCCGTGACAGCCCCGAGTTCAGAAATCCTTCATTCTCCCAGCTGCTCTCCTCCACAGTGTTTCTCCCCCAGTTGGTGGCTCAGCAAAGCCACCAAGCTCTTTTGGGACCTGCTCCCCCCCCCCAAGGCAGGAGCGAGCCCCAGACTGGCACCAGTTTGGCAACGAACTGGGATGCAAAGGAGCAGTTCATAAATAAATAAATAAACAAATAAGTAAACCCACAGCATTTCTCAGCAGCTGCCAAAAAGAACCCTCTCAAAAAAAAAAAAAAACCAAAGCAGTTTATGGCACAAGTGAAATTCTCCAGACCAAACTTCCAATCTCCCTCATGGCTGTGGCCTTTCCCTCCTCTTCTAAAGCAGGGAAGGGAATTTTAAGGATTTAGGCAATCAGGTTTCTGTGATCACAGTGTGTGCCCATGGCTCTGTGTCCTCCTCGTTTAATTGCAGCTGCCCAATTGAAATTGAATCTGAGACAGGGACAGAAGGATAAAAAGCTTCAGGAACAGTGAGCTGAGGTGGGAAAGGCCACGGCGTGAGCCTTGGCACATCTGGAACCACCAGGCAAAGCCCAGCTCTGGAGTGGCCTCAGTGCAGATGTGAAATCCACAGGGAATGGGCTGGATCTGCACAGAGCTCCTAAAGCAGCTCATTTTTGGGAGCACATGCCCAGCTCTGGCTCTGCCCACGCCACTGCTGGCACCTCCCACCTGGAATTCAACCCTCAGAGTCACCAAACATCCCACAAGGCTTGGAAAACGAGCAACACAGAGAGGGGAGGACGGACAGACAGACAGACGAGCCTCAGCAGCTGCAGCAGCCAGGCCGGGCCCTGGGGAATGGGCAGCCAAGGGAAGGCAATGGCGAGTGGGAGCCACACAAGGCAGGGACAAAGCCACGACACGGGGCTGGCACTTGGGGCCCTCACAGGGGCAGGTCAGTGCTGTTGTGCCTCGTTTTCCTCGAGGTGCCATCGTCCCTGGGCAGGGCCCGCTGCAGGCTGGACATGGCCGCCGTCTTCTTGAGGTCAATGACAGCGTACGAGTCGGTGCGGCGAGCGCCGGGGCTGCCAGAAGCTGCCACCACCCCCGGCTCCTGCTGGCCCTTGCAGGGCTCGGGCTCCAGCTCCACCTGGATGTAGTTGAGCTGCCGTGGAGGCTCGGGGCAGGGCCGGGGGAAGTCGAAGCTGAAGACGTTGGGCAGGCGGCTGCGCCGGGCTCTGGGCAGGAAGGTTCGGCGCGGCTGCAAGGCCGAGCTCTCCGAACCCATGGAATTCTGCAGGGGTTCTTCCTCTCCAGCCTCAGAGAAACCATTGGGGGATGGTGTGGGTGCTGTTCCAGTATCCTCATCCCTGAGCCGGGCCGGCTGCAGCTCCCACACCGGCGGCAGCGCCGGCAGGTTCTCGTAGTGCAGCAGCGCCGAGCGCCGATGGCAGCAGCTCCCGTCCTCCTGGCACACCTTGGAGCGGCCAGCCCGGCACAGGGACGAGCTGCTGGGGGCCACCAGCCCGTTGAGGTTCTCATAGACACACTGTGGGGATGGACACCCCTCCTGACACTCGTTGTTGTTGTTGTTGGGGGGGCAGAGGTGAGCCCGGCATTCCCGGGGGTGCTGGCACAGCCGGCGGTAGCCAGAGCTGGGAGCCAGCACGAATTTCACCTCCCCTGGCTGCAGGAAGACCTGGGGGTTTCGGTCTTCCAAGGAGCAGCTGTGGTTCCTAGGGGGGAAAGGAGGGTGGGCTTCAGGCAAGGAGTGCATACAGTGCCGGCCCCTCGGCTCCCGCTGCCCGGTGGCCGTGTTGACGTAGGTGTGGGACTGCAAGGAGAGAAGCAGAGGGACAGTGAAAGGAGGAGACAGCACAGACCAGAGCAAAGAACTGAGAAACCACCAGGAGAGAGGAATTCAGTGGCTGATGAGGAAAAAAAAGGATTTTGGAAGTTGGGAAGGTTTTGGAAGGGAAAATGTAAAAGTCGGTTTGGGTTTTGTGGGCTGGGAGAGAGACAGAAAGAGTCTGGCTGCAGATACACAATGTGTGTCCACAGGGATGGAGATGTGCAGGAATTTCCTTGTGGAAAGGGTGCTCAGGCTTTGGAAGGGACTGCCCAGGGAGGTTTGGAGTCCCCATCCCTGGAGGTGTCACCTGGACATGGCACTGAGTGCTCTGGGATCAGGCACAGGCTGGATTTGATCTTTTCCAACCTCAGTGATTCTGTGTCATGCTCCATGCACATCTCACAAACTCTCCTCGAGTGGCTCACAGGTGATCCCACAACCCTCACACCTGCCCAGGCCTCCCTGGGTTTTGTAGGAAAAACCTTAACACTCTACAACTGCGAGCCAGGAGCTGAACCTCAAAAACAAAAATAAAAAGGGTCTGAATTTAGGGCTTGTGTGACAGCTGGCAGGTAGCTGCCACCCAAACCCCAGTGGGTTGAGGACAAAACTCAGATTTTTGTGACAGAGCATCAGTTCTAGTGAAGTATCAAAGAGCAGGAACTTCCAGGAGAAAAATGAAAGAGAATAAAAAGAGTGACAGGGTGTGAGGATGCCCTGAGCTTTGAGTGAGGGAAACCCAGAATTGCACCCAGCAGAGTTTAGGGTGGCTTTACCTGCTCCTCAGGCCCCAGGAGGGGGTGGGTGGAGTCTTCCCCCACAGAGGAATGTCTCAGGCTGCTCACTGAGGGGTGCCGGGCTGCAGAGTAGGACAGGGATTCTCCAGGGAAGCTGTGAAATCCATTGGGAAGTCCAGTGTAACCCAGACCTGGGAGGGAATCAAGGCAGAGAAGCATGAAATTGGTACAAAATAGAATAAATACACTTTCAGAGTGAGCTGGGATCTTCTGGACACCCTGGAAGGTAAAACCAGCCTGTCCAGGGGCCATCCCAGTGCTGCAGCACACACACAAGGGCCAGACCCTCCTTTAAATCTAAGGAATTCCACATGGAGACAGGAATGGAACCATTCCAGATGTGGCTTCCTGCAGAAACCACCTGACCCTCCCAAGTGCTGCTCAGGAGAGTCCACTCAGCAGTGGTGGCTGGAGAGACCCAGCTGAGAGCTGACAGCTCTGACAGCTTGGAAGGGATTTCTGTGTCTTGGGCTGCAATACAGGATGTGACCAGCAATGTGGATTCTGTCCCCATCTGTCACAGCCGGGTGGGGCAGTGCCCCTGATCTCCTGGCACACATTATCTGCTCATGGGCCAGCTTTAAACCAGCTGGGGCAATCATCTCTATCTTCCCACAGCCCATCCTCCCTCCAGGAGAGATCTCCTGTTCATGGCCAGTGAGTCCCAGGGCATGGCTGATAAAATTCCATCATCCCATGGGAGATGCTCCAGCCAGGGCAGGAGCCAAGCCTTTCCTACCCAGATAAAAACTGACATTTGGAACACCAGAGCAGCCTTTGCCACTGGATTCCAGAGGAAAGCCAGACCTTTCCACATCATCCCTGCACCTTCAGAGGAAACTGCACCTTCTCCAGGAGCACTGCTCCAGCTGAGCCACATCTGCCACTGCAGGAGGATGCAGCCACCATGGAATGGGACTGTGCCAACACCCTGACTGACTGACGGGTGTCAGCTTGGATTCTGACTTTGGCAGGGTTTGGGGATTGTTCATTGTAATACTGTATTTCTATTTTAATTTTCCTAGTAAAGAACTGTTATTCCTAATTCCCATATCTTTGCCTGAGAGCCCCTTAATTTCCAAATTATAGTAATTTGGAGGGAGGGGGTTTACATTCTCCATTTCAAAGAGAAGCTCCTGCCTTCATTGGCAGACACCTGTCCTTCACACCAGGACTCTCAGTTTCCTCAGAAACCAGATTCCACATGGGAACCTTGAAAAGGGGCACACACAGACCTTGATGGGAGCACTGCAGATGTCACCCCCAGCCCTGTGTCCCCTGTCCTGTCCCCAAATCCTGGCTCTTACTGTTGGGGCCCTGGGGGCTCCGGGCCAGCTCCCGCTCCGAGGGGTGGCTGCTCCTGGTGACCACCATGGGCTCCTCCACCACGTTGATGCTGTTGCACTGCATCAGATCCTGCAGCAGGTTGAAGATCTCCTCTGCTCGGGAGCACTTGAAGGCAAAAATCCCTGTCAGGGGTAGAGAGGAGGGTTAGAACAGCAAGGAAGTGATCCTGCTCTAAAAAGATGTGTTATTCCCACTTCTGAATGAGTTCTGATTTCTTCTGCTGTTGTATTAACACTGTCAAGCCACAGGAAAAAAAACCAAACAAACAACAAGTCTGTGGATTATTCAGGAAATAACACCAGAAACCATGGAATACAGAATCACAGAATCACAGATTAACCAGGCTGGAAGAGATCTAAGATCATCGAGTCAAATCCATGCTCTAACACCTCAACTAGAACAGGGCATCAAGTGCCACAATAAAAATGGTTTGGGTTGGAAGAGACCTTAGAGATCATCCAGTTCCACTCCCAACCTGCCACAAGCCCAGGTTGCCCAGAGCTCCATCCAGGCTGGCTTTAAACCCCCTCAGTGCTGTGGAATCTCTCAGCACACAGCTCAGAGGGCCAGGTGAACTGCTCACTCCTCCTGCCTGACCTCACCCTTTCCCAGGGGAAAATCCAGCCAGTGACTCCTCAAAGCTGCACTGGAGGGAGGGATGGGAAAGTCAGAAGTCACATTTTTAAAAATCTCTGGGATTGAAGAGTGTCTCCCCAAAGGAGCAGCCCAGCCCAGGAGCCAATCCCAGGCTGGCACACGCACACACCAAAGCCATGGCAACAGCAACAGCCTGGCAACAAGGGCTGCTCCCAAACATCCATGTTTGCCACCATCTGGCCAAAAAAAAAAAAAAAAATCAGCTGGATCTGCCTTGCATCAGGTGGGGAGCAGCATCAGCAAGGAGGGCTCCAGGTGAAATGAATAAGCAGCACAAAATCCTACAAGGAAGGGAGAAAACCAAACATCATCCTTCTCATTTCTGCTGAAAGATAAAAATTCAGGATGTGAGAGCTCTGCTTCACCCCCTCTGCCTGCACCTGAACAGAACCAAACCACACAGAGGGCAGAATTTTTACCCCTGGATTGAATTTTCACCCTGCAAAGGCAAAGCAGGAAAGGATAAATTCCCTGATAGGAGAGGAAAACCCCACTGAAATAAATATTAAAGAGCAGCAGATGCCACTGTGGATTTACTCAGACCCTGAGCACTCACAGAGTCTTTTTGGAGTTTACAAACACATTAACAGAATGAGAAACAACTACTTTTTTTTTTTTTTTTTTTTTTTTCCCAGGAGATGCAGATGCCAAGGAAATGTTGAGCTCTTTTTAAAAGCAGCAGAGACAGACTGGTGAAGGAACCAAGAGGCACCACAGTAAAACTGTAATTCCTCTATTCCCACACAATCCCAGTGCTGCTGGTGACTTGTCATCAGCTCCTGGCTGAGTCACTTCCCTCTCCATGCTCACAACATCAGGGAAACGTGGAATTCCTTTTTCTCTGTCACAAAGTGCTGCCAGACCCAAAATCAGAGCTCTGAGTAGAACCAGCAGTGACCAATTTAGGGGAAAAGCACTGAGGAAAACAAAACTCAAAACAAAACTCCCCCAGGTGCCCCCAGGCCCTGTCCCTGTCCCAAGCACTGTCCCTGTCCCAAGCACTGTCCCTGCTCCAGAAGCCCCCAAGAGCCCCCAGGGAACCCCCAGAACTGCCCAGGCACCGCCCCTGTCCCCAGGCACTGTCCTTGTCCCCCAGGACCCCCCAGAACCCCCCAGGCACTGTCCCTGTCCCCCAGGACCCCCAGAACCCCCCAGGCACTGTCCCTGTCCCCCAGGACCCCCAGAACCCCCCAGAACCCCCTGGCACTGTCCCTGTCCCCAGGGACCCCCAGAACCCCTCAGGCACCCCCTGTCCCCCAGGACCCCCAGAACCCCCAGTCCCCCCTGGCACTGACCCCTGGACCCCCAGAACCCCCAGAACCCCAGCACTGCTCCTGTCCCCCAGGCACCCCCCTGTCCCCAGCACCCCCTGAACCCCCAGAGGACCCCAGAACCCCAGCACTGCCCCTGAACCCCCAGAACCCCCTGTCCCCAGGACCCCCAGCCCCCAGGCACTGCTCTTGTCCCCCAGAACCCCCCAGCCCCCCTGGCACTGACCCTGTCCCCAGGACACCCAGAACCCCAGAACCCCCAGAACCCCAGCACTGACCCTGACCCTGTCCCCCAGCACTGACCCTGACCCTGTCCCCCTGTTCCCCCGGCACTGTCCCTGTCCCCAGCTCCCCATCCCCCGGCACTGACCCTGTCCCTGTCCCCCTGTCCCCCAACCCCCCATCCCCCTGGCACTGTCCCCCTGTCCCCAGCCCCCAGCCCCCTGGCACTGTCCCCCCATCCCCAGCTCCCCCCCTGTCCCCCAGCCCCCCATGACCCTGTCCCTGTCCCCCTGTCCCCCAGCCCCCCTGTCCCCCAGCCACTGTCCCTGTCCCTGTCCCCCGTCCCCCCAGCACTGACCCTGACCCTGTCCCCCCAGCACTGACCCTGTTCCTGTCCCCCTGTCCCCCCATCCCCCCACCCTCCCGGCACTGACCCTGACCCTGTCCCCCCTGTCCCACCCAGCACCCCTGTCCCCCAGCACTGTCCCTGTCCCTGTCCCCCCTGTTCCCCCGGCACTGTCCCTGTCCCCAGCCCCCCATCCCCCTGGCACTGTCCCTGTCCCCAGCTCCCCGTCCCCCGGCACTGACCCTGATACTGTCCCCCTGTCCCCCAGCCCCCCATCCCCCTGGCACTGTCCCTGTCCCCAGCCCCCCCATCGCCCCGTCCCTGTCCCTCTCCCTGACCCTGTCCCCAGCCCCCTGGCACTGTCCCTGTCCCCAGCTCCCCCGTCCCCCCAGCACTGACCCTGACACTGTCCCCCCCGTCCCCCCGGCACTGACCCTGACACTGTCCCCCGTCCCCCGGCACTGTCCCTGTCCCTGTCCCCGTGCCCCCGCACGCACCCTGGCCGGTGTGGCAGCGGCGGCCGCTCTCGAAGGAGAAGAGGTTGGAGTCGAAGCCGTAGCGGCGCAGGCTCAGGTAGGGCCAGCGCACGGCGCCGCGGCCCCGCGTGTGCAGCACCAGCTCCCCCGGCAGCAGCTCCATCAGCCCCGAGCCCAGCTCCCGGCCCTCGTCATCCACGTTCGTCACCTGCGGCACGGCGGCGACAGGGACACAGCGGGGACAGGGACACAGGGACACGGGGGACATAGAGGGACACGGGGGGCATAGAGGGGACACAGGGGGACACAGGGAGGACATGGGGGACACGGGGGACACAGGGGACACACGGGGGAGACACGGGGGAGACACAGAGGGGACACGGAGGGGACACAGAGCACACAGGGGACACAGGGGGGACATAGAGGGACACAGGGGGGACACAGAGCACACAGGGGGACACAGGGGGGACATAGAGGGACACGGGGGGGACACAGGGGGACACAGAGCACACAGGGGGACACAGGGGGACATAGAGGGACACAGGGGGGACACAGGGGGGACAGGGGACACAGAGGGGACATAGAAGGGACATAGAGGGGACATAGAGGGGACATAGAGGGACACAGGGGAGACACAGGGGGGATACAGGGGGGACACAGGGGGACACAGCGGGACACAGCAGGACACAGGGGGGACACAGAGGGGACACAGAGGGACACAGAGGGGACACAGAGGGGACACAGAGGGGACACAGAGGGGACACGGCCTGGCTGAGCCTGGGGAAGAGCTCTGGGGTCCCAGGGTGCAGATCTCTGCTCCCCCCGCAGCTCCAGGCCCTGGCCAAGATCCCCGTGAGGAAATTCCTGCTGATTCCAGCCTAAACCTCCCCTGGCGAGGCTGGAGGTGCCTTGAGGCTGAATCTCCAAACCACCCAAACTGGCTGTGCCTCCTCCAGAGCCACAAGGTCCCCACTGAGCCTCCTTCTCTCCAGGCTGGGCCCCTTCCCCTCAGGATCCTCCAAACCCTTCCCCAGCTCCTTCAAACCCTTCCCCATTTCCCTCAGGATCCTCCAAACCCTTCCCAGCTCCCTCAGAATTCTCCAAACCCTTTCCCAGCTCTTCCAAACTCTTCCTCAGCTCCCTTAGGATCCTCCAAACCCTTCCCAGCTCCCTCAGGATTTTCCAAACTCTTCCTCAGCTCCTTCAGGGCTCTCCAACCCCTTCCCCAGCTCTTCCAAACCCTTCCCAGCTCCTTCAGGATTCTCCAAACCCTTCCTCAGTTGCCTCATGATTCTCCAAACTCTTCTCCAATTCTTCCAAATCATTTCCCAGCTCCCTCAAAATTCTCCAAACCCTTCCCCAGCTCCTTCAGGATTCTCCAAACCCTTCCCCAGCTCCTCCAAACTTGTCCTCAGCTCCCTCAGGACTTTCCAAACCCTTCCTCAGCTCCCTCAGGATTCTCCAAACTCTTCCTCAACCCCCTCAGAATTCTCAAAACTCTTACTCAGCTCCTCCAAACCCTTCCCTATGTCTCTCAGGATTCTCCAAACCCTTCCCCAGCTCCTCAAAACCATTCCCCAGCTCTCTCAGAACTCTCTAAACCCTTCCCCATTTCCCTCAGGATTCCCCAAACCCTTCCCCAGCTCTCTCAGGATTCCCCAAACCCTTCCCCATTTCCCTCAGAATTCTCCAAACCCTTCCCCATTTCCCTCAGAATTCCCCAAACCCTTCCCCATTTCCCTCAGGATTCCCCAAACCCTTCCCCATTTCCCTCAGAATTCCCCAAACCCTTCCCCATTTCCCTCAGGATTCCCCAAACCCTTCCCCATTTCCCTCAGGATTCCCCAAACCCTTCCCAGCTCCTCAGGAGGGCAGGCATCCATGGCTGGCAGGAGCTTGGCAGCTCAGCTGCTGTGGCTGAGCCCAAACTCTGCAACACAGCCCTGAGCAATAAAAGGTTTTTCTCTCCAGTCCCTCCATTTCCTTGAATTTCCCAAGCAGAGGCAATTTAGCAGCAAATACAAACATATTTGCAGCAGGAGTTTCTTAAGGAAAGGATGAAAAAAGAAAAAAAATTAAAAAAAAAAAAAAAAAAAAAAAACAAAACCAGAAGTGATGAATTTGCAAATCCTCTGGAGGGGCAGAAATTTGCTCTCAGAGCTGTGCCAGACCCTCTGATGGGGTTGGAAGGGCAACAATTTACCTTGAATTTGGTGGGATGGTTGTCTGGGATGCTGTCTGTGCACAGACAGCTGCAGCAGCTCCCCATGACTCCAGGCAGAGAGGCAAGCCCTGGGGACAGCACACAAAATTTGGCACAATCACATTCCCAGCATCTCCAGCTGTGCCCTCCCCCCACCCCAGAGTGCAGCTCCAACTCTTTGCTCTGTTCCTTGATTAATGAGTGCTCTAAGTCTAACATTAATTAAAACCAACAGGTTTCTTACCATTAGGCAGTTGTTGGATTTGGTGTGGAGGAGTGAGATGGAATTCCCACTGCAGTCCCTCTGCCTCCCTCAGGACTTCATGGCAAGCAGTTTCACCTAAAACATGAGGGGAACACTCCCATCTTCCACCTGGCAAGGAGAACACAATTAAACAATGATAAAAGCAGAGAAAATTAAAAAGCAAGGGGTGGGAGAGTGACTGAACTTCCCTTCAGACATCCCAAGGAAAGTGTTTTGTGTTTCATTAATTCCATTTATATCAATAGAGAGAACTCTGCACAACAATGAAAAATACAGCTAAAATAAATTTTAGAAAAATGAAATAAGAGGTATTTTATTTCCTGGGTTTCCTAGAGAGGAGTGGGGTTTACCAGGGTGAAGAAAATAAAACTGAGCAGCCAGGGGTGGTAAGGCAGCTGCTGCTGAGGAATGTGAAGGTGCCTTCACTGCAGGGAAGGTCCTTCAGGGTCACAGAACCAGCAGCTGCTTTGCTCTGGAGCAGGAGAAAAAAAAAAAAAAAAAAAAAAAAGGGCCAGAAAACACAAAAACTCTGATATGTGACCCAGAAAACACAAAAATTCTGCTTTCTGACCCCATCAGAGAGTCAGGCAGGCAGGAGCTGCACACAGTGAGAGTGAGGAACACCAGAAATACTTCTTTTTTGTTTGTTTGTTTGTTTTTTTGGTGTTTTTTTTGTGTGGGTTTTTTTTTTTTTGGTTGGTTGGGTTTTTGTTTTGTTTTTGTTTTTTCATTGTAGTGAGAAATGTGAAATTCTGCTGTCCCTGGTGGAAACTCAGGCAGGTGCCAGGGGATGGTGCCAGGTGTGCCCTGAGAGCAGCTCAGTGTCTCCACCTGATCCACCAGGACCCCCAGCCTGGCTCAGGGCAGGAAATGGCAATTTGGAAGCCTCTTCCCACTGGGAAACTCTTCCCATTGGGAATTCTTCCCACTGGGAACCTCTTCTTACTGAGAATTCTGCCCTTTAGGAGCTTCTTTCCATTAGGAACCTCTTCCCTTCAGGAATTATCTCCATTGGAAATCTCTTTCCATTGGGAATTCCTTCCTTTGGGAGCCTCTTTCCTTTGGGAATCTCTTCCCATTGGGAAACTCTTCCCATTAGGGATGTCTTCCCACTGGAAACTTCTTTCCCTTGGGAACCTCATTCCTTTAGGAACCTTTTCCTACTGGGAATTCTTCCCACTAGGAGCATCTTCCCATTGGGAACCACTTTCCAATGGGAATTCCTTCCTGTGGGGAAACTCTTTCCTTTGGGACCCTCCTTCCTTTGGGAATCTCTTTCCATATGAAGCCTCTTTCCTTTGGGAACCTCTTTCCATTGAAAGCCTTTTTCCACTGGAAACCTCTTCCCATTGGAAACCCCTTTCCTTTGAAAGCCTCTTTCCATTGGGAGCCTCTCCCTCTGCCTCTCTCCTCCTCCAAACTAACCCAGGGATTGTGGAGTGGCAGAGCTGCCCTGAGCCCCTTTCCAGTGTGGAGGGAGGGGAAGAGCCACACTTGAGCTGCCCGAGGGTCCAATTCCATTTTCACATCAAAACAAACTCAAAATTCACCTCCCACTGCTCCTCTGCAGCCCTTGGAGAATTCCCCAGCCCTGCCAAGTGCCCAGAAGAGGAAAGTTCCTTTCTGTGCAAGCTGAGAACAAGCAGAGCTGGTGCCAGCTGCCCTCCTGCACACACCTGCCAGCCCTGCAGCACCTCCACACCTTCCTGTGCCACCCCACCCTGCCTGTTGGTGCTCCTGGGCTCCCCATGGATTTACCCTCTCACAGGCTTTGGTCAATAATTTAATACAGATCCTGCTCCATCACATCAGGGCACTGGGGGCTGTGTCCCCTCTGGCTGTGCCCTCCCACTCCCACCTCAGCAAATCCTTCAGGAATAACAGCTGGGAGCAAACATTCTGCCTTTGCCCCCTCCTCTACGAGGGCTCAGCCTGAAGTGTTGGGGTTTATCAAGGACAGTTTTTACAGTGAGAACTGAACAAATGAACTAAAAAGCCACCACGGGCTCCCTGAATGCTCCCTCAGTGCTTCCCACTGCTCCTCACTGGTCAGTATCTCAGAGATCCCTGAGTCTCCAGGCTCCTGCTCTGCACTCCCAACTCACCTTCCCACGCCTGTTTGCCAGTTCAGAGCCCTAAAAACACCCCAAGAGCCCAGCACGGCTCCCCACAGCAGGACTGGGTCCCTCCTGAGGCCACCAGCCCCATCCAGGCTCCCAGGATCCCAGCCTGAATCCTGCTTGGACCAGGCTCTCCCGAATTCCCATCCTCCCAAACCTGCAGTACCCCTGGTGCCTTCACCCTCCTGCCAGCCCTGCTCTTAACACCAGAGCTGGAGAAGCAGATCCCCCTCACCCCAAAGGATTGGGGCACCCTGACACCCCCTGCCCAGGGACACTCGTGTGGAAAAGCAGCAGATGCCACATCAACCCCTCCAGGACACGCAGGGACAGACCCAACACATCCCCCAGGAAAAGGAGGGAACAGCTCTGGGGGCAGGAGGGGCAAGGAGAAGGGGCTGGAGGAAAGAGGGAAGGGATGGGGGATTGAGGAGGGGGAGGCAAGGAGGAAAAAGGGAGTGGAGAGAGGAGGAAAGGGATGGAGGGATGGGGAAGGGGATGCAGGGATTAAGAAGGGGATGCAGAGATGAGGAAGAGGATGTAGAGATGAGGAAGAGGATGCAGGGATGGGGAAGGGGATATAGGGATGGGGAAAAGGATGGAGGAAGGTGGCAGGGGTTGCAGGGACGAGGAGGATGGAGCTGCAGGGACATGGAAGGGGATGGAGGGATGAGGATGGGGATGGAGGGATGAGGAAGGGGATGGAGGGATATGGAGGGGGACAGAGGGATGAGGATGGGGATGGAGGGATGGGGACGGGCCTGCAGAGCCCGTGGGAACGAGGGGCCCGAGGAAGGAGCGAGTCCCGGGGGTACCGGAGAACCGGCGGCGAGGAGCGGCCCGGGGAGCCCGGGCAGGGCCCGAGGGGAGGGGGACGGGGGCGATGCCGCGGCCCCGCTCCCGGTTCGGTACCTGAGGCGCTCCGGGCTCGGTACCGGCGGCGCTCCCGGTTCGGTACCTGAGGCGCTCCGGGCTCGGTACCGGCGGCGCTCCCGGTTCGGTACCGGAGGGGCTCCGGGCTCGGTACCGAAGGCAGTCCCGGTTCGGTACCGGCGGCGCTCCCGGCTCGGTACCGGAGGCGCTCCCCGTTCGGTACCTGAGGCGCTCCCGGTTCCGCCGTCCGGGAGCTGCGGCTCGGGTTCCTCCCCCGGCCCGGCCCGGCCCGGCCTTTCCCGGAGCCCGGAGCGTGTCGGGGCCCCCGGCCCGGCCCTGGCCCTGCCCGGCCCGGCGGGTCCGGGGGTCCCCGGTCGGGCCCGGAGCGATCGGGGCCGGGCCGGGCCCGCCGCAGCAGCCACAGCGCCCGCCACGCGCGGCCGCCAGGGGCGCCGCGGCCGGGGCGGGGCCTGGGTAGGCGGGCCTGGGTGGGCGGGTCTGGGTGGGCGGGTCTGGGTGGGCGGGTTTGGTCGGGGCTTGGGTGGGCGGAGTTTGGGGCGGGGTGATGTTTGTGAGGGCGGGGTTTGGGGTGGGGACTGGGTGGGCGGGGTTTGGGGCGGGGTTTGTGCGTGGTCCGGAAAAGGGAGCGGGAGGGGTTTTGGGGGGTCAGTGAGGGGAGTTTGGGGGTCTGAGGGAGGAGAAAACGCTGGAGGGGTCAGCGCAGGGGGATTTGGGGAGTCTGGGTTCGGGGGATGCTCGAGAGGGATCAGTGGAAGGGATTTGGGGAGGGGTCTGGGGAAGGAGAGCGGCTGGGGGGGGTCAGTGGAGGGGGTTTCGGGAAGGAGAGAGGCTGAGGGATCAGTGCAGGGGGATTTGGGGAGTCTGGGTTCGGGGGATGCTCGAGGGGGATCAGTAGAGGGGATTTGGGGAAGGGTTTGGGGAAGGAGAAGGGCTGGGAGGTCAGTGCAGGGGGATTTGGGGGGTCAGTGCAGGGGGATTTGGGGGGTCAGTGCAGGGGGATTTGGGGTCTGGGCTGGAGGGTTGCCCAAGGGAGGGTCAGTGCAGGGGGATTTTGCAGGGTTTGGGATGGAAGGATGCCCTCGGGAGTCAGTGCAGGGGGATTTGGGGGGTCTGGAGGGACATCGGGGGCTCTGGGGAAGGAGGGGGCTCGGGTGGGGGCTGAATCATCCCCAGCACAGCCCAGTCCCACCAGTCGCAGGGCACAAAACCAGTGCAGGCAGTGCTGGGGTGGCACTGGGGTCCCCTGCACCCCCTGAGCACCTCGGGGGGCTCCTGCAGGACCCTGACCCCTGTGAGCCGGGCTGGGACCCCCAGGACACACCCAGAGCGTTTATCCCATTCACAATTCCCAATTTCCATCCCGCAATTCCAGGTTTTACAATTCCAGCCTCACCCGCGGCCATGGCTTTGGAGCGCCACCGAGCCGTGTCCTGCCCTCCGTGGGGACACCGCGGTGCCACCGCGCTGCTGCCACCTCGGCAAAGCCCCGAGTGCCCCCTGTGTCCCCAGGGAGGACTTTGCCCATGAATCCTTCTGTCCTGGGGAGGGATGGAGGGGGAGCAGGGGGCGAGGGGGGGCCTTGTCACCACCCGAGGGACAAAGTCCAAAGCAGCAGCAGCCAAGATAAAGCTGCAGGGACCAAGCTCCCAGTGAAATAACAGCGTGGGGACATTGGGGACCTCAAAGGGACGTCAAAGGGACCCTGGGCAGTGACAGCCTGGTGGGACCCTGTGCAGGCAGCAAAGCCTGGAGGTGCTCACTCTTCCTCCTCCTCCTCTTCCTCCTGCTTCTCCCCCTGCTTAGGGGATTTTGCAGAGGATTCTCACATGATTTGGGTTGGAAAGGACTTTAAAAATCCCATTCCTGCCATGGACGTGGGCAATTTCCACTATGCCAGGTTGCTCCTTTTGGGGCTATTTAAAACCAGACAAAATTAAGGGAATAATAAACTGTTGTATTTATTAAAGAGCCTCCAAGTTTCAGGCAAAGCCCCCCAGGGCTACACCCAAAAATGGACAGTGGCTGACAGGTTTTCACACTTTTATGAATTTGGTCCCATTTGCATATTGGGGGTTAATTTTTCAATTACAGCTTCAGATAATGAAATTATTTACCCTCAGTTTGCTCCCCCCAACTCATTTTTGTTTACATTTCTCAAGGCCTGAGGCAGTGAGGTGTCCTTGATTCCCAGGCCTGGAGAAGAATTGTTGTGTCTGCCCAAAATGGGAAACAATCAGCTTGTACTGTGTGTGGAGTTCAGAGTTACAGGATTACAAACATGAAAAATAGAAAAGTCAAAATCCTGTGGCATCACAACCTGGCCTAGGACACTTCCAGGGATGGGGCAACCACTTCCATAAAGCAGCAGCATAACCTGTGCCCCAGCACGGCCCTGCCCAGCCTCACCACGGGCTTGTCACGGAGCCTGGCACCTCCTCTGCCAGATCATTTTGTACATTTTGTACATCCCTGTACATTTTGGCTGCAGTCCCGACCCTCATCCCAAAACCTACACGAGCCATCTGCACCCCTCGGGGCTCCCAAAACTCAGCCACGGCTCCTGGGACCACACAGGTGGCAGAGCCCCAGCCTGGTCCCTGCACACCTGAGGGATTTTGGGGATGCTGCGTCCCTTCTCATCCCCAAATTGGGCATTCTCCTGCAGGAAAATCTTACAGCAGGGTGAGGAATCCACAGAAACACAACCAGGACGCTGTGGCTCGCGTCAGGCTCTGATAAATTTTCCCCTGGCTCCTGCCCGGGTGGAATTGCCGCAGCCGGAGCCGGTCTGGAATGGCTTGGAGGAGCCTCGTCAGGTGTTCAGGGCTTGTGGAAACTAGGACATCCTGACTTGCCGCTGGCTAACTCCTTTGTGAGAGCCCAGCCAAAGTTTCTCCACCTCTAAATTGGGGTGTAATGACACTTCCCCCTCTTTCATGAAGCTTCAACTCTTTCTGATCTCGGCAGGGAAATAAATCACCGCGCGGGATCATAAAAGCCATCAAACGGCAACCTGGGGTGAACCGAGCCGCAGATGGAGGGAAGGGCGCGGGCGCTCGGAAAATGAGAGGTAGGAGCGAGCCAGATGTCATCGGCGGCTCTTTCCCCTCTAGGGTTAATGTTCCTAATGTTCCCCCCCTTCCCCTCCCTGCCTGCCCTGGAATTCCAGCCATTGGCTGGCTCCCGAGGTTTAGGCTAAAAAGCCTCTAATTAGGACCCCGGCTGCCGCGGAGCCAGTGCCTGGGCAAGCAGAGAGGGAAAAAAAAAAAAAAAAAAAAAAGAAAAAAAAAAAAAAAAAAAAAACTAAAAAAGAAAGAGAGAGAGGAAAGCCAAAAAAAAAAAAAAAGTGTTTCCCTGACTGAGCGTGGATGTTTTCCTTTCGCTTTGCGAAGTTTTCCCAGCGCAGGCTCCATTCTCCATTCCCTGGCGTCCTCCGGAGCAGGAGCGGGGCGGGACGGCGCGGCTGGAGCCCGGAGCGGCGGAGAGCGGGGCCCGGAGCGCCGGGAAAGGACAGGTACGGGGGCTGGGAGCGAGCCCCGGGCTGGGCTCTGCCGGCTCCGAGCGGAGATGGAGCTGGGGCAGAGGGAGATGGAGAGGGGGAGAGGCAGAGCAGGGGGATTCTGAGATTTTTTTTTTTGGGGGAGATTTTGGCTGTTTGGAGATTTTTTTGGGGGATTCTGGCCGTTTGGAGATTTTTTTTTGGGGGATTTTGGCTTTTTGGAGATTATTTAGAGGAGATAATATCGCTGTCCCCGCGGTCTTTGTTTTGGGGAAATGCGCCCTGAGAGCAGCAGGTGACGGGCGCTCCATCGTGCCAGGCTCTGCCAGCCCGGAGCGGGAGCAGCTCCCTCCATCCCTGCTCCAGCCGGGACCGGCCGGGAATGGGATGTTTCGGGATCGGGGATGGAGCTGGGCCCCTTCAGAACTGCCGGGCTGAAATCTGGTGGCCACAGGGAAGAGTGGGGGGCTTCATCTCGGTGGTCACCGGGAGGGGAGGGGTCGCGGATTTTCATCCCGGTGGTCACCGGGGGAGAGGAGGGGTCGCGGATTTTCATCCCAGTGGTCACCGGGAGGGAGGGGCAGGAGTCTGGGTCTGTGCCTGCGGATGTACGGCCGGCTGAGCCAGGGTGGGTTAATGGGTTACTGCTCCCTGCCGTGCCTGCGGGATTGAGGGAAAATACAGCAGGAAAAGCTTTTTTTGCAGCACTGGCACATCCCCTGGTGAGCCCACAGGCCGCAGTCCCCTCTGGTGTGGCAGAGCAGGATGCTGAGACCCTCCCCATCATTTGGGGGGGCTTCAAAGGCGTTTTTTAAAGCGAGAGCCACGACACTGCTGTGCCCAGTGCCCCACCCGGTGCCACCCCAGGTCCAAAAGGCACCGTGGGCTCCTCGGTGAGACTGGCTCCAGGTCGGGCAGGACTCGCTGCTCCGGCTCTCCTTGCCAGACCTCAGCTTATCTCGCCCCAAAAAGCTGCATCTTTATTGCTCTGCATCTTTTATTGCCCCGCATCTTTATTCCGCGCTCCTCCAGCGCAGCTGTGTTGACGGGAGCTCAAGCAGAAACAGGTTATGCCGTGGGTGAGGCCGGCGTGGAGCTGCCAGTGCTGCTGGGTGCTTTGAGGGGCTTTTTGGAGATGTTGTGTTTCCTGGGCACTCTGAGGAGCCGAGTTGAGGCAGGGATGCGGCGGGGAGCAGAGGCAGTGCTGAATTCTCAGAGGGTTGCTCCAGGTTAATGTGTGACCTTGGCAGCAGAGGGCTGGGAGCCCACACAGGCTCCCGCAGCCAGCTGGAGACGGGGGCTGCTCCTGGGGAGCCAAATCAGATTAGTGCCAGCAGGAATTCCAGCCTCTTGTACCCAGAGAGCTGCGACAGCTTCCCATCCTTTGGAGCAGAGCGAGAGGCGTTGGGCAAACGCATCCGGAGGAGCTGCCACAGGCGGGACAGGAGGATTTACAGCCAAGGCAAATGACAGCCAGTGCCACCCAGCCTGCCCGACTGGTCTGTCACACGTCCCCGACTCGCTGGCAGGGAGAAGCAGCTGCCCCAAAGTGCCACCATGGTGCCACCTCCCCCTGGCGCCTGCTCCCCGGGTTTGAGGCGGGCCCGGAGCATCCCTGTATCCCCTGGCAGGCAGCAGGGAGGGGCAGCAGCGGGAATGCCCGCAGGCAGCGAGGGAGGGCAGGAAGGAAGAGGGGACAGGGAGCAGAGGAGCCAGACCTGTTGGGGCTGCCTGGCTCTTTAGCATGGGAGGCGCGTTCCTCTGTCACCGTCTGGGGCTAATTACAGGGACTTGTTTACAGCCCAGACGGCTGCCAGCCAGAGTAATCACATCAAACTGGGCTGGGCTGGGCTCTCGGCACATCCCCGTGTGCTCACAGCAGCCTGCTGGCCCCCAGGGTCACCCCACCGTGCTGGTGGCCCTTGGATGGGGTCCCTGTGCCCCACGGAGCTGAGTCCCCAGAGCATCAGAGGGGTCTAATTAACAGCAGAGTTCCAGGAGATTACACAAATGCAGCTTGGAGGATTAATGAGGCAAGCACAGCATGGGAATGCCCCCCACTTTCCAGGGGGAGGGAGAATTGGGGATGCATTCCCCAAACCAGGCAGCAGCAGAGCTGGGCTGGACATGAGGGTCCCCACTCAGCATCCCCAGGGTCTCACACAACCCTGCTCCTCCTGCAGAGCCAAAGGTGTTTCCTGGCCCACCAAGCCAGCAAGGCCTGGGCTCTTTTTGGACAGCAAGCATGCAGCCAAACCAGATTATTTCATCCCTATCCCAAAACATAACTTTGAACTACACCCTACAAGCAGCCCTGGGCTGCCCCAGGGTTCCAGACCCCAAACAGCAGGAAAAAGGCAGCAGCCCTTTTGTTTTATCTCTGATTAGCTGATCTGCAGCGTTAATCATTGACCTGGCAGCAGGGCAGGGAAACCTGAGCTGATCCCTCCTGCTCCCAGCTCCAGAGCTGCCACATCCCAGCACCTCAAAGGGGCACAGGGGGAGCAGGGGCTGGGCTGGGGGTGCTGGGTGGGAGCAGTGGGGACACTGGGATGTCCCTGACAGGGGGGACACACCAGCACCATCCCAGTGTGGAGCAGGGAACAGGTTCTGATGGTGGCAGAAGTGCAGGAGAACGAAAATTTTGTGTTCTGGGGGTTCTCACCCCTCATCCCTGAGACCATGTGGTGCATGGAACATTTCCATGTTGGGAAAGGGGCTGATCCATCCACGGTGGGCGTTGCAGGGGTGAATCCCTGCGGGTGTTTGGTCCCAGCCCCGTGATTTCCCCTCCCTGGGGAGCAGCAGTTCAGCCCCATCCCACTCTGGCTCCCTGTGCCAGGGCAGGAAATGTGGGCTGAGGGCGGCAGGCTCTGGGCTGGCATCCAGGGAACCCCAGGAGCCACCAGATCAGCATCTGGCCTTTGTTTTGGGCAGCCAGGGCAGGAAGGAAGCGCTGCTGGGGAGGAGGGGACGGCACCGGATGGGTTTGCACCGCCTAACCCTGAGCCAGGCTCAGTGCAGTGTGGGCTGGGCAGGAACAGCCCTGGGCACAACAATGGCAGCCCCAGGGAAAGGAATTATTTTCCACTGAGTTGGGTTCAGCCTCAGTGTGTTCCCACTCAGGGATGGGCCACTAAACCTGGGGTTAGCCAGCAAAGGGCTGCTGGCAGCTGGGGAAAGCTCCTGCTGTGGGTGTTGCTGTTTTCCAAAACCTGTTCCAGCCTGAGCTTGAGCATTTGGGGTCTTTCCTGCCTGGCTTTGTCCCCATCCCATGGATCCCATCCCATGGATCCCATCCCATGGATCCCATCCCATCCCATCCCATCCCATCCCATCCCATCCCATCCCACTTTCATATCCTCAGTATGGCTTTGCTGTAACCCCAAAGACAAAGGACCCCCCCAAAAATCCCCCTGGGCTCCTGCAGTGGTTCAGCCAAAGCCCTCGAGGTTTGGAGCCTCCCCCCAGCCGGACGTGCCCCAGGGTCCCTCGGTGCCTGTGCTGCTGCCACGTGGGCACAGGACACGTGTCCAGGGCTGGCTCCTGCTCCCTGCCCCGTGTCTGAGCAGCCCTGGCTCTCTGTCCCCAGCTCATGTCCCTGCCCAGCCCTGCATGGCCCCAGCGGGACCAGCCCTCCCCGTGCAGCACCGGCACCGCTCTGCCCCCGGCCTCGTCCGACAGCGACTCCGGCTGTGCCCTGGAAGAGTACCCGGAACCTCCCGCGGACCCCGAGGTGGGCAGCACCCAGCCCTGCTGGTTCCCACACCACAGCACCCCGTTTCCAGGGGTTAAACACACATTTTAGCAGCTTGGAGCTAAACACAGCTCAACCCTCTGTCCTGGTTTGGAGGACAGGTGGCTGCCAATAAAGGCAGGAGCTTCTCTTTGAAATGGAGAATGTAAATCTCCCTCCTCCAAATTATTATAATTTTGAAGTTAAGGGGCTCTCAGGCAAAGATATGGGAATTAGGAATAACAGTTCTTTACTAGGAAAATTAAAATAGAAATACAGTATTACAATGAACAATCCCAAAACACTGCCAGAGTCAGAATCCAAGCTGACACCCGTCAGTCAGTCAGGGTGTTGGCACAGTCCCATTCCATGGTGGCTGCATCCTCCTGCAGTGGCAGATGTGGTTCAGCTGGAGCAGTGCTCCTGGAGAAGGTGCAGTTTCCTCTGAAGGTGCAGGGATGATGTGGAAAGGTCTGGCTTTCCTCTGGAATCCAGTGGCAAAGGCTGCTCTGGTGTTCCAAATGTCAGTTTTTCTCTGGGTAGGAAAGGCTTGGCTCCTGCCCTGGCTGGAGCATCTCCCATGGGATGATGGAATTTTATCAGCCATGCCCTGGGACTCAATGGCCATGAACAGGAGATCTCTCCTGGAGGGAGGATGGGCTGTGGAAAGATAAAGATGATTGCCCCAGCTGGTTTAAAGCTGCCCATGAGCAGATAATGTGTGCCAGGAGATCAGGGGCACTGCCCCACCCGGCTGTGACAGATGGGGACAGAATTCACATTGCTGGTCACATCAACCCAACACACCCCCCTAAATTTCCACGTGTTTGTCCCCAGGTCCCGCCGTGCTTCGGGCCCCTCTCGCCACAGCCCGGCTCTGCCCCGGACAGGACCCGGCTCCGTGCCAGAGCCCTGCTGCAGCAGCTGCCTCCTCAGGACTGCGATGTAAGGCTCCTCTTTTTTGGCTGCTGCTCCCCTCCCCAGGCTCACCTGATGCCTTTATGGGCTACCTAAAACCAGACAAAACTCAGGGAATAAAAACCAGTTTTATTTACTGAAGGGCCTCCAGGTGCATTTCAGGCAGAAAAAGCCCCCAGGGCTACACTCAAAAATGGATGATGGGTTACAGATTTTCACTCTTTGATAAGTTTGGTCCATTTGTATATTGGAAGTTAATTTTTTGATTAATGAAAGTCATTTACTCCAAGCTTACTCCCCTTCAACTCACTTTTGTTTACATTTCTCAGGCCCTGAGGCAGCGAGGTGTCCTTGATTCCCAGGCCTAGGGGAAGAATTGTTTTGTCAAAATGGGAAAGCAGCAGCTAGCACTATATATAGAGTTAAGAGTTATACCCTAAAGAATTTCAGGATTATGAATGTATGAAAAATACAAAAAGCTAAAATGCTGAAGCCCCCTGTCCCCCGTGCCCCACAGGAGCGGTACTGCCCCGACCTGGCCGAGGAGGAGCGGCGGCAGCTCCGAGCCTTCAGCGCCCGCCGCAGGCAGGAGGCTCTGGGCCAGGGCCTGGCGTGTCCCGTGCCAGGTCCCTGCCATGGCTGTCCCTGCAGGAAGGTGAGGTGTCCCTTCCAGCACTCATTCCCCACCAGGGACCCATCCCCAAAAACCAACCTGGCCCCGAACCTCGTGTCCCTCTGCCTCGCAGTGCGGCCGGAGGCTGAACAAAGGGGACCCGGGGATTTCAGCATCTCGCCTGGGGGACCAGTTCTGGCATCCATCCTGCTTCTCCTGCCACCTGTGCCAGCAGCAGCTGGTGGATCTCATCTACTTCCAGCAGGATGGGAGGATCTACTGCGGCCGGCACCACGCCGAGCTCTTCCGACCCCGCTGCGCCTCCTGCGACCAGGTGGGCGCCGGGCAGGGGGAGCCTTGGACCTCCCCTTGGCCTTAAATTGCACCTGAGCTCGGCTGGGGGCTCCAAATCCATCACAACCACTGAAGGGCTGGAGGAATATTCCTTCCTGAGCCTTGCAGGGAGTCCCACAGGCTGGGGGCTCCAAATCCATCACAACCACTGAAGGGCTGGAGGAATATTCCTTCCTGAGCTTTGCAGAGAGTTCCACAGGCTAGGGGCTCCAAATCCATCACAACCACTGGTGGGCTGGAGGAATATTCCTTCCTGAGCTTTGCAGAGAGTTCCACGGGCTGGGGGCTCCAAATCCATCACAACCACTGAAGGGCTGGAGGAATATTCCTTCCTGAGCTTTGCAGGGAGTCCCACGGGCTGGGGGCTCCAAATCCATCACAACCACTGGTGGGCTGGAGGAATATTCCTTCCTGGGCCTTGCAGAGAGTTCCACGGGCTGGGGGCTCCAAATCCATCACAACCACTAGTGGGCTGGAGGAATATTCCTTCCTCTTTGCAGAGTCCCATGGGCTGGGGGCTGCACTCCTCAACCCAGCAAAGCACCACAGGTTTTCCAGTGGGTGCTGAGAGGATGGGGGTGATTCTCCCATTTCAGAAGGGTGCTGAGATGATGGGGGTGGTTTCCCCACTCCAGTGGGTGCTGAGAGAATAGGGGGTGGTTTCCCCACTCCAGTGGGTGCTGAGAGGATGGGGATGGTTTCCCCACTCCAGTGGTTGCTGAGATGATGAGGGGTGGTTTCCCCACTCCAGTGGGTGCTGAGATGATGGGGATGGTTTCCCCATTCCAATGTGGTGCTGAGAGGATGGGGGGTGGTTTCCCCACTCCAGCAGGATGCTGAGATGCTGGGGGTGGTTTCCCCACTCCAGTGGTTGCTGAGATGATGAGGGGTGGTTTCCCCACTCCAGTGGGTGCTGAGAGGATGGGGGTGGTTTCCCCACTCCAATGTGGTGCTGAGAGGATGGGGGCTGTTTCCCCATTCCAATGTGGTGCTGAGCTGATGTCTGCCCGTTTCCCCCCTCCAGCTGATCTTCATGGAGGAGTGCATCGAGGCCGAGGGCCGGCGCTGGCACCTGGAGCATTTCTGCTGCCTGGAGTGCGAGGAGCCGCTGCGGGGGCAGCGCTACGTGATGCGGAGCGGCCGGCCCTGCTGCCGCCGCTGCTTCGAGAGCCTGTTCGCCGAGCCGTGCCAGGCCTGCGGGGACCCCATCGGTACGGCCCTGAGCCCCTCCCCCGGGCGGGGAAACCTCGGGGAGGATGGATTTTGGCACAAGGGAAGGAAGAGCCTTTCCCTCGGCCGTGGCTGCCACGCAGGTGCTTGTAGGAGAGTGTTTGATGTGACAATGGTCAGGATGGTGGTGACAGATGGAGAGATCTCCATAAGTCAGGTCTTGAAACTTGTGGTTTATTGCAGAGAGCGTGGGTAAAAAGGGCCCTGCTGGGAGCTGCCAGAAGGAGCAGGGCAGAAATAGAGTGGGGGTAGTGAGAGTTCTGAGAGGGAAGAGAGGGAAATAAGAGAGCAAAGAGAGTGATTTCCTCATTTACGAGACAATAAATCTTCTTCTATGTTGAATATTCTAATTTCCACTAACCAATCTAACACAAGATACAAATCCTATAGCATTTACATACAGCCTGTAAGAATCATTGCATTACCATAATGTGTTATACTGTAAACCCTAAAAACGACTCTTTGGACCCTTTCTGCCAAGCTAGCAGGGTCTTCTGTGACCTTTGGAGCTGCTCTCCAGCAGAAGGCATTGTTCTATCAAGAGGGGATTACTTTTGGCCAGCCATCCTATTGTCTTCTTGTTATTTAGTAAGGTTTGTCATCTCAAGGATGGCCTGGGGATGATACAACAGTCCCTGACAAAGGCCCTTGGGATTTTGTGCCCTGAGACAATGAAACCTTTCATGAGAGATACCCCCCCCACCAAAACCCCTGTTACCATTTAGGATTTCTATTGGTCTTTAACTTTACTAGATGATTGGTCTTTTCTCACCTAGAATCTTAAAGTAATTAGATAGTTCTCAACTTATAATTTTACTGGTTAGAGACTCAATCCCCCTAAAACCTATAAAGGCCCCTTGCTGTGCTGTGTATCTGGATTCAGCATGGAGATTCAAGGCACACTGCCTGCCCTTGGGGCAGGACTTATCTTTTATACTACAAATTACGTACCTAATATTTACAATTACTTTCCAATACATGACAATTTTATTACATTGTCCAACTTTGTCCCAGTGGTGCCATCCTGGCACTAACATGGATGGCATGAAGAAGAAAGAAAAGACATACAACGCCCAAAATCCTCCATATTAGCTTCAAACCCCCTAATATAAACATTTCTAAAAATTCACTTTTCTACCTTCTAACAATCTAGTTTATACTCTACTTATTTTTTGTGACTTGTAATTCTTCCTGCAATGCTGGTAATTTTTCCCAGGGGCTGAAGTCCAGTCCACATGGGACCATGCCAGGACCTGCCAGAGGGGTCACCCTGGACTCCCACAGTTTCCATATTCTCAAAATCTTTTGCTAGGCAGTCCCATTGATAAGTTTTTCCCGATTCCCCCTTCCCCACAGGCGCTGACAGCGAGGAGGTGACGCACCAGGGGCTGCACTGGCACGCCCGAGCCTCCTGCCTGTGCTGCAGCCGCTGCCGCCGGGCGCTGCGGGACCAGCCGCTCACCTGCCGCCGCGGCCGCCTCTTCTGCTCCGACAGCTGCAGCCGCCAGGACGGCTCCTCCTCCGCCTCCTCCGACTCCTCCGACTCGGCTTTCGCCTCCGCTCCGTCCCCCGACAGCACCGCGGGGCGAGGCAGGCAGCGCGGGGAAGGGGCGGGTACGGTCCGGATGGGAGGGGAGGGGATGGGATGGGATCCATGGGAAAGGGTGGGATGGGATCTATGTGATGAGACCATGGGATAGGATCCATGGAATGGGATGTGATGGGATCCATGGGATGGGATGGGATGGGATCCATGGGATGGGATGGGATGGGATCCATGGGATGGGATCCATGGGATGGGATGGGATCCATGGGATGGGATGGGATGGGATGGGATCCATGGGATGGGATGGGATCCATGGGATGTGATGGGATCCATGGGATGGGATCGATGGGATGGGATGGGATCCATGGGATGGGAGCTATGGGATCCATGGGATGGGATGGGATGGGATGGGATGGGATGGGATCCATGGGATGGGATCCATGGGATGGGATGGGATCCATGGGATGGGATGGGATCCATGGGATGGGATGGGATGGCATGGGATCCATGGGATCCATGGGATGGGATGGGATCCATGGGATGGGATCCATGGGATGGGATCAATGGGATGGAATGGAAATGGGAGCAAATCCAGCCCCTGGGGATGTCACCTTGGGAAGAGGTGATAAACCCCCAGCCCACCTCCCATGGGTGGGCTCTTCTCCCACTCCACTGGGTGCTGAGAGGATGGGGGTGGGGGTGCCACCCCGAGTGTCCCAAGTGTCCTTCCTCCCTTACACCCACTTCTCCTCTCCCAGAAGCATTTTCCGAGCAGCCCTCAGTGCACCCAGCCTTCAGGAGCCCCGAGGATTCCGGAGCAGCCACACGGGAGCGGAGCAGCGACGCTGCCAAGGAGCACCCAGGGGTGCTGGGACCTCCAGCCGGCCACCCCTCAGCCCCCCAGCCCAGCCCAGAGCGGCCCAACCAGCCTGGAGCCTCGGGCCATTTGCTTTTGGGGGGCCCCGAGCCCCGAGCAGGCAATGGAACCCCCCAGTTGCAGGCGGGCACCTCCCCTCCCCGACACAGCCCCCGGGCAGAGGATGGCACGGAGGAGGACGACTCCTGGTGTCCCACCTGCTCCTCATCTTCGGACTCAGACTCGGAGGAGGAGGGTTTCTTTTTTGGGAAGCCCATCCCCAAGCCCGGGATGAATTCCCTGGGCAGGGAGCCCCAAGGCAGAGGCAGGGGCAGGACGGCCAAGCACTGCAGTGTGTCCTAACAGCGGGGCCCAGGTGGCACTGCCAGGTCCTGCCAGGTCCTGCCAGGGCCTCAGCACATTCCAAGTGTGTCCTGGACACGGCCCAAGGCAGGTGGGAGAAGCTGCTGGGATCCTTCCCCTCCAGCAGCTGCTGGCAGAGCAGAGCCTGCAATTCCTGCCAGCCTCTCCTGCAATTAGGAACAGGTAAAGCAGGAAGGGAGCAGGGCCCGGGCCTCCAGCACCTCCAACAAGGCAGGGAGAGCGGCCAGAGCTCCAGACAAGGGCAGCTGCCTGCATCACCCCTCTGGGATCCTTCCCTGGGCTCCTCTGTGCCCCACTGCCACCTGCTCTCCATCCCTGGTGGCACTGTGTCCTGCTGCCACCACAGGGAAGGTGCTGCTGATGACGAAGCTCCAATAAATTTTGGCTGAAATCTGAATGCAGGGTCTGCCCAGTTCCTTCCCAGCCCATTGTGACACTGACACTGTCACCAGGGCAGGGAGATGCCCAGGGTGACATCTGCCCTCTGCCACAGCTGGGGTTCACTGTGGGAACCCTCCCTGCAGCCCCAGGAGAGCAGGAACAGAACAATGGCAGAGCAAGGGCTGAAAAAGTGAACGTGGTTTATTTGTAGACTTAAACCCAAAAACTCAAAACTCTCACTGGGTTTGGGGACACATCCCTGGCAACCAGGAGTGGAGGAGAAGGATTGCTGCCCTCCCTCCCATTGCCCTCCAGTAGAACCAACAAAACTTTTGCTGCCCTCAGGGCTTTGGGCAGGGCTAAAACCAAACACACCCTGCCCACCCTCCTTCTCCAAGAGACAGAGTGGGGCTGTGCCAACACCTCCCAGCTTGTCCTGCAGGCTGAGCAGCCCAGAGGCGTGTCCCAGCTGGCAGGGGGGTGGCTGCCCTCAGGGGCTGGCGGTGGCCGAGTCGATGTGGTCGATGAAGTCGCGCAGCTGCTGCAGGTGCTGCAGGCGGCGCTGCCGGAGGGTGGCCCTGAGCGCCAGCCCCAGCGCCGCCTCCAGCGACGGCTCCTGCTGCAGCAGCATCGTGGCCACCACGGCAATGGTCAGGCTGAACTGCTGGTACGACTGCAGGGCAGGGCCATGGGGTGAGCACCTCGAAACCAGCCCCCAAAACCCCGCAATTTTTAGTGCACAAACCCCCAAAAATCATCTGAGCCCCTGCGCGCCCCTTATTGCCCACAGCACCTCCCCTGCAAGCACTGCTGTCCCCCAAAACGCCAAATTCGCCCCCCTCACCACCCAGCATGGCTCCCAAAGCTCCTCAGGTGAGAGCCCCCCATCCTGCAGCCACCCCCAGACCCCCAGGTGCTCAGCCAGGGGCTGCCAGCACTCACCAGCTCAATCTCTGCCTTCTTGGCCAGCACAGCAGCGGAGCGGAGATCGATGCCGGCCGGGAACGGTGCTGGGATCATGGAGCAGAGCTGGTGCTGGCCAGACACAGCCTGGGAGGTGCCAGAGGCAAGGAAGGGTCAGAGGGGAAAGGGACTGAGCCAAACTGGGGCTGCCAGTGCTGGTCATTAGCCCAGGACTGGTCACCAGTCCAGGACTGGTCACTCTGTGGTTTGCCACCCCTTGGGTGCCAGGGCTGCCCCCACTCCCCCTCTGCCCCAATTTCTCTCCCTCATTAGGCAGTAATTAAGCTGCTCTGGAGGGCTCTCCTCAGCTTCCAGGGCTGTTCATGCTCCAGCACTCCCTGCAGTTACTCCCCTGGCTTTTGTCCCAGCCGTGTCCCGTTTGCCAGCACCTCCAGCAGCGGGGCCGACACGGGCTCTGCCTCCAGACAAAGCTGCCCTTTAACCCCAGCCCAGGATCCTGCAGGCACAGGGATTCCCTTCTGCCATGGCAATGTCCCCAAGCCCAGGACAGTGTCCCCAAGCCCAGGACACCCCAGGGGTGCCAGGACCCATACCGGATTTGTCTCACCAGACCCAGGCTGGGAGGTCTCTGGGGTGGTGCAGGCACCAGCAGGAGCCTGGCTGGGCTGGGCCTCGGGTTCTGCTGCACATCCTGGAGGCACCTGAGGGTTTTCAGGGGGCTGAAGGCTCTGCAGAGGCTGAGGGACAGAGAGGGGCTGGGGGAGGAGGAGGCGGCTGAGCTGGGACAGGGGGACAGCGCTGCCAGCACTGCCCCATGGGGTGGGGACACATCCCAAACCCACATCCCAAACTCACCCCCACCTGGGCAGCCTCTGCCTCGGTTTCTCCAGCTCCACGTGGTGGCTGCTCCCAGCAATGTGGGCTGAGCTCAGCCCCTGCCTCTCCAGAGGAGCTGGGCTCCTGCAGCTGCCCCCTGGCAGGGTCTGGAGGGGCTGCTGGGCTCTGGGGATGTGACCCACGATGGGTGCCAGCCTTGGGGACACCGGGGCTGCACGGCTCTACCTGTGCAAATGTCACAGGGGCGTTGCAGAGCCCACAGGGAGGGGACAAAGGGGGCTGTGCCTCCCTCCAGGCTCTGCTTTATAAAAAGCACCCCCAGGAGAAGCTGTGTGCTGCTGGTGGGGAGGGTTTGGGGAGCCTGGAGCTGATCCTGTGATTCCCAGCAGCCCCATACCTCAGGCTGCTCCTGCATCTCAGGATAACTGGCTGTCTCCTCCAGAGGGGCTGGATCTGCTCCCAAAGCACAGGGATCCTGCTCCTGGCTGCCCACAGGGGTCTGCTCAGCTTCCAGCTCACCCTGGGGACAGACAATGACATGAGGATCCTGGGATGGGACAGCTAGGGTGCTAAAACCCAAAGGAAATGATGGAGAAGAGCCTGGAAAAATTCCATGCTTGGCAAAGAGACAGCGAGGCAGAGAGGAGAAGGGCTGGGTGAGAGAGGAGAGAGAAGTTCCAGCAGCTGAGACCCCCAAACCAGGCAGCCCCAGAGCTGGGAGCAGCCCTGGAGAGGGGGAATCTCCTACCAGCGGCTCCACAGCAGCAGCAGGGGCAGCTGGGCTCTGCAGAGGGCTCCCAGCCCCACCGGGGGGCTCCAGGACGCTCCCACTCCCCTCGGGCACATCCTGCAGGGAAGCAGCACACGGAGCCAGGCTGGGGTGAGCACAGCCCCGGGCTGGGGTGGGGAGGGGACAGCTCAAACCCCACAACCTGCGGCTGCTCCGGGCTCTCTGCAGTGCCTGGGAGGGCAGCAGGGGGCTCGGGGGGCTCCGGGGGCTGGGGGGGCTCCGGAGGCTGGGGGGGCTCCGGGGGCTGCAGCTCCTGGTTCTTCTTGGAGGGGGCAGGACAGGGCTTGGAGTGCGGCTTGTGAGCTGCAAGGAGAGGGGGAAAACAGCGGGAGGAGCTGCTGAGGCTGCCCCGGGAATGGGGCAGGGCACGGAGGGGCAGCACGGGGGCAGCACACACCTCGGGGGGGCCGGGGACACCACAGCAGGGGGACAGGGGTCAGCTGGCGGAGGTGGCTCCTGCGGGGGCAGCGCCTCCAGGGCGGGCGGGGGCCGCGGAAAAACCCGGGATTCCTGCAGGAACACAGCCCCAGGGAGTGTGAGCATTGAGAAAAGACTCGTGTTAATCATGAAAGTATTGGGGTTTGTATAAATACCTCGGTCTGAAATGAAGCATGGCACTAAAGAAAGGAAAATCTATGATTAAATAATTTTGTTTTAAATCCCCCTGTTATGAATATTATGTTTTCTAAATATCTACTGACAGCTTGCAAAACAAGGCTTTCACCCAGCCCAACAGATCCTGCCTTTGTGTCATCAATTGCAGCCTTTCCCTGAGACCAGACTTCCTGACTTCTGCCATTCCTTATCTACCAAGAGCAGATTGATGATCTGCCCAAGATCTGTGGGACTGACAAATTGTCTGGAGACTCCAGCGATCCCACAGACCACCCCTGCTTACCTGGCAAAATTATGACCAAAAAAAAAAAAAAACAATTATTGATGACTACAAGAAACCATGCTATAAAAGGGAGCTGCAAACCAAAACTTGATGGAGCATGGAGTGAGCTGTGACCCCTCTGCCTCCTGTGTATCCATCAAATTTTATTTATAAATTTTTAAATATTTATTTATATATATTTTTATATATATAATTTATATTTATATATATATATTTTATATATTTATATATTTTTATATAAAAATAAATATATAATATATAATATATATAATATATATTATATATATAATATATATAATATAGATTATATATATTATATATTATATATATAATATATATTATATATATAAATATATATAATTTATATATATATATTTATATATATTTATATATATATTTTTATATATATATATTTATATATATATATTTATAAATATTTATTTATAAAATAAAGCAATGTAAATTTTGCTAAATATTGAGACAGGAGGGGTCTCTGTGCAATGCCAGCCTAGGCAGGGACAGCTGCCACCGCTGCTGGGGTCCCTCATTGTCACCCCAAAGGGACACAGAGCCCCCCTAGCACGGCACCCACCATGGAAAGCCAGAGGGGGGCCAGGGTGGGGGCTGCTCCTCCTCGGGGAATTCACACCAGGGACCAGGCAGCAGCTCCTGCAGGGGGTGAACAGGGTGGCTTTAGACAGGGGATGGGACTGTGTGACCCCACACACTGTCCTTGTCACCAGGGCAGAGAGTGGCCCCTGCCCCATTTCTGCCACTCCATCCTGCGGCTGCCACCACCCCTCACCTGGCACCAGCCGTCTCCAAAGCCATCCTCAAATCCTTGGAAATCTTCTCTGTCATCCCAGGGGGGCTGTGGGGGACAGTCCCATGTCCCCTCCTGCTCCTCCCCCTTCCAGGGGGCATCACCAGGGCCAGGGAAGGGTCTGGGACTGAGCTGGAATGAAGAATTGCAGGGGAATAAGGAATGGGAACACCCTGGGGACACCCACAAAGCTGCCACCCCCCAGCCCATCACCCCCCACCGGGTGCCAGCTGTCCCCAAAGCCGTTCGCAGCTCCTTGGAAATCTTCTCTGTCATCCCAGGGGGGCTGTGGGGGACAGTCCTGGGGTGCCCATCCCTCCTCCTCCTCCTTCCACGGGACCTCAGCAGGGCCAGGGAAGGGTCTGGGGTCCCTGGGCTGCAATGGGAATGGACACTGGTGAGGACACAACCCACTGGGATTTTCTGCTTTTCCAGAATCCCACTGGGACTTTCTGCTTTTCCAGAATCCCACTGAGATTTTTCTGCTTTTCCAGAATCCCACAGAGATTTTCTGCTTTTCCAGAATCCCACTGGGACTTTCTGCTTTTCCAGAATCCCACTGGGATTTTTCTGCTTTTCCAGAATCCCACTGGTGATTTTCTGCTTTTCCAGAATCCCACTGGGACTTTCTGCTTTTCCAGAAAATCCCATTGAGATTTTCTGCTTTTCCAGAATCCCACTGGGATTTTCTGCTTTTCCAGAATCCCACTGGTGATTTTCTGCTTTTCCAGAATCCCACTGGGATTTTCTGCTTCTCCAGAATCCCACTGAGATTTTCTGTTTTTCCAGAATCCCACTGAGATTTTCTGCTTTTCCAGAATCCCACTGGTGATTTTCTGGTTTTTCTTGCTGCTCCCTCTCCCCACTGTGACCCCCAGCTCTTTCCCCTGGATTTGTCAGTGAATCCCTCCCTGCAGCAGGGTGCAATTAAAAACAGCTCTGATTTCACCTCACTGTGAAAATCAGCAGCAGTGGAGGGGGGATCAGGCTGCCAGTGGTGCTGGAGAACACTGAGAGCAGCGTGACTCCAACATCCCAAAATGAATCCCCACGAGGATGTGAAACCCAGCAGTGGCAGGAAACAGGGGCAGATGTTTCCTGGGAGGAACCAGAGGGCAGCAATTCACTTTTTTAAGGACAAATGCTCCACAGAACCCCCAACATGCATCACTCCACGCTGTAAAAGCTCAACTCCACTTCTGAGCAGCAGAATCTCCAGCACAGCCCTCCCAGGAGTGAGGGTGGATTCCTTCCTGGAGCCCTTCAGGGTCATTCCCAGAGGCTGAGCCAAAGAGATTCCTGTGGGTCTAGGTGAGCAACATCAACTTAAACTTCCTAATTGCTAATTAACTTTGAAACTATTGATTTAATGAGCAGTGTCCTGGTTATAACCATCCCCACTGCACTGGCTGAGATCCTTTAGTCCAGTCATCACCATCAATGAAATAAATAATTTCTTTCACCCATGTAAATATATTTGTTTTGCCATTCTTAATCCTCGGGGGAGAAGCTCTGGAATCCTTTAGACACAAACCACTGGCCAGCTCCAGATGTTTCCAGACTCCTTTTGGGAATTTAGAAAGCCTGTGCCTGGGGGTCCATGACTGGATCCAGACATTCTCAGACTTGTTTTGGGGAAGGAGTTTGGGGAGCCAGGGGCTGCTTTTTGTGCCTGGGGGCTCCCTGGGAGGGTCTCCAAGGCTCCACCGTGCCTGGGGCACATCTGGGGCATCTCCCCCATCATTGGGGCACAGCTGGGACATCTCCCCCATCATTGGGGCACATCTGGGACATCTCCCCCAGCCCTGGGGCACAGCTGGGAAATCTCCCCCATCACTGGGGCACAGCTGGGACATGTCCCCCACCCTGCTCCTCACCTGGTGCCGCCTGCGCCGCCGTTTCCTGCGCTGCTGCTCCTGGGGTGGCTCCTGCCAGGCTGGTTCACCCCAGGGTGGCTCCCCCCAGGTGTCCTCGGGGCCAGCAGGGGGACCCAGCCATGGCCCGTCCCACCACGGGCCGGGCTGTGGAGAGATCAGCTGCAGCAGGGATGGGGAGGCAGCAGCCCCACACCCAGATTATCCCAAATTTTCCCCCCCAAAGCGCAGCGGTGCCCTCGTGGCTGCCCCAGGATGGAGCAGAGGGGACCCCCAGGGACCCCCAGCCCCACGTACCTGCCAGGGGCGGCCCCTCCTGGGGCCCCGCGGGGGGAACATCCTGCTCGGGTGGGGCTCCAGGAGCTGCGGGATCCGCTGCGGGGACGGGGACAGGGACAGGGACAGGGACAGGGACAGGGACAGGGCTGGGTGAGCTCGTCCTGCAGGACGTCACTGCCGGTTTGGGGACGCTGCCAGCCAGGTGCCACCAGTGGGGCTGCCAGCCCCGTGTCTGGAGAGCTGGGACAGCTCCAGAGCCACAGGGACACCCCCAGGGCCACAGGGACACCCCCAGAGCCACTGGGACACCCCCAGAGCCACAGGGACACCCCCAGAGTCACTGGGACACCCCCAGAGCCACTGGGACACCCCCAGGGCCACAGGGACACCCCCAGAGCCACTCGGACACACCCAGAGTCACTGGGACACCCCCAGGGCCACTGGGACACCCCCAGAGTCACAGGGACACCCCCAGGGCCACTGGGACACCCCCAGAGTCACTGGGACACCCCCAGGGCCACTGGGACACCCCCAGAGCCACTGGGACACCCCCAGAGTCACAGGGACACCCCCAGGGCCACAGGGACACCCCCAGAGCCACTGGGATACCCCCAGAGCCACTGGGACACCCCCAGGGCCACAGGGACACCCCCAGAGCCACAGGGACACCCCCAGGGCCACAGGGACACCCCAGGGCCACTGGGACACCCCCAGAGCCACTGGGACACCCCCAGGGCCACTGGGACACCCCCAGAGCCACTGGGACACCCCCAGGGCCACTGGGACACCCCCAGAGCCACTGGGGCCCTCTACCTGGGCTCGGCACCTCAAACCTGTAACTCTGCAATTGCACCCCAACCCTACGTCCCTGCACCCCAATCCTGGACCCCTTGACCTGGGCCCGGCACCCCAAAACTGTAACTTTGGAACTGCGCCCCAGTCCTGCTCCCCTGCACCCCAAACCTGCACTCCTGCACCCCAATCCTCCATTCCTGCACCCCGATCCTGCACCCCTCTACCTGGGCCCGGCACCCCAAAACTGTAACTTTGGAACTGCGCCCCAACCCTGCGCCCCTGCACCCCAATCCTCCATTCCCGCACCCCAATCCTACTCCCCTGCACCCCAATCCTGCACCCCAACCCTGCACCCCAATCCTGCACCCCAATCCTGCACCCCAATCCTCCATTCCTTTACCTCATTCCTCCATTCCCGCATCTCAGTCCTGCGCCCCCGGAGCTCACCGGGATCTCACCGGGATCTCACCGGGACCTCACCGGGATCTCACCAGGATCTCACCGGGATCTCACCCGGAGCCCACCGGGATCTCACCCGGAGCCCACCGGGATCTCACCGGGATCTCACCGGGATCTCACCGGGATCTCACCGGGATCTCACCGGGTTCTCACCCGGAGCCCACCGGGATCTCACCCAGAGCTCACCGGGACCTCACCGGGATCTCACCCGGAGCTCACCGGGATCTCACCCGGAGCTCTCCCGTCCCTCCCCGCCGGAGTTTCCCTTCCTCTTCCCTTCCCTCTCCCGGCCCCGATTCCGCCCCCGAGAGCGCCGGGAGCGCGCACACGCCGGGAGCGCGCACGGCCCGGATCCCCTGGGAGCGGCCAAATTCCTGCGGGGATCTGGGATCCACCAGCGGGGTGCGAGCAGAGAGCCAAAAACTGCCCCGGAGTGCTGGGAAAGGGGGGGGCTCTGCACCCCCAGAGCGTGGAGCGAACAGGGGAGAGGAGATCCTGGGATCCTGAACCCCTAGAGTTTGGAATATTCATGGAAAAGGGGATCCTGAACCCCAGTGTTTGGAATATCCATGGAAGAAGGGGATCCTGCACCCCCAGGGTTTGGAATATCCATGGAAAATGGGGATCCTGAGCCCCCAGAGTTTGGAATATCCATGGAAAATGGAATTGGGGATCCTGTACCCCCAGTGTTTGGAATATCCATGGAAAAAGGGGATCCTGCACCCCCAGGGTTTGGAATATCCATGGAATTCGGGGATCGGGGATCCTGCACCCCCAGGGTTTGGAATATCCATGGAATTTGGGGATCGGGGACCCTGCACCCCCAGGGTTTGGAATATCCATGGAATTCGGGGATCGGGGACCCTGCACCCCCAGGGTTTGGAATATCCATGGAATTCGGGGATCGGGGACCCTGCACCCCCAGGGTTTGGAATATCCATGGAATTTGGGGATCGGGGACCCTGCACCCCCAGGGTTTGGAATATCCATGGAATTCGGGGATCGGGGACCCTGCACCCCCAGGGTTTGGAATATCCATGGAATTCGGGGATCGGGGACCCTGCACCCCCAGGCCCGGAGCTCGCAGCCCCAGCCCCGGTCCCGCTCCGGCTGCCCGGGCCGCTGCCGAGCTCGCGCCGGGACATTTCGGGGAGCAGGACCCGCATTCCCGGGGGGCAGCGGAGCCCCGGAGGGGCCAGGGAGGGTTTGGGGAGCCCGGGCTCCATCGCACGCACCTCCTGTGCCATGGCTGTCCCCTCCCGGCTGTCCGGCTGTCCGTCTGTCACCTCCGCGTGTCCCAAGCGCTGCGCCCATCCCCTCCCGAGCCGCCTCCAGCCTCTCCTCCCCCCCTGTCCCGCTGCATTCCCGCCGGGAATGGCGCTGCCGGTTCAAGGCACCGCCACCCCGCCCCGGTTATCACCTTCCCTGCCCCAACAACATCTCCTGCTCTATTGGTCCAATTTATCAAACAACAGGATTAAATTTAGCAGTAATTTTATTTTTTTAACAGCAATAATTGTATGTAAATGTAAATGTAAATGTAAATGTAAATGTAAATGTAAATATAAATATAAATATACATATACATATACATATACATATAAATATAAATATAAATATACATATACATATAAATATACATATAAATATACATATAAATATAAACAAAAATAGATATAAATATAAATATAGATATAAATATAAAAATATATATAAATATACATATAAATATATTGTTTATAAATACAATGAATACAATCAAAGTGTATTAGATACATATATTTGAGTATATACAAAAATTTGGCTGTGAGTGATTTAGTACAATTGAGGTTCGTTTAGCAGCAATTTTCTTTTTTTAAATAGCAACAATTGTAAATAAAAATAAAAATAAAAATAAAAATAAAAATAAAAATAAAAATAAAAATAAAAATGAATATGAATATAAATATAAATATAAATATAAATATAAATATAAATATAAATATAAATATATTGTATATAAATATATTGTATATAAATACAATGAATACAATTGAAGACATATATTTGAGTGTATACAAAATTTGGCAGTGAGTGATTTAGTATAATTGAGTATAATTGAGGTTGGTATAAAGCATAAACAAAACAGACTGGGGGAACGGGGTGGACCCTTCCTCCTGAACCAAACAAGCCAAAAATCCCATTTATATACTATATTAATAATACATATTAATATGAATACACATTATTATATATTAATTAATACATTAAGACAGAATTTTCTGGAAAGCTCCTCCTAGTTTCTATTCCTAAAATCTACATCACTGTATCCACATGCTCCACCATTAGTCAGGGGTCTCTCATCCTTTTGGGATTCTTTATTTCTTTATTTCTTTATTTCTTTATTCTCTATTTCTTTATTTCTTTATTTCTTTATTTCTTTATTTCTTTATTTCTTTGCCTTCGTCAGTGTCCACTGATGAACCTTGCAGCACTAAACTCAGAGTTATATAACTAAAAAAATATGTTCCCACAATAAAACTTTATTTAAGTTCCCTGCCTGGAATCATCCCAGTTTGGCCCATTTCAAGGTCAAAACTTTTTATTTTGAGATGCTGCTTATCAAACCTACATCCTTCTACTACTCCCACCGAACATCTGGAGGATTCCATCCTGCTTTGCTTCACCATTTCCTTTTTTTTTTCTTTTATTTTTTCTTTCTTTGTACCAGCTATTTTCTATTGCTGTGAGTACAGTTTTGTTATTCTAGGTAGAACTGAGCACGAATCACGTTGATTGCTGCTGGCACGCTCTGATAACCAACCGGTCTGAACTGGTCGGCCCAGATGTGGCAATTCCTGCACCCTGTGAGGGTGAGGACAGAGTGTGACCTTCCAGGAATGTGGGAGGGATGAGGGAGGAAAGGGAGGCTCCGGCTCAGCTCGCTGATCCCAAAGATTAATAAAGGAACGGGGAGGAAAATGAAACCTTGGGGTGAACTTGCTAAACCCAAATGTCAGCAAAGGAAGGGGGTGAATGGGAAATCCCAAAGCCAAGTGGGGTAAAACCATTCCAAACCTCCACACAGGGATCTGTGGGATCTCCCCAATGCAGGTCTGCAGCTGGGCCCTTAATGAGAGTCCCTAATTGCCATAAATTAACCAGCTTGGCTGGGATTTGGGGACAGAATCCAGCAGCTGGGGCAGAGGAGGCTGCAGGATGGATGGATGGATGGATGGATGGATGGATGGATGGATGGATGGATGATGGATGGATGGATGATGGATGGATGGATGGATGGATGGATGATGGATGGATGATGGATGATGGATGGATGGATGATGGATGGATGATGGATAGATGGATGGATGATGGATGGATGATGGATGATGGATGGATGGATGGATGGATGGATGGATGGATGGATGGATGGATGATGGATGGATGATGGATGGATGGACAGTGTGGCAGGATGTCCCCACAAACCCAGATCTTACCCAAGCCTGGCTTAGTGACCCCAGAGAGGAGGAGGGAAACAGGAATAACAGAAAATCTGCAAATTCCAGAAATTCTGTGCAAGAATAAGTTACTTTTATTGGTAAAGCTTTATAAAATAATAGTAATGAACCTCACTATTGTAACAGAGTATGCAGAAGGCTTTGCTAATCAAACATTGCCAGATTAGGGAACATGGCCAAAGACTACAGAAACTTAAACTAGCAGGAAGATAACCAGATAACCACAAACGTCCTGTGTGTGCCCAGTGTGTGCAGAGGACAGGGAAACGGGCAGCCAACGGCCAAGAGAGGCCTTCCTCCCTATAAAATTATAGCTTTATATAATAATAGTAATAAACCTCACTATAACCACAGTCCCCATCCCAACAAAGGATCCTTAAAGATTCTCATTGCCATGGACTCGTGACACACCAAGCACCCCAAAATGTGCAGCTCTTGGGTTTGGGGCTCCACTTGAACCTCCTCCCTCAGCTCTGTCCCATGAGCTGCTTTTCCCAGGCACAGGAGCTCAGGAAAACACAAAACTGATCTGCTCCCAGTCTTATAAATATTCTGATAATCGATTTAATCATATAAAAGAGTGAGTTATATAGAGAAAATTGTAGAGTATAAGGTATAGGAATGTCAGCAGTGCTGTGTTTAAAACATGCAACCATAGAAGTGTCAGGAGAATTAATCCACAAACACCAGAGGTTTATGTCCAAAAAGGAGATAGAGGAGTTGTGTAACTTTATTGGAATAAAGGGGCAATTTCCCCTGGGATCTCTCAAATTTTTAGGGGACACAATCTCCATTTTATCCTGATTTTCCTCTCTCTTTCCCCATGGGCTGAGGCATTTGAGAGGCACAGACTCCCCAAAACCCTAATTCCTAAGACCTTGTGAAAACGAGGTTCACTCTCCTGGTAAAATTTTAAAAGTTTAATAAAGGACAATAGGAGACAAAGATAATAAAGCAAACTTCAGCGGCAGAGTGCACACCTGATATTCCCTTTACACACCTTTTCTATTGCATCAGCCCCCTGCATATTCATAAAGAATTCTGCAAATTTAAAATTTCCCTGAACACGTTCCAAGGACTGTTTAGCACGGCTCCTCCTCGGGTTTGCCTTTTTAGAGCTGCACATTTTTTGGCTGTGGTTTTAGTCCATTTCCTGGTCCCACTCCTGTTCCCAATCCCAGTCCCGATCCCAATCCCAATCCCAATCCCAGTCCCAGTCCCGATCCTGGTGCCACACTGGTCTCAATCCCAGTCCCACTCCTGCTCCCAATCCCGATGCCAATCCTGATCCCAATCCCAGTCCCAGTCCACATCCCAATCCCCGTCCTAATTCCTCTCTCGCTCCCGTTCCCGTTCCCAACCCCAGTCCCGGTACCGATCCCGATCCCAATTCCAATTCCGGTGCCGATCCCGATTCCGATCCCGACCCTATCTCAAGCCCGATCCCAATTCCGGTCCCGCCCCCCTCCCGCTCGCGCCGCTCCGCGCGCCGCTGGCGACGTCGCGCTGCGCCAGTGACGTTGCGTGCGTGGTGACGTCATCGCGCGGCGCGAGCAGGCGGCAGCAATGGCGGCGGTGGCGGCGGGAGGAGCGGCAGGAGCGGGAGCGGTGGCGGCCCCGCCGCGGGGCATCCGCGCCTGGCTGCGGAGCGCGTTCCGCTTCGCCACCGACCGCAACGACTTCCGCAGGTCGGGACCGGCAACGGGAACGGGGTCAGGGTCAGGTCGGGGTCGAGGTGAGGGTGGGGATCGAGGCCTGGAGCAGGATCGGGATCAGGGCAGGGATCGGGATTGGGATCAGGGCAGGGATCGGGATCGGGAGCCCTGTGTCTGTCCCCGGGCCGTACCAGGAGCGGCGAGCCCGGCAGGAGCGGGCGGGGATCGTCCCTCAGTGCTGGGAGGGACCTCGGGCCCTGTGTCCGGTTCTGGCCCCTAAGGTCAGGGAGGACATTTTGGGGCTGGAGCGTGTCCAGGGAAGGGAGCGGAGCTGGGAAAGGGTCTGGAGAGTCCTGAGGGGACGGGGAAGGGTTTGGAGGATCCTGAGGGGAAGGGAAGGGGCTCAGCCTGGAGAAAAAGGAGGCTCAGGGGGAATTTCTGGCTCTGCACAACTCCCTGACAGGAGGGAGCATCCCAGGGAACAGGGACAGGAGGAGAGGGAACAGCTCAGGCTGGGCCAGGGGAGGCTCAGGGTGGAATTTCCTCATGGAAAGGGTTTCCCAGGGAGGCTTGGAGTGCCCAGCCCTGGGGGTGGCACTGAGTGCTCAGGGTGGGGATCAGACCCAGCTGGGACTTGGATGAACTCTCCCAAAGCCTTTTCCAGCCTCAGTGCCTCTGGGGTTTTGTGCTTGCAGGAACCTGCTGGTGAACCTGGGGCTGTTTGCTGCTGGGGTCTGGGTGGCCCGGAACCTGACAGACATCGACCTGATGGCCCCCCAGCCCGTCCCATAGCACGGTCAGTGCTGGCCAGGGAGGGGCTGGGAGGCTCCACGGGGGTGGGATCAGGGAATATCCTGAGCTGGAGGGATCCACAGATCAAATCCTGCACTAACACCCCAAAATCCTACCCTGGGCATCCCTGGCAGTGCTGTCCAAACCCTCCTGGAGCTCTGGCAGCCTCAGTGCCCATTCCTTGGAGAGCCTGGGAAAACCCCAAACCCTGTGGGGGAAGAACTTTTCCCAATATCCATCCTAAATCTCCCAAATCCAGCCCTTCCTTGGGTGCTATCCCTGCTCCCCAGAGTCTGGAGCTGCAGCCCCTTGAGGCTGAACAAACCCCCCAGACTCACCCTGACCCTGCAGGACAGCACTGCCACCATGTCAGGTGACAGAAATCAGGGTTGAGTCCACCCCAAACCCCACAGACCCCCCTCTTTACTCAGCTTTAAAGCAGAAACACCTCCCCTGACGGTGCTGAATCCTGTCCCAGGAAGGAGCTGCAGCTGCCAGGAGCAGAGCTCGCCCTCCCACCAGGACTGGAGCTGTGGAGCTGCTCTGATCCCTCTGGAGCAGCACTCATTCCCTCTGGAGCTGTTCTGATCCCTCTGGAGCTGTTCTGATCCCACCTGGAGCAGCTCTGATCCCTCTGGAGCTGCTCTGATCCCACCTGGAGCTGCTCTGATCCCACCTGGAGCAGCTCTGATCCCTCTGGAGCTGCTCTGATCCCCCTGGAGCAGCTCTGATCCCTCTGGAGCAGCTCTGATCCCTCTGGAGCTGCTCTGATCCCCCTGGAGCTGCTCTGATCCCTCGGGAGCAGCTCTGATCCCCCTGGAGCTGCTCTGATCCCTCTGGAGCAGCTCTGATCCCTCTGGAGCTGCTCTGATCCCTCTGGAGCTGCTCTGATCCCCCTGGAGCTGCTCTGATCCCACCTGGAGCAGCTCTGATCCCTCTGGAGCTGCTCTGATCCCTCTGGAGCAGCTCTGATTCCTCTGGAGCTGCTCTGATCCCCCTGGAGCTGCTCTGATCCCACTGGAGCTGCTCTGATCCCTCTGGAGCTGCTCTGATCCCACCTGGAGCAGCTCTGATCCCTCTGGAGCTGCTCTGATCCCTCTGGAGCTGCTCTGATCCCCCTGGAGCTGCTCTGATCCCTCTGGAGCTGCTCTGATCCCTCTGGAGCTGCTCTGATCCCCTGGAGCTGCTCTGATCCCTGGAGCTGCTCTGATCCCCCTGGAGCAGCTCTGATCCCCTCTGGAGCTGCTCTGATCCCCCTGGAGCAGCTCTGATCCCCTCTGGAGCTGCTCTGATCCCCCTGGAGCTGCTCTGATCCCCCTGGAGCTGCTCTGATCCCTCTGGAGCTGCTCTGATCCCCCTGGAGCTGTTCTGATCCCACCTGGAGCTGCTCTGATCCCTCTGGAGCTGCTCTGATCCCCCTGGAGCAGCTCTGATCCCACCTGGAGCTGCTCTGATCCCTCTGGAGCAGCTCTGATCCCACCTGGAGCAGCTCTGATCCCCTGGAGCTGCTCTGATCCCTCTGGAGCAGCTCTGATCCCCCTGGAGCAGCTCTGATCCCTCTGGAGCTGCTCTGATCCCACCTGGAGCAGCTCTGATCCCCCTGGAGCAGCTCTGATCCCACCTGGAGCAGCTCTGATCCCTCTGGAGCTGCTCTGATCCCTCTGGAGCAGCTCTGATCCCACCTGGAGCAGCTCTGATCCCCCTGGAGCTGCTCTGATCCCTCTGGAGCAGCTCTGATCCCCCTGGAGCAGCTCTGATCCCTCTGGAGCTGCTCTGATCCCACCTGGAGCTGCTCTGATCCCCCTGGAGCAGCTCTGATCCCACCTGGAGCTGCTCTGATCCCTCTGGAGCTGCTCTGGATCCTTCCTGTCCTGCCTGGAGCAGTGACAAGGACAAAAAGTTTCAATTTATTTCCCATTGATTCATTTCTTTGGGATTTTTTTCCTTGAGGATGTGCAAGGAATTTCTTCCTGTACCCCCAGATGTTTATTAAACTTTATGGAATAACAACACAACCCACTGGAATTTCTTCCTTTTTTCCTCTTCTTTGTTTTTTTTTTTTTTTTTTTTTTTTTTTTTGTTTTTAATAAGAAACTTCAGCTTACAAAAAAACAAGGTGTAAAAAGAGTAAAGATTTACAAAAAAAAAAAAAAATCATAAAAAGATGATTTCCATTTCACAGCCCAGCCCTGGGAGCCATCAGCTGCTTCTGCCAGGGGAAATCCTGGGAAAATCAGGGAGAAACTGGGACAGGAGCAGGAATGGGGCTGGGGGAGGGGAAACCTCTGAGAGCCTGGGCTGGGCTGGCACAGGAGAGCAGCTGGGAGCTACTCACAGGCTGTCACCTACTCACAGCTTGTGATTTACTCACAGGCTGTCATCTACTCACAGCTTGTGATTCACTCACAGGCTGTCATCTACTCACAGCTTCCATAGTGTGGTGTGAGTTTAGATTCACTCACAGTTTGCACAGTGGCTGCTGTGATTTTGAATTAACTCCCAATCTGCACAGTGTCTGCTGTGATTTACTCACAGGTTCCACAGTGTCTGCTGTGATTTACTCACAGGTTGTGATCTACTCACAGGTTGCACAGCAGCTACTGTGATTTTAGATTCACTCACAGGTTGCACTATGGCTCTGTGATTTTAGATTTACTCAATCTGCACAGTGGCTGCTGTGATTTCAGATTTACTCACAATCTGCACAGTGACTGCTGTGATTTACTCACAGGTTGTGATTTACTCACAGGTTCCACAGTGGTTGCTGCAATTTTAGATTTACTCCCAATCTGCACAGTAGCTGTTGTGATTTACTCACAGGTTGTTATTTATTCACAGTTCCACAGTGGGTGCTGTGACTTTAAATTTACTCACAATTTGCACAGTGGCTCTGTGATCTTAGATTTACTCACAGGTTCTACAACAGCTACCATGAGTTTAGATTCACTCACAGATTGTAATTTACTCCCAGGTTACTCAGTGGCTCTGAGTTACTCCCAGCTGTGCCAGTGGCTCCTCATTCTTTGGACGTGTTCCCAGTTTGGATTTGTTCCCCTCCCCAAAACCCCTCACCCCATTCCCATCAAAACCCCAAAATAAAACCATGGGAAAAATCTGATTTCAAACTGATGAAAAATCCAGAAAAATCTGGTTTTAAACCACTGGGAAAATCCAGAAAATCTGATTTTAAACCACTGGAAAAAAAATCCAGAAAATCAGATTTAAAACCACTGGAAAATCCAGAAAAATCTGATTTAGAATCATGGGAAAATCTGATTTAAAACTGCTGAAAAATCAAAACAATTCTGATTTTAAACCACTGGAAAATCCAGAAAAATATGATTTAAAACCACTGGAAGAATCTGATTTTAAACTGCTGAAAAATCCAGAAAATCTGATTTTAAACCCAAAAATTTCCCTCCCCAAGCCATTCCTGAGGAATCCTTCCAGATCCTGCTCCATTTAGGGAAACAAAACCAAACCTTTTTTTTATCAGCACTGCTGCAAACTGCCTGATCTCCAGAAAAAAAAAAAAAAAAAAAAAAAAAAAAAGACCCCAAAATGATATTTAATTGTTCAAAATGACATTTTTTTAGGCTCAGAAAGCAGCATTTTGGGCAGAAGGTGGGAAATTTTGGGGGGCTAAAACCCATTTTTGGTGTGTTAAAACACATTTATAGAGGTTAAAACCCATTTTTGGGGGTTAAACCCCATTTTTTTGTGTGTTAAAACACAATTTTGTCTGTTCCACCCCACTGTTGTGGGTTAAACCCCATTTTGTCCACAGCAGAACTCCATGAAAATGCCATTTTGGAGGGAATTTAGCTGCCAGGTGAGCTGAGCCCAGGGAAAAGCTGGAATGTGGCCCAGCCCCAATGGCAGCAGAGGGAGAATTGAGGAGAATTCCAACATTTTCCAGCAGGAGCAGCTCTGGGAGCTGCCCAGGTTCTTGGAGCTGTTCTGGGGCTGGAGCAGGATTTTGGGGATTGAAGGGGGTTCAGGCAGGGGGATTCTCCCATTTCCTGCCTGTGCTCATTCCTCTTGGGTAGGGGATGAAGGAACAGCACCAAACTTCAGCAGAAAGAAAATCCTTTCTTTTTTTGGAGCCCAAAATCAGAACTGCACAGCGCCAGGGGTTTTCCAAATATCCTGTTCTGATCCCATCCCAGCTCTGATCCCATCCCTGCTGATCCCATTCCTGCCCTGATCCCATCCCTGCCCTGATCCCATTCCTGCCCTGATCCCATCCCTGCTCTGATCCCATCCCAGCCCTGATCCCATTCCTGCCCTGATCCCATTCCTGCTCTGATCCCATCCCAGCCCTGATCCCATCCCTGCCCTGTTCCCATTCCTGCTGATCCCATCCCTGCTCTGATCCCATCCCTGCCCTGATCCCATCCCTGCCCTGATCCCATTCTGCTCTGATCCCATCCCTGCCCTGATCCCATCCCAGCCCTGATCCCATTCCTGCTGATCCCATCCCAGCTCTGATCCCATCCCTGCCCTGATCCCATCCCTGCCCTGATCCCATCCCAGCTCTGATCCCATCCCTGCTGATCCCATCCCAGCCCTGATCCCATTCCTGCTCTGATCCCATTTCTGCTCTGATCCCATCCCTGCCCTGATCCCATCCCAGCTCTGATCCCATCCCAGCCCTGATCCCATCCCTGCCCTGATCCCATTCCTGCTGATCCCATCCCAGCTCTGATCCCATCCCTGCCCTGATCCCATCCCTGCCCTGATCCCATCCCCCTGATCCCATCCCTGCCCTGATCCCATTCCTGCTCTGATCCCATCCCTGCCCTGATCCCATCCCTGCTCTGATCCCATCCCTGCCCTGATCCCATCCCTGCCCCGATCCCATCCCATCCCTGCTCCAATCCCATTCCTGCTCCAATCCCATTCCTGCAGTTTTCCCCACAAAGAAGGGGAAGATGAACACCAAAAGTTCCCAGAAGCAGCTGGGAGTGTTTTCCCCTGATGGGAATGTCACTCTTGTGTCCTTGTCACTGGTTTTGGGTGGCAAAAACCTGAGCTTGGAGTTGTTTTTCTGGGATTCCTGCTTTGTCCTGCAGCGTTCTCTGAGTGTAGAAGAGGATGTAGGCCTGGGTCTTGCACACCTCCTCCACACTACATACATTCAGTTTGGAGTCATTGCAGTGCACCCAAAAACCTGGGAAAAAAGGGAAAAAAAAAAGCTCTTAGCTGAGGCAGCATCCCTTTGGATTTTGGAACTGCTCACAGGAAACATCCACAGGACAAAAGGCATTTTCCTCTAACCTGGAAAATGGTTTTAGTATCATTTTTTATTTTTTTTTGTGCTTTAGAAATACCAAATCTTCATTTAATCAGCCCAAAAGCTCAATTAGGCAGCCAAAAATTCCCTGGGGCCAGGCAATTTGTGCAGGCAGGAAGGCAGAGCCCATCCTGATCCAGCTGCTGGGATCTCCCAGCCCCCTGCGGATGTTATTCATGAATAGTTTCTGTTTTTCCAGCCTCAAAACACTTTCTGTTCATCTCCTCAACCCCCAGGATCCTGAGCAAACCCAGCTGCAGCAGCTCCTTGGAGCAGCTCTGAAATGCAGAATGAGAAATTCACACCATTCCCAGGAAAAGGCTCCCTGACAAAAAGAAAAAAAAAAAAACAAAAATAAATGACAAGAAAAAAAATTTGAAAAATGGGAATACAAGGGGGGAAACAAACTACTGAAAGGCAGGGAGTAGATCCCAAGGAATTGGAATCTCAGCAAGGAATTGGAATATTAACTTGTACTGCAAGAGTGTGAAGTTTTAAATTTGAACTTTAATTTGTGACTGAAAAAAAGCCCCTGTGCTAAAATGTCTGCTGCAGTGACTCTGAAGTGATCTGAGGAAAATGCAAGTTCTAAAGCAGCCAGTGGGTTTGTGATACTTGATGCAAATGCATGGCTGAGTTTTTGACTGGATGGGGTGCAGAACATAAGGAGTGATAATCAACATTAATTTAAATTTAAAATACAATTTTCACTGTCTTCCTCTAAATGAAATCTAGCCCGGATCAGCTGCACCAAGTCCAATCTGAACTGCTGCATTTTCTGAAGATAAACACATGGGGTTTGTAATAAATGAGAAACAAAACGACCAATCCCATCCTCTCTCTCTCTATCACAAAACTGAATTGTTCCACTCAATAAACTGCATTGCTGCTTTCTGCTGAACAAAACCCGAGTCTCTTGCTTTTGTCTTTTGCATCCTGGGAACCACCACGGCTCGGGTGGGGCGGATGGTGGCAAGGGGAGAGGGCGGGGCTGGGTTTAGGGCACGCACCTCCCTCGGTGTTGTAGCAGTAGGCGGTGTAGTGGCCCGAGCCGAAGCCCTTGCCGTGGTGCATCACCACGGCCGACAGGTCGTACACGAAGCTGCCGGGGGCTCGCAGCGAGGGCCGGCAGTCCCTGCAGCAGAAGGGCTCCATGTCCAGCACCTGCTCGAACAGCACGTGCACCCCGATCTTCTCGCGGTGATTGCGCTCAGACCACCTGCGGCACACGGGGAACGCTCGGGGCACCCAGTGCTGGGCTGGCACCCCCAAACTGCCTGCAGGCACCCCAAAACTGCTGCTGGCACCCCAAACTGCCTGCAGGCACCCCCAAACTGCCTGCAGACACCCCAAAACTGCTGCTGGCACCCCCAAACTGCCTGCAGACACCCCCAAACTGCCTGCAGACACCCCCACACTGCTGCTGGCACCCCAAAACTGCCTGCAGACACCCCCAAACTGCTGCTGGCACCCCAAAACTGCCTGCAGACACCCCCACACTGCTGCTGGCACCCCAAAACTTCCTGCAGACACCCCCACACTGCTGCTGGCACCCCCAAACTGCCTGCAGACACCCCCAAACTGCTGCTGGCACCCCCAAACTGCCTGCAGACACCCCAAAACTGCCTGCAGGCACCCCCACACTGCTGCTGCTGCTGGGGTTCCTGACATTGAAGGGTTTGGGTTCAGGTGAGGGATCCTCCTACCATGGAGCATTTTTATCTTAGGTGGGGTCTCCCCCTGCCATTAAGAATTTTTATTTTAGATAGGGTCTCCTCCTTTCACTGATAATTTTTATTTTAGGTGGGGTCTCCTTCTGCCACTAAGGGTTTTTGTTATAGGTGGGATCTCCCTTTGCCACAGAAGGTTTTTATTTTAGGTGGGGTCTCCCTTTGCCATTAAGGATTTTTACTTTAGGTGGGGTCTCCTGACATTGATGGTTTTTATTTTAGGTGGGGTGACCTCCTACCATCAATGACTTTTGTTGCAGGTGGGATCTCCCTTTGTCATTAATAATTTTGATTTTAGGTGGGGTCTCCCCCTGCCATTGAAGATTTTTATTTGAGGTGGAGTCTCCCTTTGCCATTGATGGTTTTTATTTTGGATGGGGTCTCCCCCTGCCATTAAGAATTTTTATCTTAGGTGAGGTGTCCCTTTGCCATTGAAGGTTTTTATTTGAGGTGGAGTCCCCTCCTACCATCGATGGTTTTTGTTGCAGTTGAGGTCTCCCTTTGCTATTAGGAATTTTTATTTTAGGTGGGGTCTCCCCCTGCCACTGATGATTTTTATTTTAGGTGGAGTCTCCTCCTTTCACTGATCACTTTTATTTCAGGTGGGGTCTCCTGCCACTTATATTTTTTATTTCAGGTGAGGTTTCCCCCTGATATTTTTTCCTTTTTTTTCATTTTCATTTTTTTCATTCATTTTCTTATTTTTTCACTGATATTTTTTCTTTTAGGTGGGATATTTTTGAGCCAGATTTCTCCTCTGACCACCTTTAAAATCCTCAGTTCTACCAATAACCCCTCCCCACACCCACCCTGACCACTTCAAAAACTTCTCCTAATATTTTGAACTTTTTCTGCTTTCTATCCAACAACAAGGAAATGAAGAATTAACATTCACAAATATTCAACTGTGGCAGAAAACCCCCTGCAAACAGGCAAGGTGAGGAGCTTTCACCAATCTGCTGGCTCAGAAGTTCCACAGCTGCTTTTAGCAGGAATTGGGGGAAGTTAAACTCCACTTTGGGTCATTTTTTCCCAAAAAAATGTGGGGTTCAGTGGCTCACCTGAAGCGTTTAAGGTGCAGCCGGAGGACCTGAGGTAGTCTGTAGATCAGCAACTGCTTTTTAGCTTCACTCAGAACAAGAGGTTTGGGAGAAGATTTTCGCCTTTTACCTGCCCAAAAAAACCCCAAAAAACCCCCAAGGCAAAGATTATGAACATCCTATTAATGTCACCCCAATGCATAATGCAGGTGTCCCTGGCAGGGACAGGGATGGGACAGGGACAGGGACAGGGGGACAGTGACAGGAATAAGCACAGGGATGGGACAGGGACGGGGAGAGGGACAAGGATGGGGACAGGGACAGGGATAGGGATGGGACAGGGACAGGAACAGGGATGGGACAGGGACAAGGAGAGGGACAAGGATGGGGACGGGGACAGGGATGGGACAGGGAAAAGGACAGGGACAAGGATGGGGACAGGGACAAGGACAGAGATAGGGACAAGGACAGAGGGACAGGGATAGGGACAGGGATGGGACAGGGAAAAGGACAGGGACAAGGACGGGGACAAGGATGGGGACAGGGACAAGGACAGAGATAGGGACAGGGATAGGGACAGGGATGGGACAGGGACAGGGATGGGACAGGGATAAGCACAGGGATGGGACAGGGACAGGGAGAGGAACAAGGATGGGGACAGGGACAAGGACAGGGACAGGGAGAGGGACAAGGACAAGGATGAGACGGGGCAGGGACAGGGACAAGGACAAGGAAAGGGACAGGAACAAGGACAGGAATGGGGACAGGGACAGTGGCACTCACTGTTGCACTGGTCACAGGCATAGATCCTCCCCTCCAGGGCCTCTGTCTCGGTGAACTTGGCCAGCATCTCGGTGAGCAGGCACTCGGCCTGGCCCAGGGGCAGCAGCCCCCGCTCCAGCGAATGGTAACGCTCGGGGAACTCCAGCGACAGGTCCCAGAACGGCTCCACCGTGTTGGATTTGTAGTTGCACGTCCTGCAGGTGACCTGCAGGGGACACAGGGACACCCAGCTGCGTTTGCCAGCTCCTCAGGATCCTCCAAACCCTTCCCCAGCTCCCAGGATCCTCCAAACCCTTCCCCAGCTCCTCAAAATTCTCCAAACCCTTCCCAGCTCCCCAGGATTCTCCAAACCCTTCCCCAGCTCCTCCAAACCCTTCCCCAGCTCCTCAGGATCCTCCAAACCTTTCCCAGCTCCCCAGGATCCTCCAAACCCTTCCCCAGCTCCTCAGGATCCCCCAAACCCTTCCCCAGCTCCTTCAGCTCCTCCAAACCCTTCCCCAGCTCCTCAGGATCCTCCAAACCCTTCCCCAGCTCCTCAAAATTCCTTAAACCTTTCCCCAGCTCCTTCAGGACTCTCCAAACCCTTCCCAGCTCCCTCAGGATCCTTCAAACCTCTCCCAGCTCCCTCAAGATTCTCCAAATCCTTCCCAGCCCCCCAGGATTCTCCAAACCCTTCCCCAGTTCCTCCAAACCCTTCCCAGCTCCCTCAGGATTTCTCCAGATCCTCCCCCAGTGTGGGATTTTGGGGTGTCTGTGCAGATCCAGGGGTTGGATTTGATCCCTGTGGGTCCCTTCCAGCTCAGAATATTCTATAATTCTACAGAATTCTATATTCTATAATTCTATAATTCCATGAACCACAACTTCAGGCATCTTTTTCCTGCAAGCCAAAAGCTTTAACTGGAAAAATCCACCTTTTAAGCTCTGACAAAGTCCTAAAAATTGCTGAGCTCAGTGGCTGGGGGCAGGGTGACAGAAATTTTCCTGACAACAAACAGAAATACATTTTGTGTCAGATCTTGCAAACCACCAGTTCTGCTCCTGTTTCATTTCTCCTGGAAAGCACTTGGCTTTTTTTTTTTTTTTTTTTGGAGCTGGGACTTCCAAAATGCCTGGGGGATTTTGGGGTCTTGCCTCATGGGGAATGAAACATTTCCAGCAGAGGAAGAAGGGACCAAACAGAACCACAGGCACTTTCACCTCCTACAGGAACCTTTGTTCAGTGTTTCTTGTGCTGGCAAAATAAAAATTGTCACAAAGAGCTTGTCTAGAGGTTCATCATGTTCTTCCCAGGCACAGAAACAACATCAGAAAGGGGAGAAAAAATGCAAAGGCACCTTAAAAACAGATTGAAATCCTAAAAGCAGGGAGGGGCTGTGTTTGTGCAGGTGATACATGGAAAGGACTCCATAATGAGCAATGAGTTATAAAGTAGTTATGCATTTATTTAGTGTTGAGGTGCACAAGGAGAGTGTTTTTAAAGCATTCACACTGAAATTTCAGACTATTGCTTTATTTATTTTCTAAAATTGAGGCATTCCTCAATTCATCTCCCAGGTTTCATCCAGAAGTGGCACTTTCAGCTAAAATTATGAAGTGAATTTGTGCTGAATGTGACAAGGATGGAAATGGTGGCACCTGCAGAGCAAGCCAAGGGATTTTTGTCTCAGGAATTCCTAAGACCCCTAAATGGGATTCTCAACATGCAGAGCTGCAAACAGCTCCAAGGAAAAACAATTCCATACCTGACTGAGCAGCTGCCCGTGGAAAATGGTGTTGACCACCTTGAGGACCTGCTTGGTGAGCTTCCTCTGCGAGAAGGGGATGAGGATCCTGCGCTTGGTGCCCTCGGACTCGAGCTCCTGCTGCACCTTGTCCAGCAGCTCGCACAGGAACTCCTGCGCGTCCTGCTGGTCGTAGCCGCGGAACGCCGGGATCAGGCTCCACACGGAGTGCAGCATGGCAAAGGGGGACACCAGCGCCCACCTGCCTGACCACATCACCCTGAACAGGGTGTGCAGCTCGTGGCACAGTGAGATGTGCTTCGAGCTGGGCTCCTTGGGCTGGATCAGCTCCAGACTGCGGCTGATGGAGGAGCCCCCCCCGTTCAGGCCGGCTGGAGACGATCCCACCCTGTCAGGCTTCCCTGGCTCGTTAGCAGCAGCCCCGTTTGCCAGTTTGCCAGGCATCCTGGCCCTGCCATTCACAGTTTTAGCTAAAAGTTCTTCTGTTTCACAGAGATCAAGAGTCAAGAAACATTCTCGGAACTTCTGGAGGTGGCTGAGCACCTGCAGGATGGAGTTCATGTAGCAGGTGTTGCCCAGGTTCCTCAGCCCCGTCACCCCGGGCGTCATCAGGGGCTGGCGCCGGATGGAATAGAACTGCTTCAATCTGCTGCTCTGCACCTGTCTTGAGGTAGGGGAAGCTGTGTCCACCTCCCTGAATTTCCTTGGGATCAAGCTCTCCCTGTGCACGTGGGACAGCAGCCTGGCGCTTTTCCTCGGGGGAGTGTTGGCCAACTCCTCCAGGAGCTGCCTCTTCATCTCCCGCCGCCGCTGCCGAGCCGCCTCCTTCTTCTTCTCCAGCTCCTCCAGCTGCTTTTTCTCCCTCAGTTTCAGCTGTCCCCGGGAGCTCTTGTGGAACCAGGTGCGCAGAGCCCTCGCCAGCAGGGCCTGGCGCCGGTGCCACAGCGCTGTCAGCATCTGGGACTGGCCCTGAGGGCTCCTCCTCCTCCAGCCATCCTCGCCCAGCGCCGTGGAGCGCAGCGTCCTCCCGCTGCGCTGGCCCTTGATGGCCGACAGCGAGCTCCTGAGCAGCTTCAGGTCACCCTCAGGGGTTGTCATTCAGCACATAATCCTGGCACAGGTAGCAGAAGACATAGAGCTCGTGTACCTCCATGGCCAGGGGGTGGCGGCTCTCCTGGAAGTGCCTCAGTGCGTGCTCCTCGATGTAGCGGCCGCAGGCCACGTGCGAGCACTTGAGGCAGGCCCAGAGCGACTCGGTGGTGTGACAATCCACGCAGTGCCACTTCTGCGGGTTCAGGATCGAGTGGTCCTGGGCCAGTCGCAGCCGCCCCACATGTTTGCATCGATCCATGTCTCACAGGAGGCGGCGCCGCTCCCACCTCGGGGGGAAAGGACACAGGAAAAGGGTTTTAGAGATGTGATGTGTGACTGAAATGTTATTGGAGGGTCATGGGATATGATTAGAAGGGTTAGGATCATCAAATCAGAATCTAGTCCCCATTTGTATTCTATCCATGTCGCACAGGAGGTGGTGCTGCTCCAGCCTTGGGGGGAAAGGACACAAGGAAAAGGGTTTTAGAGATGTGATGTGTGATTGAAATGTCATTGGAGGGTCATGGGATATCCTGAGTTGGAATTATCAAATCTGACTCCTGGCCCTGCACAGGACACCCCAAATTCCCCACATCTGCATCTATCCATGTATCACAGGAGGTGTCACTGCTCTGACCTCAGGGAGTAAAGAACACAAGGAAAAGGGTTTTAGAGCTGTGACACATATTTGAAATGTCATTGTAGGGTCATGGGATATCCTGAGTTGGAATTATCAAATCTGACTCCTGGCCCTGCACAGCACACCCCAAATTCCCCACATCTGCATCTATCCATGTATCACAGGAGGTGTCACTGCTCTGACCTCAGGGAGTAAAGAACACAAGGAAAAGGGTTTTAGAGCTGTGACACATATTTGAAATGTCATTGTAGGGTCATGGGATATCCTGAGTTGGAGTTATCAAATCTGACTCCTAATCCTGCCCAGGACATCTCAAATTCCCCACACTTGTATCTATCCACGTCTCACAGGAGGCGGCGCTGCTCCCACCTCGGGGGGAAAGGACACAAGGAAAAGGGTTTTAGAGATGTGATGTGTAATTGAAATGTCATTGTAGGGTCATGGGATATCCTGAGTTAGAGTTATCAAATCTGACTCCTAATCCTGCCCAGGACATCTCAAATTCCCCACATTTGCATCGATCCACGTCTCACAGGAGGCGGCACTGCTCTGACCTTGGGGGGCAAAATCCCAAGGAAAAGGATTTTAGAGATGTGATGTGTGATTGAAATGTCATTGTAGGGTCATGGGATATCATGATTAGAAGGGTCAGGGTTAGGATCATCAAATCTGATTCCTGGCCCTGCACAGCACACCCCAAATTCCCCACATTTGCATCGATCCATGTCTCATAGGAGGTGTTGCTGCTCTGACCTCGGTTGGGAAAGAACACAACGAAAAGGATTTTAGAGATGTGACATTAATTTGAAATCCCTTTTCATATGATTATAGAATATCCTGACTTGGAAGGATGAAGGATCATCAGCTCTGACTCCTGGACACCCCAAATTCCCCACACTGGCATCAATCCATGTCTCACAGGAGGTGTCACTGCTTCACAGAGGCAAAGAGCACAGGGTTTTAGTGCTGTGACACACATTTGAAATATTTTTGTGAGTTCGTGGGATATCCTGATTAAAGGTGGCCAAAAGGATCATCAGATCTGACTCCTGGCCCTGCACATCACACCCCAAATTCCCCACATTTGCATCCTCATCCTCCAATTACAGCTTCAGCTAATGAAATCCCCAAATTTGCTGCCCCCAACTCACTTTTGTTGAAATCTCTCAGGGCCTGAGGCAGTGAGGTGTCCTTGACTGCCAGGCCTGGAGAGGAATTGTTTTGTCAAAATGGGAAAGCAGCAGCTCACACTGTACATGGAGTTTAGAGTTATACACTGAAGAATAACAGGATTATAAATGTATAAAAAAAGAGAAAAGCTGAAATGCCAAGGGATCAGTTTGCTAAAGATTGCCAGCTCAGAGCTCCCAGGTTACTCACACACATCCCTTCCTCCTGCACGCCACGTCCCGGGCCCCCAGCAGCCCCATCTCCCACAAATCCTGCAGAGCTCAATTCCTGGGAACTCCTCACTGCCAGGCAGCTTCAAAGCCCTGCAGAGAGAGAGGAAAAACATCCTGGTGATGCACAGAAACCAACAGTAGGAGCATCATTAACCCCTCAGTGCAGAACTCATTTATTCTAGAAATAATTCTCTGGAATTACTCCCAGGATCCCCAAATTTTCAGATATTGAGACACATCACCCACAGAATTCCATTCCTTTTCATTCTCTTTCATTTATTTCAATTTTTTTTTTTTTTTTTTTAGCAGGCTATAAAAATCTGATCACATGGATTCATGGTGAGATTTTTGTAGTGGATGACCCAACATATGGCAGAGGGAAAAATGGGAGTAAAAAAAAAAAGAAAGAAACAAAAACAAAAACAGGAGGAAAATGTGCCCCATCCTTGATCACTTGGATTTTTGGCTGCTTTGGTTGCTTTTGGTAGGAGACAGGGGGAGGAGAAAGGGAAAGATTAAAAAAAGAAAAGCTGTGCTGAGTTAAATTCCATTTCTAGGTGATTTTTTAAACAATAAAAAGGAAGCAATGAGGAGCTGGCAGGTGCAAACTGCAACAAGAATGACAGAGGAGAGAAAAATGGAGAAAATGAGAAAAAAAAAACCAGAGGTAGAAAGAGTGGAAACCCAGATCTGAATTAAGTTTGTTACACATAGACCTGACATGTGTGGTTAAAACATCATTTTATGAGGTGCAAAGTTTAACACTTGCCAAAGCTTTGAGGGTGAAGGAAATGCATTTTTAGTGGCCCCAAATGATGAAAATTTGCTTTAATCACCACCTTTATCAGAGCTATTGCTGTTGAGGATGGAATCTCTCAGAGAAAAATCAAAGCTCTTCAGTTCTTTCTCCTGAACTCCTCTGAAAGCTCAAGTGGCCACTTCAGCACCTAAAGAACCTTTGAGTTTTTTTATTTAAACCACCTCAGAAATTCCCACATTTCCCTCGGGCTGGGCTCATTCCCTCCCAAATTCCAGGAAAGGATTTTGGAAATCCTCATTAAACAAAGGATTGATTTGATATATTTATATATATATATATATATTTTTTTTTTTAAGTTGGAAAAATCCCTTCCCTGAGCTTTTTTTTTTTTTCCCTCCTCTTAATTCTCTTCCTCAGGTGTGGATATAAAAATTGTGGAATTCTGTTTGGAATCCTTTCTGGCCTGAAGCAGAAATTCCAGTTTGCAGGAGTGCAGACACTGTGGTAACACTGACAGCCTTCATTTACATAAAAGAATACTAATTATGTTGTATCATCAACATCTGTGATTCTGCTCACTGCCATATGCGACAGTGTGGGGGATTTAACCCTTCAGCCTCCCCAGCACACCAGATTTGGACTTTGGAACAAAAAAAAAAAATGGCCCTGAAAGAAATAATTTTTTAGGGATTCATCAAACAGCTGGATGCTCACAAGCTCTGTGAAGTCTCAGTATGAGAAATTTTTAAAAATGCTGAATTTCTGCCCAATTCCCAAGGAGGAAGAGTTGCTGGGTATCAGGAAATCATTCTCACAGCAGATCCAGGGAATTATTAAAAAAAAAATAAAACAAACAGATTAAGGAATCCTGTTTGACAATGCAGCAGATAAATCAGCAGCCTTTTGTCAACTGCTTTGGATTTTCCTGTGCTGGAGCTGGAGATTTCCTGCTTGGAAAAGGGAAGAGATTCCAAACACCTCAGCTGACAAAGCAGCTTTGTGATGTGGAAATTCAGGAATTCTCAGCACAAAAGCACCTCTGGTGCTGCATTTGGTTCTCTTTAGGTACCCACAGATAATTCCTGGACAAATCCAAGCCAGAATTCCATGTGCACCAAAATCAGGAAGAAATTGTGTTTATTTAACCCCAAAGAACTTGAATGAGAGAATTTTCCTCGAAAGTGAAGCTTCTCCTTCACATTCAGGATTTCTCTTGCTGACTCATATTTTTTACTCTTTCCATTAAAAAAAAAAAAAAAAAAAAAAAAAAAAAAAAAAAAAAAAAGATTGGAATCAACTCTCACATGTTCCAAATGCAGCTGGAGCAGCTGCAGGTCCAGCCCTGCACCCCCCATGAGCAGAGAGTGAAATAAATCCCTGGAAATGCTGGCACAGGACTAAGGAGAGAAGTTTCCTTCTCTTCAACACTTTTGCCACAATCAGCAGCTCTCAGTGGGAATTCCAAGGCTGGGATTAAAGGAGAGCAGGATTTGTGAGTCAGGAGCTGTAAACACAGGCATGAGGTGAGGGGAAAACAAACCTGGCAGAGATCACAGGGCTGGGGCTGCCCCAGAAATCCCAAATTGCTGCTCTGGATGATGAGCAACACCAGGATTTAAGGATGGGCAAGAAACACCTTGGAAAGGAACACTCAGAGCTCAGCTCTTTGTAATTATCAGGTTTTAACTCTTGGGTTTGCTTTTTTTTTTTTTTTTTTTTCCATAAAAGCTGATTTTAAGGAATCTCTAAAAAATCTTCCTTTTCTCACCTACTTAGATCTTTTCCAGAGAAAGGTTGGGGAAGGAAAAGAGGGAGAAGGGAAAAAAGGGAGCACTGCATTCCACTAAAAATGAGTCAAACTGAAATAAAATAACAGGGAATAAAAGCAAAATAAGGCTGTTAGTTCAGCTAAATCACATTTTTGAGCCTATTTGAAAACTTCTCACCTTGTAAATCACTTTAACACTGGGGCAAACCCCACTTTCTTGCCTTGCATGGCTCAGAATTCTGGAAAAAAAAAAAAAAATCCACAGTGAGATCCTCTAAGAGCTCCTAGAACCAAATGCAGCAGGAACAATTTGGCTGCTGCCCCTAAAAATGGTCACAAGAAACCACCCGAGCTCATTCTGCTCCTTTGTGCCATTGTTGCATGTTTGGAACCTGATTAAAGCCATCTGCAGGCATCTGGTGACAGCAGCTACTTTCTTTTTCTAAATAAATCTGCAAAAAACAAAAAAAAAAAAAAAAAAAAAAAAAAAAAAAAAACAAAACAATCAAGGGCCAGGAGAGGTGCTGGATGTTCAAGCCTGGAATGCTGCTGCTTTTATTTGTTCAAAAGGGGATTCCAAAGAAATAAAAGAGCACAAAGTCCTGGCAATCATCTGCCAGGACAGGTGGGAAGCTCAGATTGAAGGATTTTTTTTCACTCATTCCTTCACCCTCTCCTGGGAATGGCAGAAGTGAAGCACAGAACCACTGGGAATTGGTGCCACATTAAACAAAGCACTTTTCTTTCCTTTTTTTTTTTTTTTTTTTAAACAATTTTTTTGCAGTACTGTGGGTAAAAAAATCCTTGGATATTTTTGGTTTCCATCCAATTTTTTGTAAGGAATAGGCAGAATTTGGTCAAATTATAGAGACAGGACTGAAAGAGGGAAGGTTTAGGTTGGATATTGGGAAGGAATTATTCCCTGGGAGGGGCTGGGATGGAATTCCCAGAGAAGCTGTGGCTGCCCCTGGATCCCTGGAAGTGTCCAAAGCCAGGCTGGAACAACCTGGGACAGGAGAAAATGTCCCTGCCCTGGATGAGCTTTAAGATTCCCTCCCCAAACCATTCTGGGATTTTATGGAACAGGATTCAAAATCCTGGATGCAAAACCCAAGCACTTCCCACCCCAATAAATCACTTTTGATGTGGAACTCTCCAATTTCTGCTGCAAACACTCCAAAATGGAAATGTGGGGATATCAGAGAGTTCTCTAAGAATTCTATTTTTTAAAAAAACTTTTCCCCCCTGATTTTCACCTCCCTGTTTGTGAGGCACCAATTATTGAACCAGATGTGCAAATGCAAACTTGTAATGTGAGCTGCCCAGAAATTGGGGAATAAAATCCTGCTCCAACATCCCAGGAGGCAGCCATGGTAAAATCCTTTCTTTATGGAATTCCAGAATCACTGAGGTTGGAAAAATCTCCAGGATTATCAATCTGTGCCTGATCCCCACACTGGAGGTGTCACATTCCTTGGGGACTCCAAATCTCCCTGGGCAGCTCCTACCATGGAGAAATTGCTCCTGAATTCTTCCTAAAGACAACAGAAATGAGAATATTTCAAGGAAAAAACCTTGAAGTAATTGATATTCTGGCAGAAAATAGGAATTGCTGCTCCAAGGAAGGAGTGGAAGCACCACAGCCCCTGGTGTGGTGAATTCCTGCTGGAACTCACAGCAATTCCCTGCTGGAACTCACAGCAATTCCTGCTGGAATTCACAGCAATTCCTGCAGGAACTCACAGCAATTCCTGCTGGAACCCACAGCAATTCCCTGCTGGAACTCACAGCAATTCCTGCAGGAACTCACAGCAATTCCTGCAGGAACTCACAGCAATTCCTGCAGGAACTCACAGCAATTCCCTGCTGGAATTCACAGCAATTCCCTGCTGGAACTCACAGCAATTCCTGCTGGAACTCACAGCAATTCCTGCTGGAACTCACAGCAATTCCTGGAACTCACAGCTGGAACTCACAGCAATTCCTGCTGGAACTCACAGCATTTCCTGCTGGAACTCACAGCAATTCCTGCTGGAACTCACAGCATTTCCTGCTGGAATTCACAGCAATTCCTGCTGGAACTCACAGCAATTCCTGCTGGAACTCACAGCAATTCCTGCAGGAACTCACAGCAATTCCTGCTGGAACTCACAGCAATTCCTGCTGGAACTCACAGCAATTCCTGCTGGAACTCACAGCAATTCCTGCAATTCCTGCAGGAACTCACAGCAAACTTCCTGCTGGAACTCACAGCAATTCCTGGAACTGCTGGAACTCACAGCAATTCCTGCTGGAACTCACAGCAATTCCCTGCAAACTCCAGCAATTCCTGCTGGAACTCACAGCAATTCCTGCAGGAACTCACAGCAATTCCTGCAGCAAGCAATCCCTGCAGGAACTCACAGCAATTCCCTGCTGGAACTCACAGCAATTCCTGCTGGAACTCACAGCAATTCCCTGCTGGAACTCACAGCAATTCCTGCAGGAACTCACAGCAATTCCTGCTGGAACTCACAGCAATTCCTGCTGGAACTCACAGCAATTCCTGCTGGAATTCACAGCAATTCCTGCAGGAACTCACAGCAATTCCCTGCTGGAATTCACAGCAATTCCTGCTGGAACTCACAGCAATTCCCTGCTGGAATTCACAGCAATTCCTGCAGGAACTCACAGCAATTCCTGCTGGAACTCACAGCAATTCCTGCTGGAATTCACAGCAATTCCTGCTGGAACTCACAGCAATTCCTGCAGGAACTCACAGCAATTCCTGCTGGAACTCACAGCAATTCCTGCAGGAACTCACAGCAATTCCCTGCTGGAATTCACAGCAATTCCTGCTGGAACTCACAGCAATTCCCTGCTGGAATTCACAGCAATTCCTGCAGGAACTCACAGCAATTCCTGCTGGAACTCACAGCAATTCCTGCTGGAACTCACAGCAATTCCCTGCTGGAACTCACAGCAATTCCTGCTGGAACTCACAGCAATTCCTGCAGGAACTCACAGCAATTCCTGCTGGAACTCACAGCAATTCCCTGCTGGAACTCACAGCAATTCCCTGCAGGAACTCACAGCAATTCCTGCTTCAACTCACAGCAATTCCTGCTGCAACTCACAACAATTCCTTTCCTCTTCCATCTGGAGAAGCCTGAAGCAATTACAGCAAAACCACACAATTGGAATTATCAGCCTGGAGCAGGAAAAAAAAAAAAAACAGAATTAAGAACAGGCTGAGAACTGATTCTAACTGATAAAAAGTTCTAATTTCACTTTACAACCAGCTTGGCACAACCCAGGAATTCCCAAAGAATTCTGTGTCAACAGCAGAGGGTGATGTCCCAAATCTTGAAGTCTTCCACCCAAACTTCTCTGCTGGAGCAGCTCAGTTAGAGCAGGCAGGAGAGGAGCTTTAAGGGCACAAAATCAGCAGCACTGACTCCAAATCCATTGGAAATTCACTTTTTTTGTGCCCCTCATACCCAAACCAAGGGGATTCACACCAAACTCAGGGATCCTGCTCCAGGGACAGGTTAAACCAATCACCCCAAGGTGACAAAGCAGGGCAGAGATCAGCATTCCCTCTTTCCCTCACATTCCCTCTTTCCCTGTTTTATCATTCCTTTAAATCACAGCCAGCCACACAAATCCTGCCATTTTCCAGCCTGCAGGAAGCATTTTTGCTTTTTCACCACACTCTTGAACCATTAGGATCCTGCTCAGCACATCCCATTCAGCAGGAAAACAAAACATCCAGAGCTGAGCTTCACAGCAACAGTTCACAGATGATGAATTTAAAACCATCAAAAATCAGGAAATTGGAGTAGGAAAATGCTACTCTAATCCCATCCAGCTTCCCAATAACTTGACTTGATCACCTTAAAAATCTTTCCCAGTTTTAACAATTCCATGATTGCAAAGGCAGAGCTGGTTACATCCTGACCTCGAGCACCTCCAGCATTCCCAAAGCTGATGAATTTTGTCTCAAACCCCCGGGAATTTCAATTAAATAACCCCAAATCCCTCTGTGGCACGGGGATGAGGGGAAGTTTGGCAGCTCCAGCTCCCGTGGCTGCCGCAGGGATGCAGGAGCAGAGGAATCCCAGGCTCTGGCAGGATCTCTTTGTGCCAGACACAAAGAGGGATTACAGCACTTGCTGAGCTCTGGCAGCTCCTCTGCTGCTCTTTTGGGAATAAAACTCAGATCCATCCTGGGGAAATCCCTGCTGGATTAGGGAAAAAACCATGCCAGGAGCAGATCGAGGTGTCAGAGCCACCCCCGAGGCAATAAAAGCCAGACTCTGTCCCCAGGCACAAGGAACACAATTCCACAGGCTGGAATTCCCACTCCTTCAGGATTCCAGACAAAAATAACACTGGGTTTTGACACAAAAACCCAGCCCTCTCCATCACCTGCTTTGCTTTCACTTGCCAATCAAATATTTGGGGGGTTTAACCCCAAAGGAGTGAGGGAGAAGAGCAGAAAATTTTCTGTGGGTTTTGTGACAGCAGAATTTTTTTGTGACAGCAGAAATTTTTTGTGACAGCAGAAATTTTTCTCTGGGTTTTGTAAAACCAGAAAATTTTCTCTGGGTTTTATGACAGCAGCAGATTTTCTCTGGGTTTTCTAAAGGCTGTGAATTGGTAAATGTGAGTAAATCACAGCCGTTTATCCAACTGATCCAAATGCAGTGAGGATTTTTGGGGTTTTTGATTTGTCTGCCCAGCAAACCCTCAATGGGATTTCTGCACAGGATCCATAGAAATCCCCACATTCCCATATGGAGAGTGCTGCTGTGTGCCCAGATCTGCAAACAGAAAAATCTCTGAGCCCTCCACTCCCACCCTGGGGCTCCACCAAGGGCTTCTGTGTTTTCTTGCCAACAAAGAATTAAGGGATTTACACATCCTCTTCCCCTGCTCAGCTGCTGGGCCTGCCTTGTGCTGGGAGAAGCCAATCCCAGCAATAAATCCCTGCTCTTCCTCAGTGGCCAAACAAGTGGCAGAAATAAAACTAAAATTTGTGTTTTCAGCCCCAGCCTCGCTCAAGGTTTGTGCCTCTGTTTTTTTTGGATACAAAATGAAGAATTTAATTGGTTCAAATCTACCTTTCCCTGCCATTTCAGAATTATTCCTGATTTGCATATTAGGAATCCTGCTCTGGCTGAAATCCTTTTTTTTTTTTTTTTTTCTGAATTGCAGGATGTGAGTGGTGCCTTTGTGCTGCCCACAAGGCAAGGTCAGGAGCAGGACCCCGATTTGTGAACTCTCAGGTTGTTAATCTTCCTTAAGAACTGCAGCTCAGGCCAAGCCCCATTCTGCAGCATCTGTTATTTTAATAAATTATCCTCCTAAGAGGTTAAAGTTCATCCCTTCAATTTGTCCTGAGATGAAACAACAACAGGACAAGGAGAGTAAAAAAGGGTGAGGTGAATTTGGGTTTGATGCCACAAAAAGCTGTTCCTAAACCTTCCCAATTTTGGGATAAACAAAATATTTCCTTCCTTCTTCTGACTCAGTTCCACATCACCCAACCAGCAGCTCCAACCATCCTGGGAAGTGAAGAAAAAGAGCAGAACAAATTCCAAAGGAGATTTTTTTTTTCCCCTCCCTTTGAAAGCCACTTGCTGTTTCCACTCTCCATCATGAATATTTTATTTCCTCCAAATAAATAATCTTCATCCCTGCTCTGATTCAGGTGAATTAACTATTCTTAGTTAAATAGATTTGCTTCTAGTCTTAGTCTGATGAGAGATTAACTCCTGACTGGTGGGATTATGGATTTACCTCTGGAAATAAATCACTTTTGAATCTGAGTTATAGCTATTAGTTCTTCCTAGCTCAGCTGAACAGCTTTTGTGTTTTTGAAAGAATGATTAAACATCATTAAATCCAAGCTCAGGGCTCTTTCTCACAACTCCAAGGAATAAACAGCTCATTTCAGTCTTTTTTTTTTTTTTTTTTTTTTTTTTTTAAGAATAGCAGAGTTTTACAGGGATTTTTTTTTTCAGCATAATTAATGGAATTCTAAATCTAAAATGTTTGTCCTTAAAATTAAAACATGTTTTTTGTGCTTGTGTGGTCTCAAAGGACATAACCCCCACTTATCAACCTCCTCTTCCCACATGATATTACCATTATTTTTCTCCAACTGCAGAAGACACAAAAAATTCACAGAATCACAGAATATCCTGAGCTGGAAAAGATCCACAAAAATCATGGAAATCCAAATCCTGACTTCTATACAGCAACCAGCAGACATTTAAACACTGCTCTTAAATGAAACATGAAAAAAAAACATGGAAGTGTCCAAGGGGCAGCTTGGGTGGGATTTGGGATGCTGGAAATTGTCCCTGTCCATGGATGAGCTTTAAGGTCCCTCCCAACCCAAACCATTCTGGGATTTTGTGATTTAATACCAAAAAAACCCACAAAAACAAAAAACCAAAAAAAAAACCCACCAAACCCTACTTCTCACTGGGAATAAGGGATGGGATGGGATGGGATGGGATGGGATGGGATGGGATGGGATGGGATGGGATGGGATGGGATGGATTTGATTTTCACAGGGAATAAGGGATGGGATGGGCTTATTCTTCAATGGGAATAAGGGATGGGATGGGTTTGATTTTTACTGGGAATAAGGGATGGGATGGATTTGATTTTCACTGGGAATAAGGGATGGGATGGGCTTATTCTTCAATGGGAATAAGGGATGGGATGGGTTTGATTTTCACTGGGAATAAGGGACAGGAGCTGTGCTCACCCTGCCTCATTCAGCTCAGCTGATCCCTACACAACACCTCAATGCAGAGCCACCTCTTTGGCCCACAACTCTTGGTTTGACCTTCCATGGTTGGCCTGAAAAGTGAAGAAATGCACTAAAGCTTTGCTGTAGTCAATGGGTCTTTTGAAAGAAAAAACCAAACCCCATCCCTGGCTGTGCCTAGAGGGGGAAAACCTGAAAAATCCAAATTATGTAGCAATTCCAGCCTTCTGGGGGGGGATTCCTGTGCTTTTTCCTTCAGTATTTCAGTGCCAAACTCCCCAAAACTGCAGCTAAAACACCTCCTTAGTCAGAACCTTTCTTTAAACAATCCATTTGTCACACTGCCACGTTCCACAGGACACATTTCAGAGGAACTTGGAGCTGTCACATCCCTGGATTCCAGCTCTCTGTCTCCATTTGGAAAAGCAGCTGAAAGCTGAATTAGAGAGACTGAGCAAAGTGGGAGCACCAGGAAAGCTCCTGGTTTTCTGATATTTTTTTATTTCCTCAGCAAAGCCAGACTTCTGAGTGAATTACAGCATAATTAGCTAATTAAAGGAACTCACCCAGTGAGTGTTCTTTCAAAAATCTCAAGGTATGTCCCAACAATTTGCTGGTTTCTGAGGGATTTCAGCTGATTTGTCACCAGCTGGAGGTGTAAGAGATCATGTGCTCCTCATTATCATCTTGCAAGCTAAAAGCTCATTAACAACAATTAGGAAAAAAATATAAACTTGGCAGCTTTGTGTTATTTTCTGCCTCCTACAGACACTCCTTAATGCTGTTGCAAAAACGGATTTTCTTCCTTTCACACCCAGCAGAACAGTGGGGTTTAATCTGAATTTTCCTCAGTGCACCAGGATATCAATTACAGCAAATAAACAAATTATCAGCTTCAGTTCACCTAAAATTCCATCCCAAAGACACCAGCAAAGGGCAGAATCTCACCTCCAGTTTTACCTCTTCTCTCTTTTAATCTCTTTGGTTTTCCTGGGGTGTTCTGGCTGCTCTGGGCTGGAATTCTCTGGCTCCTTGAGCCACAAAAACCTCACCTGATCCATCTTTGAGCTGAAATCTCCTAAAAGCCCAAAGTGAAGAGCATTTGTGGGCACACAGGGAAACATCAACCAACAACTGAGATATTCTCAGCTCTGAATGGGATTTTAAAATCATTTCTGTTCAACCATTTGGATTTGCTCAGCACCCTTAGGAGCAAAGACTCATTAAGGGTTTCACACTAATGAGGATCCTCTCTCTTTCTCTGGAATTCAAGGGGGGCTTTTTTCTAGACAAGAGCCTGGGGTGAAGGGATTGGGAAGGGAGAAAGGATTGGGAAGGGTAAAAGGGTTTGGGAAAGTGAAGGGTTTTGGGAAAAGGGGTTGGGAAAGGAGAAGGGAGTGGGAAAAGTAAAGGGGTTTGGGAAAAGTGAAAGATTTTGGGGAAGGTGAAAGGGGTTTTGGGAAAGGTGAAGGGGTTTTGGGAAGGGTCAAAGGTTTTGGGAAAGGTGAAAGGGTTTGGGAAAGGAAAAGGGGTTTGGGAAAGGTGAAAGGATTGGGAAGAGTGAAGGTTTTGGGAAAGGAGAAGGGGGTTTGGGAAGGGTGAAAGATTTTGGGAAGGGTGAGAGGGTTTGGGAAAGGTGAAAGGATTGGGAAAAGTGAAGGGGTTTGGGAAGAGTGAAAGATTTTGGGAAAGGTGAAAGGATTGGGAAAAGTGAAGGGGTTTTGGGAAAGGTGAAAGGGATTTGGGAAGGGTGAAAGATTTTGGGAAAGGTGAAGGGGTTTTAGGAAAAGTGAAAGGTTTTGAGAAGGGTGAAAGGTTTTATGAATATCAGGCTGCTGAGATAAAAACATCTCCCAAGGTTTCATTCCCCACAGGAAAAAAAAAAAAAAAAAAAAAGCCCCAGCAACAAACCCAACCCTTGATGAAATATTCAAGCTGAAAACCACAAAGGTTATTAAACAAAGTGAGAAAACTTCTCATTCTCATCAGAGAGGATTCCTGCAGAAAATAAAGGAACAACCCCATCTTCCCATTCCTGCTGTCCTCAACCACTGCCCCCAGTTACAGGCAAAGTTCTCAGACAACTTATTTATTATTTCTCTGTTTATTTATAACCATTTTAAACCAAACCCCTCTGTTTTGTTTTGCCTCAGAGCTGGAAAACTTCAGAAAACCTTTCACACTTCCCCAAAGCTAAAAACACTCAGGAAGGAATCCACACTTACACACCAGCAGCTGAATTTTGTGGTATTTTTAAGAATTTTGTACTATTTTGAAGTATTTCCATTTGTTAACTATTCTAATTCAATCCATTAACATTTTCTGAGGGCTGAGAAAACACTGAATTTCACTTTATGAGTCCCAGCAGAAGCCCTGTGACATTTCAGTATAAAAACAGTTAATGAAGGGAAAAAAAAAAGGCCAAGAAAAAAAAAAATTGAAAAGACATTTTCAGTTCTTTATACTGAATAAACCACTTTTGGTGCTGAGAAAGTGCTTCTTGTCATGTGTTTGGAGGTGCTGAGACAACACAGGGCTGCTTAAAAATAATAATTAACAAGTGAGTGTGTTTTAGCACTGAGGAAAAACAACCTGCAGCGTGTGATGTGGGCAGAGCTGCAGAGAAATCCTCAGAAAAAAAAAGACACCAGAACCTGAATGTGCCTTTTTCTGTCCTCACTGAGCAATTGTCACCATTCCCTTCCCATCCCAAATGCTCCCCCCAGCCCCAGCACACCAGGCTGGTCCCAAATTTCTCCATCCTCACAAGCCTTGGACCACATGGAGCTGGAATCTCGGCAGGAATTGCAGCAAGAGATTCCTTCCTAACAATCCTTGGACACACAACAGCCAAACAAATCCTCAGTTTGGGCTTTTTGCCTCTTTTCTAGCCCCTAACCCGTTGCATGTGTGCCTATTGTCCAAGCCCTGCTCCTGAGCAAGCAAAATTCTCTTGTAACAAACCCAAACTTGCACAAAACCCAGAATTATTCCATGCTGTAAAAAAAAATCTGCCAACTTCAAAACACCCTTTTCCACTTGGAGTCAGCTCATATTCATGGGGAGAATGATCAGGGGAGGAATAAATGCACATTTATGGTTTGCTGAAAGCTCAGAGACATCAAATGCTGCTCACTCTTGGCACATCACTCCCAAATATTTGCACCCAGCCCGCTCTCAAGGCAATTAAAAACACCAAATAAAACCCCAAACGCTTTTGTTGCCTTCTCTTTTTTGGGTTTTTAAACATCACCCAACCTCTCTGACCCTGGATAAACCACAGGAGCTGCCCCTGAGTGTAGCTGCCCAAGGCAGAGCAGCCAAATTTTGGTGAAACATCCACACGGGGCAGCTCCCAACACTTTACAGCAACACTCATTTAATCCACACTGCTTGTATCCACATGGAGTTTTAAATTCATAATTCCACATAATTCCACAGCTCTTTTTCTCATCCTCATTCCAACATCCCATCCACATTTCCTCAGCTCCAGCAGCAGCTCAGCTCTCAGCCCCCTCCCCAACCCCTTAGTTTTGCTTCCACACCCCTAAACCATCCCTTTTAATCCACTGGTTTCTGCCTCCCTTCCTCACAAACCTTCCCGCTGAAATCCATCCGTTTTCCCTGGAATCACCATTACTTTTTTTTTTTTTTTTTTTTTTTTCCTGGCCTCCACCAGCATCTTCCCCGAGGCAGCGGAGCGTGAAAGGACCAAATTTTGCATCGTTTCACACCAGGCGAGCCCAGCCACTCCAGGCACCTCTCCCTGACTAAAAAAAAAAAAAAGTAAAGCAAAGAACTCTGCAAAGTAAAGCCAACTTTCCTGTCTCCCAGCTCCAGGATTTGGGATAACGGGATGCTTTCCCCGACCCGCAGCTGTTTTGACACACAAGGATCAGGCTCCTTCCCTACCTAAAGCGATTACCGGCTGCTTTTTCCCTAAAATTAGCAGCTTTTCCAGCGCTGGGTTCCCGTTTGTAGGGGCTCGCTTATCCCTGAGCCGTGATTCCCGTGCTTCTCATAGCATTGGGACCCCCTTTGGAGGTTTAAAAAGGGGGATTTTGGAGCAGTTTTGTTGACCCCAAGCCTCCCTCCCCGGCTCAAGTTCAGCTCTTTCCACCTCTTGAGGACACGGTTTTTTTTTTTTTTTTTTTTTCCTAAATAAACACAAACCCGCAGTGATTTTCCCCCCTTTTCGTGCCCTCTCCCCGCTCCACCACGCTCAGCACGGAGGTTTAAGGGGAGTTTTTAAATTTTTTTTTTCCCCTCTCCCAGCAAAGCCACGACCCCCAGCACCCCTCACGATCCCGGGAAGGGGGAGGTGGAAATGGGGTTTCGGGGGATTTTAGAAAAGGGGTCTTGAGGAGGATAAAGGGGGGTCTGAGGAGGTGGGAGTCGATCCCGAGGATGAGGGGGGGAATGTGGAGAGGGGAGGATGTTCCCTCAACAAAGGGAAAGTTGCGGAGCCGAGCCGAGCCCGGCGCGGGGGTCCCGCCCGCACACAAAGGCGGCGACCCCCGTGAAGGATGAGGGGGGGACGGGGTCCGCCTCAGCCCCATCAGCCGCACTATGGAGGGGGGTCCCTTTGACGGGGGGGCACCAAAGACCCCTTCTCTCCTCCTCCTCAGCCCCCATATCCCCCACCCCTCTCTCTCTCTCTGTCCTCAGGAGGGGTCGCGTCCCGTGTGTCCCCCCCTTTCGCCCCCCCGTCCCCTTTATTTACCGCCATCACCAGCACGCGCGAGCTGTCACCCAGCGCGAGACGCCCCAGCCGGCCACGCCCCCTCCCCGCCCATTGGCCGCCGTGCCCCGCCCCGCTCTTCCATTGGCTGCAACGCACGTCGCTCAACGCAAACACCCGCCTCCCTCCCCGCCGCTTACGCCAATTGCGTAGAGCGGCACACAGGCTAAGACGGCGGGTCTTTAGTCTGTTTGCGTAGCGTACGCATCCCGCTGGCGTAGCGTACGCCGCGGCAGGCAGAGCGGTGGCGGTGCGTACGGAATCTGCGCAGCCGGCAGGGGGCGTTGTTCAATGGGCGCCGAGGGGGGCGGGCCGGCGAGGGTTCGAGTCCCGCCCCCGCCCGTGACGTACGGGGCTTTGTGAATCGCGGGGCCGAAGTTCGGTTGAGGCACGGGAGGGTAAATAAGAGTGTCTCGGAGACAAAGAGGCTCTTAAAGGGGCGTCGCGGGGGCCCCCGAGGGGGTGGCGTGGGGTGGGAGGTACCCCAGGGGCGGCCTGAGGTGATGGGGGTGCTGAGGCGATGGGGGGGGCGCGCCCCGCGGGGGTCCCTGAGGTGATGGGGGGCACGAGGGGAGGCTGGGAGGGCTTTGAGGTGATGGATACCTTGAGATGGAGATCCTGAGGCGATGAGGGGGAACCCCAGGGGAGCTCTGAGGTGAGGGGGGGCGGCCAAGGGAGTTCTGAGGTGGTGAAAACCCTGAGGGGATTGAGGGGACACAGGGATCAAGGGGGAGGTTGTGGGAGATCCTGAAGTGAGGGGGCACCCCAAACAATCCCTGAGGTGATGGGGGGGGCCAAGGAGGTTTTGAGGTGATGAAGACACTGGGCACCCCAAAATGTTCCTGAAGTGAGGTGATGGAGATAGGTGATGGGAGGCACCCCAAAGGATCTCTGAGGTGTTGGGGGACACTCCAAAGAGTCTCTGAGGTGATGAGGGGACACCCCAAAAGGTCCCTGAGGTGGTGAGGGGACACCCCAAAGGGTCTCTGAGGAAATGGAGAACCTGAGACGGGGGCTCTGAGATAATGGGGGTCACACCCCACATGGCCCCTGAGGTGACAGGGACCCTGAGGTGATGGTGGCACCAGTTCCTGGCCCATTTTGACCCTGTACTGCACAGAAACCCACACTGGCACAGCTGCAATGAGCCTGCAGAGTCTAAGAATTCCAATTGGAGAGTAATGATCCTCACTCTCTTTGTGAGATTAAAAAAATGCCACAGCACAAGAACGGAACAAAAATCTTCTGAGGTGGCAGCGAGACTCTGCCACTGAAGCACTTGTGACCCTGATCACATCACCTGTATAAATAAATAAATATAAATAATAAACCATGCAAGGCTGATGCTTCCTCTCCCAAAATCCCTGCTCCTTTGGTCAGGCTTCAATTCAAACAACACTGACCAATTTTCAGAGGTGCAGAAGCAGAAAAAAAAAATTTTAAAAAATCCACGATGGAACAGGACCCAACCTTCCAAATTGTAATTTGACATGCAAATAGGATTTTTTTTTTTTTAAGGAAAAGAAGTAATTTTGGCCATCAAGGGAGTGAAAAGCTGCAGAGCCATTTGGGGCAGCTGATTCCCTCATTCCCAGAATGCAGCAACAGGCTTTGCTGGGGCATAAAGGATTTTTTTTTAAATCCTCCTCATCCTCACTCTGGAAACCTGCTGACGTCAAGGGGTTAATTAAAGGCAGAACGTGGCTCCAGGGGTCCCTTTTTGGATTTCCAGGAACAGCACAATGCATTAATAAAATTAATAAAATCCCCAGGGATTCCAGCACACACTTCCATGGATTTTTAGGCACACGAGCAGAGTTTTGACATCTCTGCTTACGGAGCAGCCTCGGGATTTAACAAAGCATTACCAACATTCACCGTGACTAATCTGCTCATTAAGAGGGTTTTTTTTTTTAACCTTAAGGCTTGTAATAGGAAACAGGACAGGGATAACCATCCCCACAAATCCTAGTTTGTTTCCCTAAGTTTTCCCAGTTTAACTGTGTGGAACCACAGTGAATTTTCACCACTGAACAATCCCACATAAGTCATGAACTTGGGGCTAAGAGCTGCAAAAAAATTCAGTATATTCAGCATGTTGGAATTTCTACTACACATAGGGGACATTGTGCCATTTCTTATGGCTCATGAACCACCTCTTTCTGGGCCCTGTGCTGATTAAATTTATTAAATGCTCACAACTAAGAGCTCTGAGCACTCAAACAGTTAATTAGATTTGCAGGTATAAACGATAATCAGAGAATCATATTTAAAAATAAAACAGTTCTCAGCCAGAAAATCAAGTCACAAATCAGCTGCTTTTTGCTTCAGAAAAAAAAAACAAACAAAAACCAAAACCTATTTAAGACAAATTATTTTCTTTGCTCTTTGGACTTGTGTGGGCAAGGAACCAACAATATTTTTTCTGGAATGCTGGTGCCTTCCCAGAAATATGAAGGAAAAAATATATTGAAGTGATATGATTATGTCTTAAAATGAATTTTTGGCTCTTGTTGCCCAAATCCTTCCTTATTCCATTGAATCTGAAGCCATCAGGATTCCTCAAATGGTGTGCAGGGACAGGATATTTATTACCTACCTTAAAAACAATGGGATAAAGCAGCTGGAATTCTCTCAAAGCTCCTGCCAGGCTTATTTCTTTTATTTTTTAATTTATCCAGAGCTTTCATTGAGAGGCAGCAGATTTTGACATTCCCATCAGCTACAGAGGACGAAGGCAAGGTAAGAACAGGAAAATGTGAGAATTCCTGCATTTTTTTTTCCCAGGGAAATGTTTGCTTTGGGGGCATAAACAACACAAACCAGCACAACCCTCACTGTGTAGAGACAACTCCTCCTCCCAAAATCCAGCGTTTTATTGGGATGAAATACAGCAAAACACCAAAAGAGAAAAAAATAGAAAAAAATAGAAAAAACAGAAAAAAATAGAAAAAAAAAATAGAAATTCAGGTGATTTCTTCTGTAGCTGTTTGTAATCACAGCAGCTCTGCTGGAATTTCTTTTTTCCCTGTCCAAAACACCACGAAACCATGGATCCAATAATCCCAAAAACCAAAACCAATAATCCCAAACCGCGCAGGACTCCCAGGACAGCGCAAAACTTCGAGATGGGAAAGGAAAAAAAACCAAATCCTGGTGCTGCCTGTGGCACAGTTTGGAGTGCAGGAGCTGCAGGGAATTCTCTTCACCTGATGCCAGCCACGGGCACCTGCTGCTGCTTGCGGATCTTGTTGAAGAGCTCCATGTACTGCACCATGGTGTCCCCGGGGCTGTAGGTGCTGTCGTGCTTGGAGCCGAACACCGACGGGATCCCGGGCGTGTGGCTGCCCATGAAGCTCTGCATGAACTCCATCAGCAGGTTCCAGCAGTCGTTGGGGATCACACAGGGGCAGTATTCCACCTGCAACACATTGCCAGAGCTCTGGAGATGCCAGGAAGGACAGTGTTCCACCTGGGACCACATCCCAGAGCTCTGGAGCTGCAGGAAGGACAGAATTCCACCTGGGACCACATCCCAGAGCTCTGGAGCTGGGCACTATTCCACCTAGGAACACATCCCAGAGCCCTGGAGCTGCAGGAAGGACAGAATTCCACCTGGAACACATCCCAGAGCCCTGGAGCTGCAGGAAGGACAGAATTCTACCTGGGACACATCCCAGAGCTCTGGAGCTGGGCACTATTCCACCTAGGAACACATCTCAGAGCCCTGGAGCTGCAGGAAGGACAGAATTCCACCTGGAACACATCTCAGAGCCCTGGAGCTGCAGGAAGGACAGAATTCCACCTGGGAACACATCCCAGAGCCCTGGAGCTGCAGGAAGGACAGAATTCCACCTGGAACACATCCCAGAGCCCTGAGCTGCTGACAGGGGCGGAATTCCACCTGGGAACACATCCCAGACCCTTGGAGATGCCAGGAAGGACAGAATTCCACCTGGGAACACATCCCCAGACACCTGGAACTGGTGGAAGGGGCAGAATTCCACCTGGAGCATATCCCAGACCCCTGGAGATACAAGGAAGGACAGAATTCCACCTGGAACACATCCCCAGAGCCCTGGAGCTGGCAGGAATTCCCAGTATTCCACCTGGGAACACATCCCATACCCCCTGGAGGTGACAGCAGGAGCAGAAATCCACCTGGGAACACATCCCCATAGCCTCCCTGCAGGGAAGGCTTTTCATGGAAACATCCCAAAATATTCAGCATCTAACAAGGATGGATGAGTATAAATAAGACAGGACATGCTGGGAAGATGCACGAGACCCTTTCCCAAGGGAAGGGAAAGTAAAATGCAAAGGGAAGGACAGCAAACCCCAAATCACAGAATTGGCACTGGAGAGGTTGTTTTATTCCCTCTGCCGTGCTGATTAACCTGAGGGATGGTGCTTATGTTGTGCAGCTGGAATTTTATCAGCTTTTTATCTGGATTATTATTATTATTTTTATCCTGGGAGAGAAGATCCAAACCTGCCTGCTGCACCAGCAACACTGAGACACAGCCAGGACAGGAAATTAGAGAGTCATGGAATGGTTTGGGGAAGGGACCATCTTCCCCTGTCCCAGGCTGCTCCAGTCTGGCCTTGGACACTGCCAGGGATCCAGGGGCAGCCACAGCTTCCTGGGAAATCTATTCCAGGGCCTTCCCACCCTCACAGGGAAGAATTTCATCCCAACACCCCATCTCTCCCTGCCCTCTGGCAGCGTGAAGCCATTCCCACTTTTCCTGGCCCTTGTCAATAAATCATCTCCATCTTCCCTGTTGGCTCTCTTCACACACCCTCAATTAGATCACCCCTAAACCTTCCTTCTCCAGCTTCTCCCCCAGAGTTTCCCTGGCCATCCCTGCATTTCCAAGGGCTCTCACCTCCACGGAGATGCCCCTGGCGCTGGGGCCCATGGTGACCGTGCCCAGTTTCACCAGGAAGTCGCAGTACTGGTAGCGGGTGCCGCGGCTCTCGATCTTGTTGGCCTTGGCGTTCTGGAAGAAGCCCTTGAGCTTGACCATGAGGGTGTCAAAGTTGGCATCAGCCACGAGGCAGGGCCCGTTCTCAAAGAGGGCGAAGCAGCTCAGGGGGTACTCGGAGTTGTGCATGACGTACATCAGCTTCCCTGTCTGCCCTGCAAGCACAGCCAGGGAGTGCCGCTGGTTACTGTGGGCAGTGAGTAACAGCACTGTGAGAGTCGGTCCGAATTCCTCTGATCTGCCTCACGACCATCATCACAGACTGAGAGCCTGGACCCCACTGCTCACTCTGACCTGAGTTCTGGCCTGGCTGAGGTGGATGCTTGCCCAGGACTGTTTGTAGCTGAGCCTGGTGCTGCCCTGGCACGCTGCTCTCAGCAGGGTGCTGGTTATAGCACCCTGTTCCTCTTGGAGCAATGATCTCTGCATACAATAGCCCATAAATCTCCCCACCTTTTGGCCAGGGGCCATTCACTTTGGAAAAGGACTATAAAAAGTGACTTTCCCAAAGAGACTTTGAGATGTCTTTCTCCCCAATCGTCTGACAACCACGAGGATGCATCCCTTCTGTTGGTAGCTACATCCCATCCTTTCTCTCACTCTCTCTGTCTTTCCTTTTACTTTGTTTCCTTTACCTCTCTCTCTCTCTCTCTCTATCACAAAACTGAATTGTTCCACTCAATACACTACATTTCTGCTTTCTGCTGAACAAAACCTGAGTCTCTTGCTTTTGTCTTTTGCACCCTGGGGTTGAACGAACCATCACGGCTCCCTCTCAGGTTGAGTGGATCGTGACAAGCACCACACAATCATAGACTAATCAAAGTTGGAAGAGATCAAGATATCAGCCACTCCAAGGCTCAGCCCAGCACTGTCACTGTAACCCCATAACCCCATCAACCAGCATCAGATCCAGGCACCTCCCCAATACCTCAGGGTAGGGTGGGGAGGAGAAGAAAAGCAAGGAGAAGAGGAAAAGGAGGAAAAGGGGAAGAGGAGCTTGGAGAAGGAGGCCTTGCTGCTGACCCTGTGTGCCGAGGGTGGCCGCAGTGTGGTAGGTCTCGCAGTCCACGCCGAACGTGCCCTGTTTGTCCGCGCCCAGCGCCTCCAGCCGCCGCGCCAGCAGCTCCACCGTCTGCTGCACGCTCTTGCCCTCGGCCACCGGCACCTGCGACACGCTGCGACACGGACCGGGGCTCAGGGACCCACCGGGGCTCAGGGACCCACCGGGGCTCAGGAACCCACTGGGGCTCAGGGACCCACCGGGGCTCAGGGACCCGCCGCGGCACCGACACCACCGCCGGCCGCGTCCCCGGCACTGCTCCGCACCCTCCATCCGCAGATTCTCCCCGTGTGCCCGGGGCTGTCCCCACCAGGAGCCCTCCCGCATCCACCCCCATTCCAGGATCTATCCCAGTGTCACCCCCATTCCAGGATCTATCCCAGTGCCTCCCCCCCATTCCAGGAGCTATTCCCGGTGTCATCCCCCATTCCAGGAGTCTATGCCAGTGTCACCCCATTCCAGGAGTCTATCCCAGTGTCACCCCTCATTCCAGGAGTCTATCCCAGTGTCACCCCCCATTCCGGGATGTATCCCAGTGCCTCCTCCCCATTCCAGGAGCCTATTCCAGTGTTGCCCCCCATTCCTGCAGTCTATCTCAGTGCCTCCCCCATTCCAGGAGCCGCTCCCGGTGTCCTTCCCCGCACCCCGGAGCCCATCCCGGACCCCCCCGCTCACCAGGTGACCCCCATGGTGCCGGTGCCCCCACCGGAACAGGCGGGCCCGGCGGCGCCGGGAAGAGGCGGAGCCGACCCGGAACAGGCGGGGACAGATCCCGCGTGTGCTGCCGCGGTTCCGCCGCGATGCCCAAGGCCCGGCGGGCTCGGGGCTCCGGGCCAGCCCCGGCGCTGCCCTTGGCCGAGCAGATCCTGCAGGACGCGGCGCCGCGGGCTCGGGCTCGGCGTGGGGATCCCGGCGGGGCGGAGGAGCGGGGCGGCGATGGCGGCACCGACGAGTTCGTGGACGCGCGGCTGTCCCGGCGCATCCTGGAGCAGGCGAGGCGGCAGCAGGAGGAGCTGGAGGCCGAGCACGGCCCCGGAGCGCCCGCAGCCCCCCGGCAGCGCGGTGCAGTTCTCGGTGAGCCCCCGATAGCCCCCGGTAGCCCCTGGTAGCCGCCGGGCGTGCCGGCCCCGGGCTGAGGCAGCCGCGCTCCCCGCAGGGCCCGGCTCGGACTCGGAGGATGATGAGGAGTGGCCTTCGCTGGAGAAGGCGGCGGCGGCCGCGGGACGGAGCGGGGACTACGGCGGGGAGGTGGAGGTGGACCCTGAGGACGAGAAAGCCATCGAGATGTTCATGAACAAGAACCCGCCGCTGAGGTGAGGAGGGGGCTGCAGCGACCCCGGCTCTGCCCTGTCCCGTGCCAGCCCCGTGCGACCCACGGTTCATCCCTCGTCCTGTCTCAGCCCCCCACTCAATCCCTGTCCCACGTCAGCCCCCAACTCAGCCCCATCCCGAGTCATCCCTCTGCGACCCCCGATTCTCCCCCTGATCCCGTGTCGGGACCCCAATTCACCCCTGTCCGGTGCCAGCCCGACCCTGTCCGACCCTGTCCCTGTCCCTTGCCAGCCCTCCCTGTCCCCAGTGGCTCTGTCCCTGTCCCCCCTGTCCCTGTCGCGTGCCAGCCCTCCTCTGACCCTGTCCCATGCCAGCCCTTCCTGTCCACCCCGACTCTGTCCCTGACCCTGTCCCGTGCCAGCCCTCCCCTGTCCCCCTGACCCTGTCCCTGTCCCCCTTGTTCCTGTCCCACTCCGACCCTGTCTCCTCTGTCCCTGTCCCCCCAACCCTGTCCCTGTCCCCCTGTCCCTGTCCCCCCGACCCTGTCCCTCTCTCCCCTGTCCCACTCTGACCCTGTCCCTGTCCCCCTGTCCCTGTCCCGTGCTGCCCAGGCGCACCCTGGCCGATATCATCATGGAGAAGATCACGGAGAAGCAGACGGAGGTGGAGACGGCGCTGTCGGAGCTCTCGGGCTGCCCCATGCCCCAGCTCGACCCCCGTGTCCTGGAGGTCTACAGGGGTGTCAGGGAGGTGAGACCAGAGCAGCTGAACCCTCAGCCACCACCCCGAGGTGCTGAGGGAGGGGACAATGCTCTGGTGGCCCTGCTGTCACTGCCCCCAGTCATGGCTCGTGTCCCTCCCTGTCTCTGAAGGTGCTGTCCAAGTACAGGAGTGGGAAGCTCCCCAAGGCATTTAAAATCATTCCTGCCTTGTCCAACTGGGAGCAGATCCTCTACATCACTGAGCCAGAGGCCTGGACAGCAGCTGCCATGTACCAGGCCACCAGGTGAGGTCACCTCAGGGACCCTCTGGCGTGGGATTTTTGGCTTTTTTTTCCCCCATAACAAGAGTCAAGTCAACACCAACCTCCCCCTGTCTGGCCTCTTTTCCTCGTCCATTGCTGTTCCCAGGATATTTTCCTCCAACCTGAAGGAGAGGATGGCCCAGCGCTTCTACAACCTGGTGCTGCTGCCGCGGGTGCGGGACGACATCGCCGAGTACAAGCGGCTCAACTTCCACCTGTACATGGCTCTGAAGAAGGCTCTGTTCAAGCCAGCAGCCTGGTTCAAGGGTAGGGCTCTCCTGGCTGCCTGAGGGGCTGCTGCATGGCAGGAGTGGTGATTTCCTGGGCTCAGGGCTGTGCTGGGGGTGGAGGTGGCTGTTGCTGACTGTGCCCGTCCCCAGGGATCCTCATCCCGCTCTGTGAGTCGGGCACCTGCACGCTCAGGGAGGCCATCATCATCGGCAGCATCCTCAGCAAGTGCTCCATCCCTGTCCTGCACTCCAGGTGAGGCCCTGAGGGGCTGGGGGGGCAGAGCTGCTCCTGCAGGGGCCCTGGGAAGTGCCCTGGAAGCCCCTGGGAGGTGGGGAGGGGTCACTCAGCTCCCTCTGGGGTTGATTCAAGGCTCAGCTTTGTGCCTGAGTGCCTGGTCCCCCCCCCGACCCCTGGGGTCACTCCTTGGTCACTGGGTCCAGCCTGGCCACTCTCATGCCCATTCCTTGGTCCTCATGGCTTCAACCCAGCACCCCCTGACCCTGTGCCCATTCTTCTGTCCCATGTTCCTGTCCCCTGACCCTCACCTATCCTGTGTCCCCATGTCCCTGACCCCTCACCTCGGTGTCACTGTCTCGTGACTCTCACCTTTCCTGTGTCCCTGTCCCTTACCTGTGTCCCTGTTTCCAAGTCCCATGACCCCCTCCTGTATCCCTGTCCCCTGACCCCTCACCTCTCCTATGTCCCTGCCCCTTCTCCTGTGTCCCCATGGCCCAGTCCCCTGACCCTCACCTCTGTGTCACCTCTCCTGTGTCCTCATGGCCCTGTCTCTTGACCCTCACCTTTCCTGTGTCCCCATGTCCCTGTCCCCTCATCTCTCCTGTGTTCCTGTGCCCTGACCTGTCCCTGTCCCCCAACATGTCCCTATCCCCTGACATGTGCCTGTCCCCTGTCGTGTCCTCGTCCCCTGCTGTCCCCCTGTCCCCTGAGGTGTCTCTGTCCCCTGATGTGTCCCCCTGTCCCCTGTCATGTCCCCATCACGACCTGTCCCCGTCCCCTGTTGTGTCCCTGTCTCCCCGTCCCCTGACCTGTTCCCTGCTGTCCCCCCGTCCCCTGACGTGTCTCTGTCCCCTAATGTCCCCTGACCTGTCCCCCTGTTCCCTGACGTGTCTCTGTCCCCTCACCTCTCCTGTGCCCCCTGTCCCCTGACCTGTCCCCCGTCCCCTGACCTGTCCCTGTCCCCTGATGTGCCCCTGTCCCCTGATGTGTCTGTGTCCCCTCACCTCTCCTGTGTCCCCCTGTCCCGTTGTATCCCCATCCCCTGCTGTCCCCCTGTCCCCTGAGGTGTCTGTGTCTGTCCCCTGCTGTCCCCCTGTCCCCTGATGTGTCTGTCTCCCCTCACCTATCCTGTGTCCCCCTGTCCCATTGTATCCCCATCCCCTGCTGTCCCACTGTCCCCTGAGGTGTCTGTGTCTGTTCCCTGCTGTCCCCCTGTCCCCTGAGGTGTCTGTCTGTCCCCTGCTGTCCCCTGAGGTGCCTGTCCCCTGTCCCCGCAGCGCAGCGCTGCTGAAGCTGGCTGAGATGCAGTACAGCGGCGCCAACAGCATCTTCCTGCGCCTGCTCATCGACAAGAAATACGCGCTGCCCTTCCGCGTGCTCGACGCCCTGGTCTTCCACTTCCTGGCCTTCCGCTCGGAGCAGCGGCTGCTGCCCGTGCTGTGGCACCAGAGCTTCCTGGCCCTGGCCCAGCGCTACAAGGAGGATCTGTCCTCGGAGCAGAAGGAGGCTCTGCTGGAGCTGCTCAAGTTCCACAGCCACCCCCAGATCTCAGCCGAGATCCGCCGCGAGCTGATGAACTCCAAGACGAGGGACGTGGAAGGGGAGCAGGGAGTGGCCATGGAGTGAGCAGGGAAAGGCTGGGTGGAGCCTGGGGTGCTGCTGGGAGCCTGGAGCAGGAGCACCTGTGTTGGATCAGGAGCATCTGTCCTGGAGCAGGAGCACCCATCCTGGATCAGGAGAATCCATCCTGGATCAGGAGCATCCATCCTGGGTCAGGAGCACCTGTCCTGGGTCAGGAACATCCATCCTGGATCAGGAGCACCCATCCTGGACCAGGAGCACCCATCCTGGACCAGGAGAATCCATCCTGGGTCAGGAGCACCTGTCCTGGAGCAGGAGCATCCATCCTGGAGCAGGAGCCCCTTTCCCAGATCAGGAGCACCCATCCTGGACCAGGAGCACCCATCCTGGATCAGGAGCACCCATCCTGGATCAGGAGCACCCATCCTGGACCAGGAGCACCCATCCTGGATCAGGAGAATCCATCCTGGATCAGGAGAATCCATCCTGGATCAGGAGCCCCTTTCCCAGATCAGGAGCACCCATCCTGGATCAGGAGAATCCACCCTCGACCAGGAGCATCCATCCTGGATCAGGAGCCCCTTTCCCAGATCAGGAGCACCCATCCTGGATCAGGAGAATCCATCCTGGATCAGGAGCCCCCATCCTGGATCAGGAGCACCTGTCCTGGATCCTGCTGCTCCAAGCAGTCAGTGGGAACAGACTGTGCTGGATGTGAGCCCTGTGCTGCTGTCACTGTCACTGTGCTGCCCTGTCCCACCCAGGTGCCACCAGCACTGGGACCCTTTGGTTTGTTCCTGAGCTCAGAAATAAAACCAGAGCCGTGTTGCTCAGTCAGGCCTGGCTCTGCCTGGCGTGGTCCCAGCCTGTCCCTGTCCCTGTCCCCACCAGCTTCTGGAACTCCTTGCCCAGGGATTTTCCCACTCCAAGCCCCCCAGGGTTTACTTCCTGAAGCCACAGGGCCACCATCCTCACCTGGCCATGAGGCCACTGTGCCCAAGTGCCACCTCAGCTGGAAAACCCAGGAGGGACATTTCCACCAGGCTGCACATCCCTGGGCCCTGCTGTCACTGTCACTGTCACTGCCAGCTCTGTGCCTTGCAGCTCCTTGCAGGGGCCACGGCGAGGAGCCCCTGCTGCACCCTGAGCTGCCTCTGCTGTCACCTCCTGTAGCAGGAGCTGGCTCCCCACACACCTCAGCCTTCTCTGCCACTTCCTGACTTCATTTTAAAGAAGCCAGAGGCTGATGAGCACAGGAGGGAGCCTGGGCTGGCACAGAGCACCCCTGGCACTCACTGAGCTGCTCCAGTGCCCAGCAGCCTCACCTGCAGGAAGGAGTTTGGCTCTGTCACCACCCCTGAGCTGCCCCAGGTGTCCCTCAGGGCCCTCTCCCCATTCCATCCTGGGAAAAGCAGGGCTGCAGCTCCCAAGGGATCCCCACACCAGGGAAAGATCCGAGCCCTGCCCTGGGAACGGCGCAGGGAAACCCTTGAGCCACTGGTTTGTTTTTTTGTTTTTTGGTTTTTTTTTCCTTTTTTTTGTTTAAAATATTAATATTTTATTGCAACATCACGGGGTTCTCTGGATATCCCAGCAGCGGGACTCATGCGAGTGAACACCAAACCAGTTTACTCTTAAATTAAAAACTCATTTATATATATATATATATTATATAAAAAAGGGGAAACACATTTCCTTTTGCACAGCCAGGCTCTGTCCCAGCCCTCCTGCTCGGGGGTTTCCGGACCAGGCAGCCTCAGGGAGGAGCAGCAGCCCCACCTTTTTCCGCCAGATTTTCGTGTGGCTGGTGGCATCCAAAAAAAGATTTCTACCTCTTTTTCCACATCCCCCACGGGAGGACAACAGCCACATGTTCAGAAGTCCCCAAGCAGCAGCAGCATCTGCCTCCCATCCCTGTGGAGTCTGGCTTCTCCTGGTTAATTCCACTCTGTAATGGTTTTCTCATAGAAAAGCAGCATTATTTTTTTTTTCCCTGTTTTACAACAATTTTTATAAAAAAACCCTAACAGGATCAACAACAACAATACAAAAAAAAATGCAGTAATTGCTTTTCCAACTCAAGTGCGCAGCGAAGTTTTGCAGCCTCTGAGGAGGCAGCTGGGATGAGCATGATCCCAAATCCCTGCCCTGGAGGAGTGGAGATGCATCCCAGACTATAGCAGCACATTCAAAGGTTTTCCTTAAATCCTACTCTGATGCCTAAGCTACCAAAGGACCAACCAGGTTCTGAGGAGAGTCTCCCACTGCCCAGGGAGCCAGGGAAGGGGTGAGGGGGGAAGGCACTTTTTTTTTGGGAAGGAGAGGAGAGCAGCACCCAGGCCCCACCCCCAGCCATGCCAGCTCTCCTCCCTCCCCTTTCCCAGCAGTGAACAATAAATTAAGCAGCCTCAAAAGCCGAGGGGACGGCGGTGCCCGAGCCTGAACTGCTCCCAAGACACAGCCCCCAAATCCCACATCCAACAGCAACAAACAAACGAGCCCCACGGGTCCTCTCCAAGCAGAAGCAGCTGCACAACTCCCCCCAGAGCTGGCACGAAGCAATGGGGACCCAGGGGCCACCAAGCAGCTGCTCCACGAGCCCAGCAGGGGCTGGGGGTGCCAGGATTTGGCTCCTGCAGGGTTGGCTCTGCTGTGAACACCCCAGAGAGGCAGGGAACACCAGCAGAGCAACAATTCCATGTCCATCCAGGCTCCTGCTCCCCATCCTGTGACTCCCCCCCAGCCACCTGCAGCAGCTCCTGCTCCACATTCCCAGCCTGGGAAGGGCCCCTCGGAGGTGCTGGGCGGGCGGGGGATGCAGCGAATTTGGGGTGTCCAGGGAGGGGCTGGAGCTCTGGGGAGGGGCACTGGGTCACAGGTTGACGTCGGTGACATCGGTGGGGGTGCTGGTGGGCTGGCTGCCCCCGTACGCCGTGCTTTTGGTGCTGAATTCCTGCTGGGATTGGGATGCCTGCTTCAGGCTCTCGGCTAAAGCTGCCTCAATCTGCTCCTGACAGGCCTTCAGGCAGTCCTGGAACAGGGAAACACACGGGAGGGGTCAGATCCCTGCTGCTCAGGGCTGGCAGCTTCAGGAGAAGCTGCTGGGCTGCACCTCTGACCCCCCAGAAAAGGAGATTTTCTCCATCAGCTCCATCATCCCTCCCCAGGCAAAGCCCCACACTCTGGTTGTTCTCCTCCCACCTCCTTGCTGACCCCGTTCTGCAGGAATGTTGTGTCCAGCAGAGCTTCCCTAAGTCCTGGAAGGAGCCAGGTGTGGGCAGGGCAGCTCTGCCCTGGCCAAACCTCCCAGATCCCAAAAATATCCTTGGAGCATGGATCCATCCCCCTCCAGCTTTCCCAGAGCTCGGGGTGCTCCTGCAGCAGGGCTGGGCACAGGAATTCTGCTGGGTGCCCCTGACCCAAAATCCACCTGCAGCACCTCCCATCCACGCTGTGAGAACCATGCTGGGGCTCCTGAGCTGCTCACAAGGTTTTCACCCTCCTGTCCCCTCTGTGACACCCCCGGGGGACACAGAGCTGGGGGACACACTCAGGAAGGAGCAGCACTTGCCATAAATGCAAACCCCGCTCTGGTTTTTCCCCCATGAGCTGTAAGCAGAGGAGGAAACTCCCACTCGGACACCCAGGGCTGGGCTGTGACAGTTTGCACCTCACGGGACTTTGTCACACCCCGAAATCTCTTACCAGGAATCCCCAGCAGTTCTTAGAAACTGACAGAGGATGTGGCGAGCGAAAAAATAGCAACACCCAGCTCCCTTCCCTGCCCCAGCTCCCCTTCCCCGGCTCCCCTTCCCTGGCTCACCTTCCCTTCCCCAGCTCCCCTTCCCTTCCCCAGCTCCCCTTCCCTTCCCCAGCTCCCCTTCCCTTCCCCAGCCCCCCTTCCCTTCCCCAGCTCCCCTTCCCTTCCCCAGCTCCCCTTCCCTGGCTCACCTTCCCTTCCCCAGCTCCTTCCCTTCCCCAGCTCCCCTTCCCTTCCCCAGCTCCCCTTCCCTTCCCCAGCTCCCCTTCCCTTCCCCAGCTCCCCTTCCCTTCCCCAGCTCCCCTTCCCTGTCCCAGCTCCCCTTCCCTGGCTCACCTTCCCTTCCCCAGCTCCCCTTCCCTTCCCTTCCCCAGCTCCCCTTCCCCAGCTCCCCTGCCCTGGATTCCCATCAGCAAAGCCTCCTCCTGCCCCGGCCTTGAGTGCCACGGACACCTGGACAGGGGCTGGGTGTCACCAGGGACACCTGGACAGGGATCCATGGGGAGATCCCTGGACTCTCCATCTCCGCCCCAGCTGTCCAGCACCATCCCTGGGCTCTCTACCCCCACACCCAGTCCATCCCAGGCTGACCATTACCATGTCCAGTCCATCCCAGCCTCTCCATCCCTGTGCCCAGTCCATCCCAGGCTGACCATTATCATGCCCAGTCAATCCCAGGCTGACCATCACCATTCCCAGTCCATCCCAGCCTCTCCACCCCCAAGGCTCTCCCAGCTCACCACCAGCAATCCTGTCTGAGATGCCAAAGCCAACCTGGCCACCCCCAGCCCAGCCTGGCTTGCAGTGGCCACAGAGCTGGCCCAGCCCTGCCCAGCTGGGGCTGGGAGCTGCACAAAGGGGAAACTGAGTCACAGCCTGGGGACACTGCAGGGCCACGCTCTGGGACAAGCAGCAGCACCACAGGTGGGGGTGGCCGAGCCCAGGAGCTCTCCAAAATTCTGTGGACACATCCCAGGAGGAGCTGCTGTGGTCCTGCCTGGGCTGGAGCTGTTTGTGAGGCACCCCACACCTGGGCAGGGGGCACAGCAGATGCTGGGGAGGGACAGGAGGGGACAGGAGGGTGCTGGGCTCCATTTCAGCTCCTCTCCCCTCCACAGAACCCTCCCTGCTTCCCACCTGTCCCCTGCACCGAGCAGGTTGGGAGCAGGTGGCTGCACTGATTCTCTCTTTAAAAAGGCTCCAGAGAACAAAAAAAATTCCATCTGCACTAACAGCTCGGGAGGAGCCTGGACAAAGCCTGGTGGCAGCCACCCCCTGCCTGCTCCAGGTCCTGGCAGGGGAGAGATCAAAGGGGAGAGGAAAAGCTCCTGCCTGGAGCGAGCTGGAGAGCCCCAGAGGATCCCTGTCCCTGCTCCAAGGGCAGTGAGGGGCTGCAGAAACCCCCCATCCTGATGTCCCCAAACCTGGAAGGTTTCATGTCCCAACCCCCCTTTCCTCCCCCCCCAGCCAGGGCACCTGAAACTGGACACTGAGGGCAGCAGATGCCGAGCCCGAGGTGTCCCTGTCCCCATCCCAGCAGAAAACCCGATCCTGCCACTGATCCTGCCACTGATCCTGCCACTGATCCTGCCACTGATCCTGCCACCACCTGCCCCTGCCCGGCAGGAACAGACCCTGCCCTTTGTGAGGCTCTTCAAAGGCTCTGGGCACACCCTGCCCTGCCCCAGGCTCCCAGATCCCACGAAATCCCACAGTCCCACCAAATCCCACATCCCACCAAATCCCACAGTCCCACCAAACCCCACATCCCACCAAATCCCACCAAATCCCACAGTCCCACCAAACCCCACATCCCACCAAATCCCACCAAATCCCACAGTCCCACCAAATCCCACAATCCCACCAAACCCCACAATCCCACCAAATCCCACCAAATCCCACAATCCCACCAAATCCCACCAAACCCCACAATCCCACCAAATCCCACCAAACCCCACAGTCCCACCAAATCCCACAGTCCCACCAAATCCCACATCCCACCAAACCCCACAATCCCACCAAATCCCACCAAACCCCACAATCCCACCAAACCCCACATCCCACCAAATCCCACAGTCCCAGCAAACCCCACATCCCACCAAACTCCACAATCCCATCAAACCCCATCAAATCCCACATCCCACCAAATCCCACAGTCCCACCAAATCCCACATCCCACCAAATCCCACAATCCCACTAAACCCCACAATCCCACCAAACCCCACAATCCCACCAAACCCCACAATCCCACAAAATCCCACAATCCCACCAAACCCCACAATCCCACCAAACCCCACATCCCACCAAACCCCACATCCCACCAAATCCCACATCCCACTAAATCCCACCAGAGCTGGGGCTGGAAGGGCGCTCTGGAGTCCATCCCTGAGCCTGCAGCCTTGGGCTGGGCATCACTGACCATCACTGACCACCACTGGCCATCACTGGCCATCCGTGACCATCACTGGCCATCCCTGACCATGACCACAGCCAGTCCATCCCTGAACCTCCATCCCTGGGCTGACCACCACTGACCATCGCTGACCATCAGCAGGGCCAGTCCATCCCAGGCTGTCCCTGACCACAACCAGTTGCTCCCAGGCTGACCATCACCACACCAGTCCATCCCAGTCCATGACCCAGCCCATCCCACCTCTCCCTGACCACACCCAGTCCATCCCAGTCCCTCCCTGACCACACCCAATCCATCCCAGCCCCTCCCTGACCACACCCAGCCCATTCCAGTCCCTCCCTGACCACACCCAATCCATCCCAGCCCCTGACCACACCTCCCTGACCCTGCCCCAGGTGACACAGGGACACATCCAGGTGAGTCTAGAACATCTCCAGAGCTGAAGACCCCACACCCCCATGCACAGAAAACCCCTGCAGTGAGGAGGAGGAGGAGGAGGAGGAGGAAGGTGGCACTGCCCCTGGCTCTGTCCCACTCACCACCTCGGTGCCCGTGATCCCGGCCAGCAGCTCCGTCACGGCCTCGCCGCTGAAGCCGCTCACCGACAGCGTCAGCCCGTGCACGGCAGCACCAATGCTGCCCGTGGCCACCATGGACGGGGGGTACATCACAAACGTCACATCTGGGGGACAGGGACAGGAGCTGTCAGTGAGGTGCAGGTGATGGGGACACATCACAAAGGTGAAAGGGATGGAGCAGGTACATCCATCATGCATTTCACAAAGGTGAAATCTGGAGTGGGACATGGACAAGAGAGGGACAGGAGCTGTTGGTGAGGTGCAGGTGATGGGGACACACCACAAAGGTGAAATCTGGAGTGGGACAGGGACAGGAGCTGTCAGTGAGGTGCAGGTGATGGGGACACACCACAAAGGTGAAATCTGGGGGACAGGAGCTGCCAGTGAGGTGAAGATGATGGGGACACATCACAAAGGTGAAAGTGATGGAGCAGGTACATCCATCATCCATCATCCATTTCACAAAGGTGAAATCTGGAGTGGGACATGGACAAGAGAGGGACAGGAGCTGTTGGTGAGGTGCAGGTGATGGGGACACACCACAAAGGTGAAATCTGGAGTGGGACAGGGCCAGAGAGGGACAGGAGCTGTTAGTGAGGTGCAGGTGATGGGGACACATCACAAAGGTGAAATCTGGGGACAGGAGAGGGACAGGAGAGGGACAGGAGCTGTCAGTGAGGTGCAGATGATGGGGACACATCACAAAGGTGAAAGTGATGGAGCAGGTACATCCATCATGCATTTCACAAAGGTGAAATCTGGAGTGGGACATGGACAAGAGAGGGACAGGAGCTGTTGGTGAGGTGCAGGTGATGGGGACACACCACAAAGGTGAAATCTGGAGTGGGACAGGGCCAGAGAGGGACAGGAGCTGTCAGTGAGGTGCAGGTGATGGGGACACATCACAAAGGTGAAATCTGGGGGACAGGGACAGGAGCTGTCAGTGAGGTGCAGGTGATGGGGACACATCACAAAGGTGAAAGTGATGGAGCAGGTACATCCATCATGCATTTCACAAAGTGAAATCTGGAGTGGGACATGGACAAGAGACAGGAGCTGTTGGTGAGGTGCAGGTGATGGGGACACACCACAAAGGTGAAATCTGGAGTGGGACAGGGCCAGAGAGGGACAGGAGCTGTCAGTGAGGTGCAGGTGATGGGGACACATCACAAAGGTGAAATCTGGGGGACAGGAGAGGGACAGGAGCTGTCAGTGAGGTGCAGGTGATGGGGACACATCACAAAGGTGAAAAGTGATGGAGCAGATATATCCATCATCCATCATCCATTTCACAAAGGTGAAATCTGGAGTGGGACAGGGACAGAGGATGGGAAGGAGCTGTCGATAAGGTGCAGGTGATGGGGGTACAAAGGTGAAATCTGGGTTGGGACAGGAGCTGTCAGTGAGGTGCAGGTGATGGGGACACACCACAAAGGTGAAAGGGATGGAGCAGGTGATGGGGATACATCCATCATCCACTCCACAAAGGTGAAATCTGGCGTGGGAGAGGCACAGGAGAGGAGAAGGAGCCGCTAATGAGGGTGCAGGGGATGGGGACACATGACAAAGGTGAAATCTGGAGTGGGACAGGGACAGGAGCTGCCACTGAGGGTGCAGGTGGAGTTTGGGAGAGCGATTTTCCCTGTGGAGCTCAGGAGAAACTGGGATGGAGGAGATTGGAACACGCTGAGCACCAGGGCCAGGCCTTCAGGAGAAGTCCTGGGATGAGGTGGCTGCACAGACTGAGGGAGAGGTTGAGAAAAGCTGGGATTCAGCCCTGGCCACCCTCCCACAGGCACAGCAAGAGGCTGGCACCCCACCCTGCTCTCCTGGCACCCCAGAGCCCCCAGCAGCATCACCCCACCTGCACTGAAGGCAGCACCCAGCTCCCTGCAAAGGTGGGGAGCTGTCTTGGGTTGCAATACAGGATGTGCCCAGCAATGTGGATTCTGTCCCCATCTGTCACAGCCGGGTGGGGCAGTGCCCCTGATCTCCTGGCACACATTATCTGCTCATGGGCAGCTTTAAACCAGCTGGGGCAATCATCTTTATCTTTCCACAGCCCATCCTCCCTCCAGGAGAGATCTCCTGTTCATGGCCAGTGAGTCCCAGGGCATGGCTGATAAAATTCCATCATCCCATGGGAGATGCTCCAGCCAGGGGAGGAGCCAAGCCTTTCCTACCCAGAGAAAAACTGACATTTGGAACAGCAGAGCAGCCTTTGCCACTGGATTCCAGAGGAAAGCCAGACCTTTCCACATCATCCCTGCACCTTCAGAGGAAACTGCCCCTTCTCCAGGAGCACTGCTCCAGCTGAGCCACATCTGCCACTGCAGGAGGATGCAGCCACCATGGAATGGGACTGTGCCAACACCCTGACTGACTGACGGGTGTCAGCTTGGATTCTGACTCTGGCAGGGTTGGGATTGTTCTTTGCAACACTGCATTTCTATTTTAATTTTCCTAGTAAAGAACTGTTATTCCTAATTCCCCTCTCTTTGCCTGAGAGCCCCTCAATACCCAAGCTCTGGGGTCCCAGCCCCACCTGTGGCACACAGGGCGATGAAGGTCTGCGCGTGTTTCTTCACCAGCTCCAGTTTGTCCGCGGGCAGCGGCAGCCGGTGCAGGATGTGAGGCAGGAAATCGTTGGCAATCACCGACACCAGGTCCCACTTGAGCTTCTCCAGCACCAGCAGCTCCCAGTGCTGCAGGGTGAGCAAGGACAGGCTGTTATGGGATGGCTCTGGAGGCCCCAGGGCCAGCACAGCACGGGGAAGGGCACAGGGGGTGTCCCCACTCTGTGGTTGTGGCACAATTCCAGCCCTGGGCTGCTCAGATCTCAAAAAAATATGTGGATTCTTCTTTCCAGGGATTAGCCCTGGACACTCCTTGCTTTGCAAGGTGCTGTGAGAGCCCAGGGAGGGAAAAGCAGGGCAGGGAGAGAAGGAAAAGCAGGGCAGGGAGAGAGGGAAAAGCAGGGAAGGGACAGAAGGAAAAGCAGGGCAGGGAGAGAGGGAAAAGAAGAGCAGGGAGAGAGGGAAAAGCAGGGCAGGGAGAGAGGGAAAAGCAGGGAAGGGACAGAGGGAAAAGAGGGCAGGGAGAGAGGGAAAAGCAGGGCAGGGAGAGAGGGAAAAGCAGGGAAGGGGGAGAGGGAAAAGCAGGGCAGGGAGAGAGGGAAAAGCAGGGAAGGGACAGAGGGAAAAGCAGGGCAGGGACAGAGGGAAAAGAGGGCAGGGAGAGAGGGAAAAGAGGGCAGGGACAGAGGGAAAAGCAGGGAAGGGACAGAGGGAAAAGAGGGCAGGGAGAGAGGGAAAAGCAGGGCAGGGAACAGCAGGGACAGAGGGAAGTCACAGCAGGGACACCAGCCCCAATCCCTTCCCCACTCCCAGGATGATGTCCAGGCTCCCAGGACAATCCAGCTCAAGGGACAGAGCTGCCTTTGGGGTTGCCCCACAAACCCCAGGGCAGGAGGGAATTCCCACGCTGGGAATGCACTTCCAATTTTTTTTTTTTTTTTTTTTTGCAGGAAATTGCCCTTTTCTTCACCAGGGCTGCTCAGAGCATCCCCAGCAGAGATCAGGCACAGCAGCACCCTCCCAAAAGGCAGCAGGGATTTGGAGGATCTGCAGGAGGCAGCCAGGCTGGCAGCAGGTGGGGGAAGGTTGGGAGCCCCCTGAGCTCCAGCTGGAGCTGCTGAACCTCCTGAGCCCCCCCTGGCTCTGCCAGGGACAGGGACAGGGACAAGGACAGGGCCATCCCCCAGCAAGTCCTGACTCAGGCCAGGGTGAGCACAAGGAGAGCCCCCAGGAAATTTGGGATCCCTCAAATCCCAGTGGAGCAGCAGCTGAACCCAAGTGGGGGCCACACACGTGGGGGCCTGGCTGGGCTGTCCCTGCTGTCCCCTCTGGGGGTGACACAGCCCAGCTGGGTCCTGCCAGGATCATTCCCTGCAGCTCCCCAAAGCCATGGGGATTTCTGCAGCCCTGTCCCCTCAGCCTGGGGGCAGCAGCACATCTGGGGGTGTCCCCAGGGCCCTGGAGCAGGGGGTGACAGGGGACAGTGGCAGGGGACAGTGGAAGGACAGGGGACAGTGACAGGGGACAGTGACAGGACAGGGGACAGTGACAGTGGAAGGACAGGGGACAGTGACAGGACAGGGGACAGTGGCCCTGCTGGCCAAGGGAACCCCGCAGCAGCTGAACCCTTCAGCTCAGGTGTCCCCAGCTCAGGTGTCCCCAGCTCAGGACCAGCCCCAATCCTGACTCCAGCTGCTGCTGCCAGGGCTGGGATGGGTTTCAGTGACATTTCCTGAGCTCACATCTTCACTTTCCCCTTTTTTTTCCTGTCCCCCCTTGCACAACAAACCCTTCCTGAGTTGCTCAAACCAGGGGCATTGCCCAACCTGCCCCAACCCCCCAGGAACCCACCCCTGCCTCCCCCTGCCAGCACTGGGAGCTGCCAAAGCCAAATCATGGCACAAAACCAAAAAGGAAAATTATTATTATTATTATTATTATTATTATTATTATTATTATTATTATTATTATTATTATTATTATTATTATTATATTATTATTATTAATTAAATTATTAATTTTTTTACTACTATTATTATTATTATTATTATTACTATTATTATTCCCATTAAATTCTGGGATCACCCCTGCACCCTCAGCTCCTGCTCCCTGATTTTCACTCCTGCTCCTCCCTGGATGCTCCTTGATTTTCTCCAAGGAATTCCTGACCCTTGGCAAAACTAAAGCTGAGGATTTCCAAGCCAAAGCAGGAAGATGGAGATGATTTCCAGCTCTTTCCCCAGCTCTGAGCAGAGAAAAGTCTTTATGAAGATAAAGAAAAAAAAAAAGACAAAAAAAAACATTTAAAAAAAGCAGGGTGCTTAAGAGAGCAGCCTGGACGGAAATCCAACTTCCTCCAAATGGCCAAATCCCTCCTTGCATCATTTCCTTCTCCCCCAGAATAACTCCAGGGAGCTGCTGTGCCTTTTCTGAAGGGCTGAGCTGCTGCCAAGCACCCCGAGGAGGAGGAGGAGGAGGAGGAGGAAGCACAGCCCAGGAATGAGAGGCAGCTTCCTGCTGGGATGGCCCCGGGCCAGCAGGGGAGGCCAGGATGCTCCATTGTCCTGGGGCTGCTGGAGAAGCTCCCCTGGCCCTGCCCTCCCTCCTGCAGGGGCTGGGGAAAGGCAGGGCAGGAGCTCAGGAAGGGAAACAGCAGCTCTGGGGGAGTGAAATTCAGATTGAACTCCCTCAGGTCAGGGAGAATCCTGCAGATCCCTGGATATTCCCTGTTTATTAGAGCAGGATGTGGCCCAGAAAGGGTTAAAATCCATGGAAATGCAGGGAAAATGACTCTCCATGGGTGTTATAATTCAGATTTAATTCCCTCAGGGCAGGGAGAATCCTGCAGATCCTTGGATATTCCCTCTTTATTAAAGCAGGATGTGGCCCAAAAAGGGTTAAAATCCATGGAAATGCAGGGAAAATCCATGGAAATGCAGGGAAAATGACTCTCCATGGGTGTTATAATTCAGATTTAATTCCCTCAGATCCCATAGTCAGGGAAAATCCTTCAGATCCCTGTTTACTAGAGCAGGATGTGGCCCAGAAAGGGTTAAAATCCATGGAAATGCAGGGAAAATCCATGGAAATGCAGGGAAAATGACTCTCCAGGGGTGTTATAATTCAGATTTAATTCCCTCAGATCCCACAGTCAGGGAAAATCCTTCAGATTCCTGGATATTCCCTGTTTATTAGAGCAGGATGTGCCCCAAAAATAGTTAAAATCCATGGAAATTAATGGAAAATGACTCTCCATGCCCAGGGATCTCCCAGTGCCTCAGTTTCCCTCCCTCAGGCCAGGCTGGTTCCCAATTCCTCTGTCCAGCCCTGGGATAATAAACAGGAATAAACTGCTCTGCTGAGTGCTCATGTTCCCATCAGGAAAGAAGAAAAGGATCCAGTTTGCTTGGAAAATTAAAAAATAAAATAAAAATAAAATAAAATAAAATAAAAATAAAATAAGAATAAAAATAAAATAAAATAAAATAAAAATAAAAAAAATAAAATAAAAATAAAATAAAAATAAAATAAAAATAAAATAAAAATAAAATAAAAAAAAATAAAATAAAAATAAAATAAAAATAAAATAAAAATAAAATAAAATAAAAATAAAATAAAATAAAATAAAAATAAAACAGGCACTTTTGACCTATTTTATTTTAAAAAAATGGTTTTATAAAATAAAACCATTTTCATCCATATTGATTCTGGAGTCCATCACAAAGCATGGAAGAGCAAGCCAGGATCCTGGGGTGAAAAACTGGATGGAAGAAGAATTCCAGAAGTGAGGAACAGGATGAACCCAGAACCTGGGAATGAGGGGGAATCTCCAGGGATGCTCAGGACTGAGCTGGGAACAGCAAATCCTCACCAAAAATCAGCAAATAAATCCGAATTAAATAGCTGGGTGCTGCAGGAGTGGCTGTGATGTCCCTCGGGGATGGGGACAGGACTCAGCACCCAAAAAAAGGAGTTTGGTGTGAGCACACTCATCAGCTCCTGAGGGCTAATTAGGGCAATTATCACCCATTAATGACTCGGGGCTGAGGGTTTGCAGGGGAGGGGGTTTTCCCCAGCGCTGGGACAAAGCAGGGTGAGCTCAGAGCTCTGCAGTTCCCAGTGCTGGGGTCACACTCAGATCAGCCCAGCCCAAAAACCCAGAGCTGCAGAGCTCAGAGCTGAGTAACCCCGAGACATTCTCGGTGCCCAGGGGTGTCCTGTCACCGAGGGGAGGTGGCTGCTCCCTCTAAGGCCCCAAAAAAGGGGTTTTCTCCCATTTCCTCCCTGGTGGTTGAGGCTGAGCTGGCAGGTTTGGATCTCAGAGCTCTCATCAGACACCACAGCAAACATTGCAAAGCTTCAGAATGGAACAGAACAGTGCGGGGTGAGAAATGGAGGGGCAGAGCAGGAATCCCACCCATTCATTCCCTGCAGCACCCCAGCCCAGAAACCCCTCCCAGCTCAGAAACCCCTCCCAGCCCAGAAACCCCTCTCAGCCCAGAAACCCCTCTCAGCTCAGAAACCCCTCTGAGCTCAGAAACCCCTCCCAGCCCAGAAACCCCTCCCAGCTCAGAAACCCCTCTCAGCTCAGAAACCCCTCCGAGCCCAGAAACCCCTCCGAGCCCAGAAACCCCTCCCAGCTCAGAAACCCCTCCCAGCCCAGAAACCCCTCTCAGCTCAGAAACCCCTCTGAGCTCAGAAACCCCTCCCAGCCCAGAAACCCCTCTCAGCTCAGAAACCCCTCCGAGCCCAGAAACCCCTCTGAGCTCAGAAACCCCTCCCAGCTCAGAAACCCCTCCCAGCTCAGAAACCCCTCCCAGCTCAGAAACCCCTCCCAGCCCAGAAACCCCTCTCAGCCCAGAAACCCCTCTCAGCCCAGAAACCCCTCCGAGCTCAGAAACCCCTCCCAGCCCAGAAACCCCTGCCAGCCCAGAAACCCCTCTCAGCTCAGAAACCCCTCCGAACCCAGAAACCCCTCCCAGCCCAGAAACCCCTCTCAGCCACCTTCTGCTGCTGCACTCTGCACCCAAATCCCATTTCTGCTGCTGCTGTGCAGCTGAATCTCCCCCATTCCCCACTTTTAGCAGCTGGGGGGAGGCAGAGCTGCCTGGAGCCTCGGGGATGTCACTGCAGTGACAGCTCAGAGTGACAGCCCAGAGTGACACAGGAAAATCCCTCCATAAGAAAAACCTTTGCCAAGGAGGAGAGGAATGCAGAGGGAGGGATCAGGGGATGCCAGGCAGGAGCTGGGCACTGGGAGGGGACACCAGAACTGCCTGAGCCAGAGCTTGGAGCCTTGGGGATGTCACTGGAGTGACAGCTCAGAGTGACAGCCCAGAGTGACACAGGAAAATTCCTCCACAATAAGGAGGGCTGGAAAATTCTGAAGGATGGAAAAACCTTCCCCAAGGAGGAGGGGAATCAAAGGGAGGGATCAGGAGATGACAGACAGCAACTGGGAACTGGGAGGGGACACCAGAACTGCCTGAGCCAGAGCTTGGAGCTTTGGGGATGTCACTGCAGTGACAGCTCAGAGTGACACAGGAAACTTCCCCCACAAAGAAAATTTCCTCCACAACCAGGAGAGGCCAATTCTGAAGGAAAAACCTTCACTGAGGAGGAGGGAAATACAGAGGGAGGGATCAGGAGATGTCAGGAGGAGCTGAGCACTGGGAGGGGACACCAGAACTGCCTGACCCAGAGCTTGGAGCCTTGGGGATGTCACTGGAGTGACATCAACCCCAGAGGGACAGCCCAGAGTGACATAGGAAACTTCCTCCACAACCAGGAGGGGACAATTCTGCTCCTCAGCATGGGGAGAGTGAAAAACGTTCCCCAAGGAGGAGAGGAATGCAGAGGGAGGGATCAGGAGATGCCAGGCAGGCACTGGGCACTGGGAGGGGACACCAGAACTGCCTGAGCCAGAGCCTCAGGGCTGTCACTGGAGTGACAATCAGAGTGACAGCTCAGTGCTGGTACAGAAAACTCGCTCCACAACCAGGAGAGGCCAATTCTGAAGGATGGAAAAACCTTCCCCGAGGAGGAAGAGAATGCAGAGGGAGGGATCAGGAGGTGCCAGCAGGAGCTGAGCACTGGGAAGGGACACCAGAACTGCCTGACCCAGAGCTTGGAGCTTTGGGGATGTCCCTGGAGTGACAATCAGAGTGACAATCAGAGTGACAGCCCAGTGCTGGTACAGAAAACTCGCTCCACAACCAGGAGAGGCCAATTCTGAAGGATGGAAAAACCTTCCCCGAGGAGGAGGAGGAGGGGAATGCAGAGGGAGGGATCAGGGGATGCCAGGCAGGCACCGGGAGGGGCACAGGGCGTTACCAGCAGCTCCTGCGGGGTGATGGAGTTGTCGGTGTAGATGCAGAGCTTCTCCACGGTCAGGGGCATGGTTTCCCTCAGCTTGGAGGCCAGCAGCATGCACACAGCTCCCAGCAGCTGCAGGTGGTTCTTGTGCACGGCCACCGAGGCCAGGTACCGATCCACGTAGTTCATGGCCAGCGGGAAAACCTCCTCCTCGCACTTCTGCTCCTCACACACCTGGGCACGGCACAGAAAGGAAGTTTTGGGGTGCTCAGCACAGCTCAGAGCTGCTGTTTCACACTCGGCAGGGAAGGAGCCGCAGGCATTGCACTGAGGCTTCATCTTCCTGCGGGGAGCAGCAGAACCGAACTGCAGCTCCAAAGAGCGCACAAAAAAAAAAAATAAAAATCCGAATTGGCCCGGTTTGGCCTCGTTTGTGCTGTGCCCTGCTGGGGGTGGCTCCGGGCAGCTGCCAGCCTGCCCTGGGGAGCGCTGGAGCAAAGGAGCAGCTCCAGCGGGAGAGTGGAGAGGAGGATGCAGGGCTGGCAATTCCACCTGCAGCACCCCAGGGAATCAATGGCAGCACCCAAATCAATGGCCAAAGTCCCGTCCCGAGCCACCAGCCGGGTCCAGCAGCTCCAAATTTCAGCCCTGGGCTCTTATCTGCCACCAGCATCATAACACTTGTCACACCGAACTTCCTTCTTTTGACACAACCATAAACATATTGCGGTTTCTCCTTATTCTGCAGCAAACACCCTCCTCCTTCTCCTGCTGCTGCTGCCAGCCGCGCTGTCCCGGCCATGGGGACAATGACACGCAGGTCGTGACAGCCGCCAGTGTCACCTCGCTGCTTTCAGGGCTTCCAAATTTATCTACCGACCCTTCTTGCAAAGGGGATTGCGGGGACAGAGTGACAGCAGGGGGGGAAAAAAACCCTTTAAAATTAAAATATTCATTATTCTTTGGAAGGGTTTTCCGCAGCACCGGCTGGGGATAGGCAGGACCCAGCCCTGCAGAATCCTCATTTATTGAGATTCTTCCCCGCCAACCCACCCACCCCGAACTCCATCCCGCAGAGATCCATTTTTAATTTAGGGAAGTCAATAGTAGCGCTATTATTTCCCCCATGAAGCAGCGCCCCAACCCCGGGGCTGAGCCCTTCCCGGAGGTTTTGGGGGAATCTCTCACGCCCTGGTTTTGCGTTCGGGGGAGGATCCCGCATGGGGGAATCCCAATTTTAGCCCCCAGCTTCACCCCCCGCGCCTGCCACCGCGGACATCAGCGCAGGGTTGTTTTGGGGGATCCCGGTGGATTCCGCTACCTCCAGCATCCAGAAGGCCAACATCTTCCGCATGTAGGGCTGGATGTCGCGCTGCACGCACTGGAAGTAGGACACGCGCGGGCTGTAGCGCTCCTCCAGGCTCAGCAGGTTCTGCAGCACCCGCCGGTCCCCCAGCAGCTGCGGGTCCCGCGCGGCGCGGGGAGCGCGGGGCGCGGGCTCCACGCACAGCAGCTCCATGGGGAGAGCGCACGAAGGGGAGCGAGGAGGGATTAGGGGGATTCGATCCTTTCCAGCAGCGGGCGGAGCGAGGCGCCGCAGCCACCGCCGGCTCCGCCGCGGGACGCCGGGAACTGGCGGCGCTGCCGCTCCTCCGCGGCCCCCAGCGCGGCCGCGCGCCGAGGGGCGGGCCGCGCCGCGCCGCAGCAATCACAAACAGCAGACCAATCAGAGGCGCACCGAGCGCCGCAGAAGGGGCGTGGCTCCCCAGCGACCAATCAGAGGCGCGAGCGCCAGCGGCGCGCGCGGCGGGACGGGTGCACGTGGGGCGCTGCTGCCATGTTGGGGGGGGACACGGGGACAGCGGGGACACGGCGCGACCCCCGCCAGCACCCGCCGCACATTTCCGCCGCGCCCCCTTTATCTACCCGCAATCCCTGACACTTGAAGTTTTTTTAGCGTTGAGTCCTATAACTTTTTCTTTTTTTTTTATTTTTAAATATTTTTTTCAATTTTTTGGGCGCACTTTTTTTAGGTTTTTTTGTTTGTTTGTTTCTTTTGTTTTTTGGTTTTTTTTTTTGCGGTGGGTTTTTTTTGGTTTGTTTTTTTGTTTTTTGCGTTTTTTTGGCGGGGGAATTGTTTTTTTGTTTTTGGTTGTTGTTTTTTTTTTTTTTTTTTCTTCAAGGCTGTGGAAATAATCAGCTGCGCACATGTTTATTTGGAGCCGCGCCGTGCCGAGCCTGCTGCCTTCCAAAATTCCCCCTGGTGCGGCTCCGTGGCAGATAACAAGCGCGGGGGCTGCCCAGATAAAGCTTTGTCAGCCGAATAATTCACAATTGTTTGGGAACACCTTTGAAAAGTACGAGGCTGCTCGGTCCTCAAAGGAATTTTAAATAGTTTTGCAATTCGGCTTCCCCAGCTGTGGGCTGGGAACTGATCCTGCCCCTCCCAGATCCACTGGAATTCCTGACTGGGAAGCTGCAGACTGGTTTGGGAAGCTGATTTTTGTCACTGGCTACAGGAGCTGCGATTTTGCTGCTGGGAAGTGTCAGAAAAGAGCATTAAAAATATAAAATAAACACCAGATTGTCCACACAAAACTCAGGGAAAGAGAAATGGGAGGTGCAGAAATCCCAGAGCAAAGCCTGAATCCCAAAAATATTCCAAAGTGGGCTCCTCTGACCCGTCCTGCTGGGATATTCCTCGGGAAATAAACTCATTTTTAGGCTAAGGAACAAAAATGTGCCACCACAGCTGCTCCCACACACACAAGTGACACTTCAGTCACTTCCACCTGTGCCACTTTGACACATTTGGTGCTTCTTTGTCATCTGAAGATGACAAAAAAAAATGCCCCAAATTAATAAGTGCAAGTAAGACAAGACCAAAGTCTCTGTTCCGTCAGCTCAGGATTTTTTTGGGGAGTTTTTGGATGAAAACCATCTTTGTGATCAGAGGTTTAAAGGCTCAAAATGTGACATCCACAACATCCTTCCCACTCCTGCCATGGGCAGGTGGCTTTAATTGATGCAATTTAATTATTGCAATTTGTGGCATTAAATTTTTAATTTAAATGCTGCAGAACCGAAGGGAAAACAGGGAGAGAATTCCATCAATTATAACAAGAAGGAATTTTTCTAGGCGAGATCACAACTCCCAAAATTCTCTCTTTTCCTCCCAACTTTCTTTCACCTTAAAAAAAAAAAAAAAGATCTTCCAGCAGGAAATATTTGAGGAATCCATGGGAGAGAGCCCTGTGGATCACTCAGCTGCTTTTAATCCAGGGTGCAGGGGAAGAGAAGGGCCCCAGATCCCAAATTTTGAACAAAAATAGCAGCAAAGGGAAACCACAGCAGTGGCTTTTGAGCCTGCTGGTTTTTTGGAGCTGTGTCTTTGGAAATTGAAAGTTTTAGGAGGTTTTTTGGTTTTTTTTTAATTTTTTTTTTTTTTGTCCCAGACTTGCTGGGTTTCCTCCTGTTGCTGGTGTTTGTGGGGTGGTTGTGGCCCCACGGAGGGGGAAGGGAAGGTTGCACAAGGATGATGACTGGGCAGAAATGGAAGCCACAGGAGCGGGCTGGAAATGCAAAAATTAGAGTGCAGGATCCTAAAAAGCCTAAAGTGAGTGGGTGTGCTGGGGGGGGAAATTCCAGGAAAACCAAATTTTGGTCACTGCTGGCCATAGATAGGCGGCTTCCTGCCTGGGGCAAGGTTAAAAAAGGAAATTCCTTGGGAGGAAAAATGACAAAAGCTTGGTGGTTTCCAGGAGCTGGGCCCGGTGAGGTTGGTCTTTGCTGAATCATAAAATTGGGATTGTTTTGTTGGAATGTTGATGATGAGGGGAAAAGTTCTGAGAGGGCAGCAGGATGTGGGGCTGGTTCTGTGGGCTGGGATGGAGCCTGGTGCCATTTTTCCATGGTTTTGGAATTGTTTGGGGCTGGAAAATTCCTCCAGGATTAAGCTGGGAGCGATCCCCAGCTTGTCACCAGCCAGAGCACTCAGTGCCACATCCAGGAATTCCTTGGATATGGCTGGGAATGGGGAATCCAAACCTCCCTGAGCACTTCCAAGGCCTGACTGCCCTTTCCATGGGAAATTCCTCCTCATTCCATGGGGAGATTCCTCCTGATTCCATTGGGAAATTTTTCCTGATTCTATGAGGAAATTCCTCATGATTTCATGAGAAAATTCCTCCTGGTTCCATAAGGAAATTCCTCCTGATTCCATAAGGAAATTTCTTCTGATTCCATTGGAAATTCCTCCTGATTCCATGAAGAAATTCCTCCTGATTCCATGGAGAATTCCTGCTGATTCTGTGGGGAATTTCTCCTGATTCCATTTTTCTCCTGATTCCATTGAAGAAATTTCTCCTGGTTCCATGGAAATTCCTCCTAATTCCATGATGAAATTCTTTTCCATGAATATTTCAGATTCCATGAAGAAATTCCTTCTGATTCCATTGGAAATTCCTCCTGGTTCCATGGAAATTTCTCCTGGTTCCATGATGAAATTCCTCCTTATTTCATGAAGAAATTCCTGCTGATTCCCTGGGGAAATTCCTGCTGATTCCATAGGGAAATTCTCCCAGATTCCATGGGGAATTTGCTCCTGGTTCCATAAAGAAATTCCTCCTGATTCCATGAATAAATTCCTTCAGATTCCATGAATAAATTCCTTCTGATTCCATGGGGAAATTATTCCTGGTTCAATGGGGAAATTCTTCCCCCTGAAGTTGCTTCCCCTGTATCCAAGAATTGCCATTCCTGGGGTATAAATCCATTTATTCCCAAATTCCTGAACCAGGATTTTTCTAGGGAGAAAGGAGATGGATGTAGGGAAATTCTTGGCTGAAGTGGCTTCCAGAAGAGAGCAAAGAAAAGGTTGGGAAGAGGGAAAACAAGGGAAAAAGGATTTTTGGGACCATGGGCTGAGCCAGTGACTCACTGCAAATAATTTAGGGGGAAAAAAAATAGCAATTTTTTTAAAAAATTGAGAAGTAAAAATTTTAAAAATTCAAATGAAAATGGGCCCTGGCTCTGGAGTGTGAATTTTGGGCCAGATGTGAATCCAGAGGAGCCAACCCAGGTCACCTCAGTGTCGTTTCACCTGATTTTTCTGAGCAGTTTTTGTCTTCATTTATCATTTTTTGCAGCTGTTTGGTGCCTCAGTTCCCTTTTCCTGAGGAAATCTCAAATGAAATCACATTTTCATTGACTCAAACTCGGAACCAGAGCGAGGCAGCCCCAGGTGAACGCTCCCTTCTGTTCCCAAATCTGCATTTTACAACCAGAATTCAGCTGGGGAGAAGATACCAAGAAGGAAAGAAAGGAAGAAAAAAATGTAAAAAAAAGAAATGCAAAGGTGAAACCAGAATTTCAGAAAACAAACTAGGCCTGGAAAGCCCCCGGATGGGACAAATTTAGGTCATTTCAGGGGATTATTTGTGGTCACCAATTATGCAAACAGTGAGAAAAGCACTGCCCTGATGTTTTACATCTAAAATTCAGGTTTTTTTCCACACTCCTGCCCTTGTCCATCCTGCCCTACCCAAGATTCCATGGGTTTGGGTTTGTTTTTTTTTTTAATTTGAGATTGCAGGTTATTTTTTATGTTTTTTTTTTTTTAAATATTTTTGGTTTGATGTGAGGAGCTCGAGGCTCCTCAGCAGAGCAGCACAAAGGGAATTTCCTGGGATTTGCTGGAGGAAGGAGCAGCATTGGGGAAAAGGGTCAGGAAGGGGAAAATCCTTGAAGCTGAGTTCAGATTTGGGATGGGAGGAAACAGAGGCAGGAAAATCGTGGCTGGATGCAGCTTGGGGGAAGGGGGAGAGATGAGTTTAAGCCAGGTTTAAACTCCTGGAAGAATCATGAATCATTCCCAAAGGCAATCCTGAATGAGGTTTCCTAGAAAATAATATTTTTCTTTTAATTTTTCTCCTCGGATAACAATGCCAGGTTCAGCTGCTCCAAACCTCAGCAGGAAAAGCCAAAAGAGAAGTTCCAAAGATCCTGGATCCAAAGTCAGGCTGGCAGGACAAAGGCACTGACCCAGCCCTGTGGCCTTGTCCCTTTGTCCCCAGGCTGTCACATGCCCTGATTCCCTCCAAGGCTTCCAGCAAACTTTCCAAGGGATCACTGAAATCCTGGAATGCTGTGGGTTGGGAGGGATCCCAAAGCTCAGCTCAGCAGGGACACCTCCCACTGCCCCCTGGTGCCCTGTCCAGCCTGGCCTGGGATATTCCCAGGAATTCTCTGGGAATTCCATCCCAGCTCTTCCTCACCCTCACAGGCAAGGATTTATTCCCAATATCCCATCTGAACCAGCACAGGGAATCCTGGAATGGTTTGGGTTGGGAGGGATCATCCAATCCTGTGAGCAGGGACAGCTCCTGCCATCCCAGGCTGCATTTTCTCCTTTTTATCCACTTTATCCATTTTACCCATTTTATAATTTTTATCCATTTTACCCATTTTATCCACTTTACCCATTTTATCCTTTCCATCCATTTTACCCATTTAGGGTCCTCGGTTTAGGGTCCTGGGGGTCACTGAGCTCCCTCAGCCCCAGCACAGGGGGGTGAAGAGCATTTTGCTGTTCCCACTGATTTTAGGGTCCTGGGCTGCCCTGAGCTCCCTCAGCTCCAGGGAAGGAGAGTGAGGTGTCCCCACTTTGAATTTTGGGGTCCTGGGGTCACTGAGCTCCTTCAGCCCCAGGACAGGAGGATGAGGAGCATTTTGCTGTCCCCACTTTGGGTTTTGGGGTCCTGGGGTCACTGAGCTCCTTCAGCCCCAGGGCAGGAGGATGAGGAGCATTTTGCTGTCCCCACTTTGGATTTTGGGGTCCTGGGGCACTCTGAGCTCCCTCAGCCCCAGGACAGGAGGATGAGGAGCATTTTACTGTCCCCACTTTGAATTTTGGGCTCCTGGGGGTCTCTGAGCTCCCTCACCCCCGAGCAGGATACAGAAATCTAGTTTAATTTATTATTTAAACCATACAGAAAGGTTTAAATCCCCAACAAAAGCTCCAAGCTCCAGCAGAGCCAGGAGCAAATTCAGCTTTAAAAAAACCTCCCCTTGTGCTGGCAGCAGCAGGCAGAGGAAGGAGAGGAAGAAGAGGAAGGAGGGGAAGGAGATTTGGGGCTGGGAGTGCTTGAAAGGTTTCCTGGAGACCCCAGCACAGGCCTGGCAATGCTCCCCCAGCCCTGGCAGCCAGAGCTGGCTCAGCCACTTCCTCTGGGGCTGGCACGGGGACAGGGACAGGGACAGAGCTGGGGGGATGTTGGATTTCATGTCAAAGTTTAGGTTGAATATTGTATTAAATTAATAGAAATTAAATTATTATGTTAATAGAGCATTGTATTTTATCTTGTTATATATTATATATTACATTATGATTGCATAGAATTATGTTATATAATATATATTAATAATATAATATAATATAATATAATATAATATAATATAATATAATATAATATAATATAATAATATATAATATAATAATATATAATATAATATAATATAATATAATATAATATAATATAATATAATATAATATAATATAATATAATATAATATAATATAATATAATATATATAATATAATATGATATAATTATATAACAATTATATATATAATTATATATTATATATATTATATATAATATAGTATATATACTATATAGTATATATAATATATAGTATATTATACATGTTGTATTATACTATATTATGTTATACTATATTATTTTATATACATAATCATATTATTATTAATATATATTGTATATTACTATTGTTTGTATATACATTATTATATATATTATTATTGTATACATAATTATATTATTATATGTTATGTGTTATTATATGTAATATTATAATATATTATATATATATATATATTATATATATATAATATATTATTAGAATATATAATAATATATACAATATACAAGATATACAATATTTAATATATACCCAAAATTCATGGGGTGTTTGTCCCAAAACCCCAAATTCACAGTGTTTGTCCCAAAACCCCAAAATTCACAGGGTGTTTTCCTCCAAAACCCCCAAAATTCACAGCATTTTCATCTCCCAGAATCCCCAAATTAACAGGATTTTTTTCTCTCAAAACCCCAAACTTTAAAGGATGTTTGTCTCCAAAAACCCCAAACTTCAGAGGATTTCTGTCCCCCAAAACCCCAAACTTTAAAGGATATTCATCTTCCAAAACCCCAAACTCCACAGGATTTTTTTCCCAAAACCCCCAAAATTCACAGCATGTTCATCTCCCAGAACCCCAAACTTCCAAGATTTTTGTCCCAAAAACCTCAAACTTCACCGGATTTTTGTCCCAAAAACCCCAAACTTCACAGGATTTTTTTCCACCCAAAGGGAAGTAGTTGTTTTTTTCTAGCTGAAATAAATCTGATTTTCTGCCTGTGATTCCCTCTCTCCTTCTTTTCCCTGTGCTTTGTGGAGGAGCAGGGCTCTGAAGGCAAAAATGAGATTTATTTCTATTTATTTTTATTATATTTACAGTGGGACAATCCCACCAGTGTCACCAAACAGGGTGACACTCAGCAGAGCCTCAAATCCTGCTGAGGATTTTTCCACACATGGAAAATCCAGGCAGGTTTTGTGTGGGAACAGGAGCTCAATTTTCCATCCAGGGAAAACAGAAAATCCTTCTTATTTTTTCAGGGATCCACTGCTTGAGATGAATATTCTCCTAATTAATAAACTGAAAATAAGAGATTAATTATATCCTAAGTGATAAATGATGTCCTAAACTATAAATAAGGATTTGAGCTGAACCTCACAGAGCTCTCCTGTGAAAAAGGGTTGGGAAATGCTGCAAGAAACCCCAAATTCCCAATTTTTGCAGCTCTAACCCCCCAAAATCCTGTCTGGGCAGCTGTGCCACATCTGGATGTCACCAGGCCCTGGCAGGTGGCACCTCAGTGTCTAATCCTGCCAGCCCAGCCTGGTGTTAGCAATGCCCTGAGCAATGATAAAGCAAAAAAAGTCTCTTTTTTTTTTTGTTGTTTTTTTTTTTTTTTTTTTTTTGCTTCTGCAGCTCCTGGGTTTCTCAGAATTCAGCTGCCCTGGAAGGAGAAATGAGACAAACAAATGTGTGGGATGATAGAGATGCCAGCAGGGCTTGTCCCTGTCCCTGTCCCTGTCCCCAGGGTATCAGCACCCTGCAGAGGAGAGGGAAGAGCTGCCTGCCCTTCCTGCAGCTCTGCCATAAAACTGCAAGGTTTTATGCAAATCCCATAATTTTCCTCCAGGAAATCCACCTTGAAATAACCTCAGGTACTCAAATTTGCACTTATTTTTCCCTTTTTTTTTTTTTTCCTTTTTTTTTTTTTTTTTATTTTTTTTTTTTTTCTTTTTTTCCTCTTTTTTTCCCTTTTTTTCCCCGGTTTTTTTTTCCTTTTTTCTTTCTTCCCCCCTTTTTTCTTTTTTTCCCCTTTTTTTTTTTTTCCCCCTTTTTTTTCCCCCTTTTTTTTCCTTCCCCCTCCTTTTTTTTTCCTTTTTTTTTTTTTTTTTTTTTTTTTTTCCCTCAGCTCCCTGCCAGGCTGTTGGGAAAGTGATGCCAGGAGCTGGAATTGGTTCAGGACAGGGATTGGGGTGGGGACACATCCAAGTGACCCAAGCAGGGACCAAAAATGTGCCCTGGGAAAGCTTTGCTTGGCTCAGGAACTCCATTTTCCATCCAGGGAAAACAGAATATCCCTCTTTTTTTCAGGGATCCACTGCTTGAAATGAATATTCTCCTAATTAATAAACTGGAAATGAGAGATTAATTCTATTCTAAGTGATAAATGATGTCCTAAGTAATAAAATATAAACAAGGACTCTGCATTTCAACTGAACCCCACAGGGCTCTCCTGTGAAAAAGGATTGGGAAATGCTACAAGAAACCCAAAATTCCTGAGAAATAATGTTGGGAAATGCTGCAAGACACCCCAAATTCCCAATTTTTGCAGCTCTAACCCCCAAAATCCTGCTCTGACTGAGCCAGGAGAGCCCTCAGGGCTGCATACCCAGGATGGCAGCAAGGAGATAACAAGAAATAAAAGAAATAAGAGAAATAAAAGAAATAAAAGAAATAAATAAAAGAAATAATCTGCCCCCACAGATTTCAGGGGAGGGTCCTCACAAATCCTCTCTCAGCTTGATGAGCCCCACAAATTTATTTTTGACCTGCCAGGCACATTCAGAGCGTTCAAAAGTGTTTCTTTACTTCCTGCACAGTGAAAATCGAGCGGGAAAAAAAAAAAAAAAAAAAAAAAAAACCCAAACAAAAAAAGAGATGCTGAGCAACGATCTCTGCTCACCTGCAGGGCCCTGCCGGGTGGCTGCACAGCTGAGAACTCCAGGGGTGCCCCCAGAGAAGTTTTTGCACCCCCAAAATCTCTTGTCAAGCCCACACCTGCAGCCCTGGCGGGCCTGGGCTGCTGAGGATGTGTCTGGGGCAGGTTTTGAGCTCAGCCTGCAAAGCTCAGGGGAGCTGGGGGGGCTCCTGAGCTCAAAGCTGAGCTCTGCAAAGCTGGGCTTACATAGGGTTTAAAAGGGTTTTTTTTGTTTGGTTGGTTTTTTTGTTTTTGGGGTTTTTTTAAAATTTTTTTTTTTCAGGGTTTAAAGGGTTGCAGCAACCCTGCAGCTCTTTGCACTCTGGGTTTGGAGCATCCCAATTGTTGGGGTTGTATCTGGAGCATCCCAAATATTTGGGTTGCAAATTTGCCAGCTTTGATAAAGGATTTGGAGCATATCAGATATTGAGATTGCATCTTTCCTTGCTTTGATAAAGGATTTGGAGCCTCCCAAAAATTGGGATTTCTTTTCCTGCCTTGAGAAAGGGTTTGGAGCATCCCAAAAATTTGGATTGTAACAGGAGCATCCCAAATATTTGGGTTGCATATTTCCCTGCCTGGATAAAGGATTTGGAGCATCCCAAAACTTGGGATTTCTTTCCCTGCCTTGATAAAGGATTTGGAGCACCCCAAAATTTGGGATTGCACCTGGAGCACCCCAAATATTTGGGTTGCATCTTTCCCTTCCTCCAGAAAGGATTTGGAGCACCCCAAATGTTTGGATTGCATCTTTCCCTGCCTCAGTAAAGAGTTTGGAGCATCCCAAATATTTGGGTTGCAAATTTCCCAGCTTTGATAAAGGGTTTGGAGCATCTCAAATATTGGGATTTCTTTTCCTGCCTTGATAAAGGGTTTGGAATATTTTAAATATTTGGATTGCATATTTTCCTGCCTCAATAAAGGGTTTGGAGCATCTCAAATATTGGGATTTCTTTCCCTGCCTTGATTAAAGGTTGAGAACATCCCAAAAATTGGGGTTTCATCTTTCTCTGCTTGAGAATGGATCTGGGATTTCTTTTCCTGCCTTGAGAAAGAGTTTGGAACATTTTAAATATTTGGATTGCATATTTTCCTGCCTCAGTAAAGAGTTTGGAACATCCCAAATATTGGGATTTCATCTTTCCCTGCCTGGATAAAGCCACAGCACTCGGGACAAGTGACCCACACACGTCCCCTCCTCAAATTCAGGCTGGCTCTGTCCTCTGCAGGATGAGAGCAAAGTAGAAATAAAGATGAGATGAAGAATTTGGGGAAATCTCTGCAGAATCTGAGACTTTTGGGGGGTATTTCCAACAGGCTCTGCCTGGAATGGGATTAAAGGCTTCAAACAGCAAAAAAAAAAAAAAAAAGGGCAAAGCTCCCATTTTGATTTATTTATTTTTAGGATCAGGTTGGAAACACAAGCAGGGCTGGTTTGGAAGGTGCTTTCCATCAGCCTGGAGTCCATCTGGGCTCTGCTCCCATGGAAACCTGAGCTTGGAACAGCCTTTTTCCAAAGGGAAAAAAAAAAAAAAATCTTTGGAAGAGGAAAAAAAACAACAAAAAGTGCACAAAACTCCTGGGTTAGAGCCTGCAGATGCACATCCATGAAGGAGGGATCTGCTGGAGCCAGGAAATGCTTCCCAGAAGGAGGAAAAATTCTGGATGGAGCAAATTCCAAAAGGGAAAATTCAGGATGGAGCAAATTCTAAAAGGAAAATTCAGGATGGAGCAAATTCCAAAAGGAAAATTCAGAATGGAGCAAATTCTAAAAGGAAAATTCAGGATGGAGCAAATTCTAAAAGGAAAATTCAGGATGGAGCAAATTCCAAAAGGAAAATTCAGGATGGAGCAAATTCCAAAGGAAAAATTCAGGATGGAGCAAATTCTAAAAGGAAAATTCAGGATGGAGCAAATTCCAAAAGGGAAAATTCAGGATGGAGCAAATTCCAAGGGGAAGTTGCTCCTCACCTCTCCTGATGCTGATCCAGGTGGCTCCAAGCTCAAAATATTTTGATTTTGGAGGTCTCATCCCCTGGAAATTCCAAGCACAAAGTGTTGGTTTGTTGGTTTTTTCCATCAGGAATTTGGCACAAGGAATTCAGGCCTTGTTTGGGGGCTGATGTTAAAAAAAAAAAAAAAAAAAAAAAAAAAAGGAACAAAATATTTAAAATATTTGAATTTTGAGGTTGTTCCCTGCCCTAAATATTCCCATTTTTTTTCCAAACTGTGGCTCCTGCTCTGCCACACCCAAGAAGCTGCAAGGAGGAGGAAAGGGCCCCCTGCACCCTCCAACTTCTGCTCTCACATAGGAAGTCGATAAAAACCTCACTTGGTTGCAAAAAACAAAATCAGATTTCAAAAGAGTCTCTCAGCAGCTCTGGATTAACCCTTTCCAGCCTTGCCAGAGGGTCCAGTTGGGGGTGACACCAAATCCTTTGGTCCCTTTGCTCAGCTCTTTGGGTTGTTTTTTTTTTGTTTTTGTTTTTGGGTTTTTTTTGGGTTTTTTTTTGTTTTTTTGTGTTTTTTTGTTTGTTTGTTTGTTTTTTGTTGGGTTTTTTTGTTTGTTTGGTTGGTTTTTTGTTTTTTTTTTGTTTGTTTTTTTTTTTTTTGGGGGTTTTTTTTGTATTTTAATTTTTTTTTTTACATTTTGGTTGGTTGGTTTTTGGGTTTTTGTTTTGTCTTTTTTTTTTTTGTTTTGTTTTGTTTGTTTGTTTATGTTCTATTTTCATGTGGATTTTATTTTGGGATTTCTCACCTCTCCCATCTGCTCTTATCCACAACCAGGAAGGTTTGGGAAAGCTCCATTAAAATGTTCACTCACACCAAAAAGTGAGCAGAAAAGGGAGGAAAAACCAGTGGGAATTTGGCTGGAAAAACTCATTTTCCTGTCAGCAAAATTGGCTCCAGCTGGGCAGATCCAGCTCCTTGGTGGATCCCAGTTCTGGATTCCAACCCCAAAATCCTCATTCCCGCAGCAAAACCAAGTTTTGTGTCTTTTCCACCCATTCTGGGAATGATTCCTGCAGCAGTGACCCAAAGATCTGTGTCCTGACAGACTGGGAGGGAATGCACTGATCCCTGTCCACTGGGATCCACTCATGGATCCATGGGATTCACTGTTCTGTGGGATCATGGATCCATGGGATTCACTCTCTGTGGGACACTGATTCTTGGGTTTCACTGATCCATGAAATCCACTGATCTCTGGGATCCACAGATCCATGGAATCCACTGATCCATGGAATCCACTGATCTCTAGGATCCACTGATCCATGGGATCCACTGATCCGTGGGAATCTCCTGGTCTGCAGGAATCCACAGATCCATGGAATCCACAGATCTCTGGGATCCACAGATCCATGGAATCCACTGATCCATGGAGTCCACTGATCCCTGGGATCCACTGATCCATGGGATCCACTGATCTGTGGAAATCTCCGGGTCTGCAGGAATCCACTGATCCACGGGATCCACTGATCTCTGGGATCCACAGATCCGTGGAATCCACTGATCCATGGAGATACACAGATCTCTGGGATCCACAGATCCATGGAATCCACTGATCCATGGAATCCACTGATCTCTGGGATCCACTGATCCGTGGGAATCTCCGGGTCTGCAAGAATCCGCTGATCCATGGAATCAACGGATCCATGGGATTCACTGATCAATGGGAATGCACTGATCCACAGGAATCCACTAATTTATGGGAATCCACTGATGCATGGAATCCATGGATCAATGGGATGCACTGATCTGTGGAATCCACAGATCCATGGGATGCACAGAAACATAGAATCCACTGATCATTGGAATCCACTGATCCATGGAATTAACGGATCCATGGACTCCACCGATCCATGGAATCCATGGAGCCATGGGATCCACTGATCCATGGGATCCCCTGGCCCATGGGATCTTTGTCATTGTCACCCCTCCTGCCTGTTGACCCCTCCTGCCTGTCACCCACTGCTTGTCACCCCATTTGTCACTGTCACATTGTCACCCTGTTTGTCATTGTCGCCCCCTGCCTGTCACCCCCCGTTTGTCACTGTCACATTGTCACCCCATTTGTTATTGTCACCCCCTCCTGCCTGTCACCCCCTGCTTGTCACCCTCTGCATGTGACTCCCTGCTTGTCACCCCCTGCCTGTCACCCCTGCTTGTCATTGTCACATTGTCACCCGGTTTATCATTGTCACCCCCTGTCTGTCACCCCCTGCTTGTCATTGCCACATTGTCACCGGGTTTATCATTGTCACCCCCTGTCTGTCACCCCCTGCTTGTCATTGTCACATTGTCACCCAGTTTATCATTGTTACCCCCTGTCTGTCACCCTCTGTTTGTCACTGTCACATTGTCACCCTGTTTGTTATTATCACCCCATCCTGCCCGTCACCTCGTTTGTCACCCCCTGCCTGTCACCCCCTGTTTATCATTGTCACCCCCTGCCTCTCCCCCCGTGATTGTCACTGTCACACTGTCACCCTGTTTGTCATTGTCACCCCTTCCCCTCCTCTCTGGCTGTGATTACATCGGGCCACCAACTCCAACCGCCGCCGCCAGATGTGGGGCCCTCATTGTCACAGCAGAAAGGCAAACAGCCCCAAGTGACACGGGGTGACAGGAGGTGACAGTTGTGTGCACGTGAAGCGTGGCCTGTCACCCCCCCCCGGGTGCCCCCAAGCCACAGGATCTTTGCTGGGCCCGTGGGAAATCGTTTTATCAACATTTGAATATTTCCCCCCAAAACCCGGCTCTGGGGGTGAGGCTGAGGAAAGTTCCTTATCCCGCTAAAATCAGGGAAAAACTCGGAATTCCTGAGCCTTTTCCAGCTAAAACCCCTCTGCTCTTCCCCAAACCCATGGGGATATAAAATCATTTATAATTTTAAATATAATTATAATTATAAATATAAATATAATATCATTTTCCCTCCCTGCCCAACTGGAGCATGGAAAACCCACTCAGATAATTTTTTGGATGGAATTCCTCCCACCCAACCCAAGGGACACATCCTGAGGGAAATTTTGTCCAGGGATGTGACCCAGGATGAAGATTTTCGATTCATTTTTTCTTTCACTTATTTTTCCCTCTTCAAAACTGCATTTCCTGGGAGAGAAGGATCCCAGCTCTCCCCAATCCCAAGGGGGGACCCTCAAAATTCCCAGGGAGCTGCACAAGAGGGATGAGTGGAGCCAAGAAATTTCCAGAGGAAATGATGGAGAATTCTGGGAATTCCTGCAGCTGAGAGAGGAAGAGCTGGAGCTGGGAGGGAGGGACACGACCTCTGTCCCCAGGGCAGGGAGGTGACAGCACCAGCACAGGACCTATCGTGGCTTCCCAGCTGCTGCAGCTCCAGCCTGGGGCTCTCGGGACTGCCACCCTTGGGGACTTTATCAGGGACTGTCCCCTTCCCTTTGTGGCTGCCATCCATGGGGACTTTATCAGGGATTGTCCCCTCATTTGTGGCTGCCAAATTTGGGGACTTTATCAGGGATTGTCCCCTCCTTTGGGGCTGCAAAATTTGGGGACTTTATCGGGCACTGTCCCCTCCTTAGGGGCTGCCACTCATGGGGACTTTATCAGGGATTGTCCCCTTCCCTTAGGGGCTGCCACCACTGGGGACTTTATCAGGGATTGTCCCCTCTTCTGGGGCTGCAAAATTTGGGGACTTTATCAGGGATTGTCCCCTTCTCTTTGTGGCTGCCATCCATGGGGACTTTATCAGGGATTGTCCCCTCCTCTGGGGCTGCAAAATTTGGGGACTTTATCGGGCACTGTCCCCTCCTTAGGGGCTGCCATCCATGGGGACTTTATCAGGGACTGTCCCCTCCTGTCCTGCCCCACTCCTGACTCTTGATTTCCAAAAAGGGCGGGAGTTGTCCCAGAATCAGCAGCACATCCTGAGCAGCTGCTGCCACCCCCTATCTCTGCCTCACCCCTTGGTGGCTCCTTGTGGCTTCTGAAGTCCCCAGAGACACCAAAGTGTCTTGCCAGGCTGGTGGGGAGGGGTGGCAGGACCCCAAAAAGGCTGCAGGGGTTTGGTGGGTTCAGTTCTGGGTGGGAAGAGATGAGAAGATGATTTTTAGGGACACTGCTCCTTCTGCATGTCAAGAAAATCCATCAAAAAAACCTTTTTTTTTTTTTTTTTTTTTTTTTTTTTTTGAGGAAAAAAAAAAAAAGTCCTTGAAAGAAACCCAGTGTTATTCAAGTGATTTAAGAAACCTCCCTTTCCCACCAGCCTTTTGCAGGATTTCTTCCCAAAATGCCTCCTCTTTCCCTGAAGATCCTTTTTTTTTTTTTTTTTTTTTTTTTTTTTGAGCACAGATGAATAAACCCCAGGCTTTGTTCTTAGCAAAGATCCTTTATCAGCTCCTTGCCCTGATAGCACCAATTTTTATTTCATCTCCAAATGGAGATGGGGAACTGATCTGATCAAACAAGAACCAGCCCAAACCCGAGCTCTAAACTCAGCTTGAGCTGCTGAGAGGCTCCAGTGAGTTCACACAACTTCCTGCATTTCATCCATCCCCGTTCCCTCTGTACATCCAGGATCCCACTGGGAAGAAAAAAAGGGACTTTTCATCATCCTCCAGGCTTGGATTTAGGGATTTTCTCAGAGTGAAGCAGCAGTAGCTTAAAATGACAGCTTTAATGAGCAAGAGAAGGTGACAAAAATCGCTGTCACCTCTGTTATTGTCACCTGTCCTGCTCTGACAGACAAACCCTGCTGGTGCTTCAGCTCTTTCCCCTAAAAGCAGTTTAAAACCAACTCATTTCAGGTCCTAAGAGCCCCAAGGCTCCTGTTCCAGTCAGGGAATCCCAGGAGCAGAGTTTGTCCCACATCCCACTGTGGGAAGCATCTCCAAACTCCCTCAGCCCGGCCTGGGGGGATTTTGGCACCACCACGGCTCAGAATTTCCCAGAATTTCCCAGAATTTCCCAGAATTTCCCAAACTTTCCCATTGGCTCTGAACAGGCTGGGATCCTGCAGGAATGGCTCTGGATGCTCCATCCCAGTGGGAATTTGAGCAGAGCTGCCCAGAGCCCATCCCATGGATCCCATCCCATGGATCCCATCCCATGGATCCCATCCCATAGATCCCATCCCATGGATCCCCATCCCATGGATCCCCATTCCATGGATCCCATCCCATGGATCCCATCCCATGGATTCCATTCCATAGATCCCATCCCATCCCATGGATCCCATCCCATGGATTCCATTCCATAGATCCCATCCCATCCCATGGATCCCATCCCACGGATCCCATCCCACAGATCCCATCCCACCCCAGGATTCCTCCCCCCACCCAGCCCTGAGCAGGCACACCCCTGCCTGTGGTTTCCTGTGGGGTTTTGTCACCCCAGTGTGGCTGCTCCAGGGCCAGGATGTCACCCTGAGGGGCCACCAAGGCCACCCCCAGCCAGGCACGGTGACACCCCCGTGTCCCACTGCCCCTGCCAGCCCCCAGCTCTGCTCCCTGGAAAAATCCAGGCCATGCATTCCAACCTGGAATGGGCTCCTGGCCTTGGCAGGGCGTGGATACAGGGCTCAGAAAATGGGGATAATTCTGGGATTGCTGCAGTTCGAGGTCGTGTTTGCACCTGCCTGGTCAAGGATGAGCTGGAAAAGGATTCCAGAAGGTTCTGGGGAGAATCCACACCAGGAATGAGGCAGAGGATTCGTGTGCCCATTCCCAGAGTCCCTCCAGGGAGTTTTTAGGATCCCTTAAAGGAATCCATGCCAGAAATGAGGCAGAGGATCCATGTCCCCCTTCCCAGAGCTTCTCCAGGCAGTTTTTAGGATCTCTTAGTCCCAGAGCCTCTCCAGGGAGTTTTTAGGATCCCTTAAAGGAATCCATGGCAGGAACGAAGCCTCTCTCCTGTCCCTGCTCCCAGAGTCCCTCCAGGCAGTTTTTAGGATCCCTTAACCCCAGTCTCTCCGTGCTGGTGATGTGGTTTCTGCATGAAGTGCCTCAGAAATGAGAATATCTCGGTGCCACCGTGCCCTCTGCTGGCAGCGGGGCTGGGACCAGGAAATCCTGGGGAAGAGGAGGGAACCAACCCCAGCAGCTCCATCCTTTTATCCAGCACAGGGCCAGGAGATTCAGCAGCTCCAGGCTTTCCTCTGAAAAATTCCCCACTGGAATTCGCACCCTCAGGGGTTGTTTTGCATCCTGGAAACTTTTCCCCACTCTCTGTGCCTTTGGGAAAATGGAATTTAAATTCCCAATGGGAGCACTCATGAAATGGGGATGGACACAAGGTGCCAGCAAGTTTTTGTTTCCAAATTCTGTCCCTTTCAAAATGGATTCGTGGAGTTATAAAATCATGGAATTGTTGAGGTTGGAAAATCCCCCTGGGATCATCGAGTCCAAGCTGGGTCTGATCCCCACCCTGAGCACTCAGTGTCACCCCGGGTGCCACCCCCAGGGCTGGGCACCCCAAACCCCCCTGGGCAGCCCCTGCCAACCTTTTCCATGAGGAAATTCCACCCTGAGCCTCCCCTGGCCCAGCCTGAGCCGTTCCCTCTCCTCCTGTCCCTGTTCCCTGGGATGAGATCCCAAATCCCTCCCAGCTCTGTGCTCCTGTCCTGTGCAGAACCAGAAATTCCTCCTGAGCCTCCTTTTCTCCAGGTTGAGCCCCTTCCCCTTCCCCTCAGGATCCTCCAAACCCTCCCCAGCTCCTTCAGGATTTTCCAAAACCCTTCCCTGCTCTGTTCCCTTCCCTGGACACTCTCCAGCCCCTCAATGTCCCTCTTGCCATAAGGGCCTGAAGTTTTTAGGATCCCATAATCTCAGAGTCCCCCCAGGCAGATTTTAGGATCCCTTTAGGGAATCCATGCCAGGAATGAGGCAGAGGATTCATGTCCCCATTCCCAGAGTCTCTCCAGGGAGTTTTTAGGATCTGTTTGGGGAATCCATGCCAGGAATGAGACCTCTCTCATGTCCCCATCCCCAGACACAGAATTCCAGGTGCCTCAGGAGCTCCCAGTGCCATTCCTGGAAATTCAGAGCCCCTGGGAGTGTCCAAGGCCAGTTTGGGATATGGGAGGTGTCCCTGCCATGGAGCTTTAAGGTCCTTTCCCACCCAAACCAGGCTGGGGTTGGTTGTTTCCATGTCCCCCATGTCCTGAGCCCACACTGGGCTGACCCTCATGTCCCCCCCACACACAGAGCCCTGCTCAGGTGACAAAGTGACAGAACACCGGGGAATTCCCACAGGGATCCAACATTCCACATCCTTGGCACAACCCTGAGCACACCAGGCAGGAGATGTCACACACTGAAACCACTTTGCCTCCTACCTTTGCTGCTCCAGAAGTTTCCTTCTCTTCAGTTTGGAACAATCCAGCTCCAGCTCCCTGTGCCCCCTCATTTTTCTGCTTTCCCAGGAATTTTGCTGCTCCTGCAGGTGAAACCAGCAGCGTGTGGGAGCTGTGTTCCCATCCAGCACCAAAACTTTGAATTCCCAGCATGGCAGCTGTTGTTTACAACCCTTTCCCCCTTTCTCTGACACTCAGCAATTGGTTCTTAGAGGTTCTGCCTGCCCCACACGTGAGCCCGAGCAGGAAGCCAAGGCTGGGAGCTGCAGCCTGGTGGTTTCCTGTTCTGTCCTCCCCGAACACCTTGGGGACAGCTCAGGGTACAACAGGAAACCCTCCAGGTTCCCATGGTTACGGGGTTTTTTGAGTGGTTTTAGTAAATGATTTCCAAGTGGGAACGCAGTGCTGTGATAGGAGGTTTGAGTCTGGGCTCGTTGCAAAATGTGGGATAAATCATGATTATCTCAAATCAGGATGTTCTTCGAGTGTGGGAGAAACAGGACTTTTGGACAGTAAATTAATATGAAGAACTAATATGTAGAAGTTGATTTATTGTTTATTTTTCAGCTTTAATTATACATTTTAAGATTACTGTTTACAGGATTACACATTTTTTGATTGGTGCTTTTATGCTGTTCATGTGCTTTGCATGAGTCTTTCAGGTACGATGATTGGTGGCTGTTTAGAACTTTACTGTTTACTTTTATTTTTACTTTATTTTTTATTTTACTTTTTACTTTTATTTCATTTTCATTTTACTTTTTATTTTTTAAATTTCCTTATTTTGTTTTCTAGCTCTTTCTTTCTTGATTTAGCACGATTTATGTTTTAGTGGCTTCAAGGGTTTTAACACATTGCAGAAAAAACACTTAAAAATGGTTTATTTTGTGCACTTGTTATAAACACTGGTTTAAATTAAGAAATAGACAGAAAAACAGCTAAATGTGTGAAGAAACAGCAAAATTAAATCTCATCTCCAACCCCTCGGCATCCAGATGTGCAGGGGAGATGGGATGGGCGGATACAGCTGTTGCCCCTCCTTCGCACTACAATTCCCACAATGCTCCGCGCCACGCTCCAGCTGCCTACAACTCCCATGATGCCCCGCGCTCCCGCCCGCCGCGCCGCCGCACGTGGCGCATGCGGACAGCTCCATATGGCTCCAAGATGGCTGACACAGCGTCCGGGGGCTCCGGCACGGTAATGGCGCCTAATCCCCGGGCGCGGGGCCGCGAGGCGGGGCCGCGGCGGGGCCGGGCTGGGCGGCAGCCCCCGATCCCATCCCGGGCGCGGAGGAGGCCGCGGCCAGGCCGCGGAGCGCGGGGGCGGCGGGCGGAGGAGGAGGCGCTGATTGGCTGCAGGGCCTGAGGGGAGGCGGGGTTTGATTGGCTGAGGATGGGGCGCTCCAATTGGCTGGCAGGGGACGGGGCGGGGCTTGTGGCGGGGGCCTTAAAGGGGCCGCGTCCTAAAAGTGTCTGGGGAGGTTCTATAAAGGCAAGTGTGTAAATATATCTATATACATCTACATCTATATAAATATATATATATATATATATATATATACACGTGCCCAGGTGTGTATATGAGTGTATAGGATGCATGTGTGTGTGTAGCTGTGTTCCTGCTCTGTGACCCTTCCCATTACTGCTCCCAAACCTTTTCCAGTCCTTGCTCCATGTCCCTTCCACCTGCTCCCAGACCCTTCCCAATCCCTGTCCCACATCCTTCCCAATCCCTGCTCTCAGACCCTTCTACCTGCTCCCACACCCTTCCCATTATCTGGTCCCAGACTCTTCCCATTCCCTGCTCCATGTTCCTTCCACCTGCTCCTTCCCAGCCCTTCTCCCAAATCCTTCCCAGTTCCTCTCCCAACCCTTCCCAGTCCTTGCTCCCAGACCCTTCCACCTGCTTCCACACCCTTCCCATTATTTGCTCCCTGACCCTTCCCATTCCCTGCTCCCAAGCCCTTCCATTACCTGCCCCCTGCTGTCTCCCATCCCATAGATCCCATCCCATAGATCCCATCCCATGCCATCCCATGGATCCCATCCCATGGATCCCATCTCATCCCATCTCATTGCATGGATTGCATCTCATCCCGTGGATCCCATTCCACAGATCCCACCCCATCCTATCCCATGGATCCCATCTCATCTGATCCCATCTGATCCCATTCCATGCATCCTATCCTATGGATCCCATCCCATCCCATCCCGTCCCATCCTGTCCTGTCCTAACCTATCCTATGGATCCCATCCCATCCTATCCCCTGGATCCCATTCAATGGATCCTTTCCCATCCCATCCTTTCCCATCCCATGGATCCCATTCTGTGGATCCCACCCCATCCTATCCCATGGATCCCATTCCATCCCATCCCATGGATCACATACCATCTGATCCCGTCTGATCCCATTCCATGGATCCTATCCCATGGTGTCATCACATGGATCCCATCCCACCCTGTCCCATGGATCCCATCCCATGGATCCCATCACATCCCATTCCATAGATCCTATCCCATGGTCTCATCACATAGATCCCATCCCGCCCTGTCCCATGGATCCCATCCCATCCCAATGATCCCATCCCAGTGATCCCATCCCATCCCATCCCATCCCATGATGCCATCCCATCCCAATGATCCCATCCCATCCCATGATCCCATCCCAATGATCCCATCCCATCCCAATGATCCCATCCCAATGATCCCATCCATCCCAATGATCCCATCCCAATGATCCCATCCCATCCCATCCCATCCCATCCCATCCCATCCCATCCCATCCCATCCCATCCCATGATCCCATCCATCCCAATGATCCCATCCCATCCCAATGATCCCATCCCAATGATCCCATCCCATCCCATCCCATCCCATCCCATCCCATCCCATCCCATCCCATCCCATCCCATCATCCCATCCCATCCCAATGATCCCGTCCCAATGATCCCATCCCATCCCATCCCCTCCCACCCCACCCCATCCCTCTCCCCTCTCTGGGTGCCCTGTCTGTGCTGTCCCTGCTGACGTGTCCCCGTGGCAGCGCTCTGGCAGCAAGCAGCCCGGCACCCCGGCTGACAATTACCAGCTGGCGCGGCGCCGCACGCTGCAGGTGGTGGTGAGCTCGCTGCTCACCGAGGCCGGCTTCGAGAGCGCCGAGAGGGCGGCGGTGGAGACGCTCACCGAGATGATCCAGAGCTGTGAGTGCCCTGCCCGGGAATGGGGCCGGAGGGGTCTGGGGAATGACCGAGGGGTCACACGGCTGCCTGTGAAATGGGGATTGGGAATGGTGGCTTGGAAACGCCAGGGATCCCAGCCATGGATCCCTTCCCAGCCATGGATCCCTTCCTGTGGATCCCTTCCCATGGATCCCAGCCATGGATCCCTTCCCAGCCATGGATCCCTTCCTGTGGATCCCTTCCCATGGATCCCTTCCCATGGATCCCTTCCCATGGATCCCTTCCTATGGATCCCTTCCCATGGATCCCTTCCCATGGATCCCTTCCTATGGATCCCTTCCCATGGATCCCTTCCCATGGATCCCTTCCCATCCGTGGATCCCTTCCTGTGCATCCCTTCCTATGGATCCCTTCCCATGGATCCCTTCCCATGGATACCTTCCTATGGATCCCATGCCATGGATCCCCTGCCAAGGATCCCTTCCCATCCATGGATCCCTTCCCATGGATCCCTTCCCATGGATCCCTTCCTATGGATCCCTTCCCATGGATCCCACCCCATGGATCCCACCCCATCCCATGGATCCCATCCATGGATCCCATCCATGGATCCCATCCCATGGATCCCTTCCAATGGATCTCATCCCATGGATCCCATCCCATGGATCTCATCCCATGGATCCCTTCCAATGGATCCCATCCCATGGATGCCATCCTATGGATCCCATCCAATGGATCCCATCTCATGGATCCCATCCAATGGATCCCATCCCATCCCATCCCATCCCATCCCATCCCATCCCATCCCATCCCATCCCATCCCATCCCATCCCATCCCATCCCATTTGACATTCCCATTGCCATGGAATAGGACAGATACTGTTGAGAGAGAAATGGAGCTGGAAGAATGTTCCAAGGGATGGCCTTGAAATAAGAGTAGTGTGAAGAATGAGATTCACTTTTTTGGTAGATTTTTAAAAGTTTAATAAAAGGCAATAAGAGATAAGCAATAAAGTAAAAGGTTATAGCATTTATCTATTAGTTTAACATTTAGTGTGAAAAATGAAGTTCACTTTTTTGGTAGATTTTGAAGCTCCACATATTGGTAGAATAAAGAGAAACAGCAAAATTCCAGAGAACCAACAAACTTCCAGAGAAACCAACAAAATTCCAAAGAAACAACAAACTTCCAAAGAAACAACAAACTTCCAAAGAAACAACAAAATTCCAAAGAAACAACAAAATTCCAGAGAAACAACAAAATTCCAGATATTTGCTTCGTGAACTCCCTCTTGGAGCAGCTCTGCTGCTTCCCCTGTGGGTGTTGATGAAAAATTCAGCTCCAGATTGTTTTGATATCAAGAAATCATAATTTCTGGATTTATTATTCATGTTTTAGCTGCAGATTTACCTTTTGCCTTCGTGGCAAACACTGATTTTTTTTTTTTTTAATCCTTAACATCCCCACGCTAAAATTTTAAACACACATCTTTCAAAATGCTCCATTCCAGGGGTTGTTTTGAATCTGTTAAAAATTCCCATGCCTGGAGCTGACACAGGCAGTGTGAGGATTAAATCTGAGGTTGGTTTTATCTGCAGATATTTCAGAAATTGGGAGGAGTGCCAAGTCCTACTGTGAGCACACGGCCAGGACCCAGCCCACGCTCTCGGACATCGTGGTGACCCTGGTGGAAATGGGTCAGCAGCTCCCTCTTCCTCCTCTTCCCACTCTGGGATTGGGAAATTTGCCCCCCAAAAATTTGGGATTTGAGCAGAGCCACATGCAGCTCATGGTTTGCCATGATCCTTCCAATTTTCTGCCCCCGTTATCCATCCCATTATCCATTCCCTACCCGTCCAATTATTGTTTAATTTGGGAAAAATCCCTTTATTTACTCCTTACCCATCCAATTCTTGTTTAATTTGGGAAAAATCCCTTTATCTACTCCTTACCCATCCAATTCTTGGTTAATTTGGGAAAAATCCTTTATCCACTCCTTACCCATCCAATTCTTGTTTAATTTGGGAAAAATCCCTTTATTTACTCCTTACCCATCCAATTCTTGTTTAATTTGGGAAAAATCCCTTTATCCACTCCTACCCATCCAATTATTGTTTAATTTGGGAAAAATTCTGGGGAGAGGGGGATTCTGACAGGATGAACTCCTGGAGTGATTGCTGTTTTCCTCTTTTGTGTTGCAGGGTTCAATGTGGAAACCCTTCCTGCCTATGCCAAGCGTTCCCAGAGGATGGTGATCACTGCCCGTACGTGGGGAGCCTTTCCTGCCTTTCCTACCCTGCAATTCCCCTCTGCTGCTTTCCAGAGAGCTCCTGATGAGCTTTTTGTGGGATAATCCTGACAATTTGGGGTTCCTGTAGTGACACCAGCAGAGGTGAAGGGACTTGGGTCACTCAGGAGAACCCTCAGGGGGTTTTGTTTGCAGGACTTTTCTCTGCTGGGATGCCAATCCCAAGGTCATCCCAGGGTCAGGGATGGGGTCACAGCTCTGGGGAGAGCCTGGGTTGGAATATTCCTGATTTTTCCCTGATTCCCACTGCAGCTCCAGTGACAAACCAGCCTGTGACCCCCAAAGCCCTGACAGCTGGGCAGAACAAGCCTCATCCACCCCACATCCCTGGCCACTTCCCAGAGTTCCCAGATCCTCACACGTACATCAAGACACCAGTGAGTGAAAACAACATTTTTATGCTGTTTGGGGTCTGTTTGAGTTCCAGGAGTGGGGTGGTTTTACTGCAGTGCTGCTGAGATTGATTTATCCAGAAATCAGCCAGAATCCCTGGATTTCTGTCTGATTTTTCTGCTGGTTGGGATCTGTTTGGATGCAGAACCCCAGGAATGGTGATTTTTTACTGCAGTGCTGGTGCTATTTATCCCAAGTGTTGTTTTTCCTGGCTTAGGATATTCCTTGTTTGTGGGATGTGCACATCCCTTGGGATGGGATCCTCCCCTTTACCTGCTCCCAGACCATTCCCAGTTCAGGATCCCCTCCCAGTTCAGGATCCCCTCCCAGTTCAGAATCCCCTCCCAGTTCAGGATCCCTTCCCCATTCCATTGTCCACACCCAGACCCTTCCCAGTTTAGGATCACTTCCCTGTTCAGGATCCCCTCCCAGTTTAGGATCCCTTCCCAGTTCATGATCCCTAGCCCATCCCATTATCCATTTTTTGGCCCATCCCATTATCCATTCCCAGACCCTTCCCAGTTCAGGATCCCTTCCCAGTTCAGGATCCCTTCCCAGTTCAGGATCCTTGGCCCATCCCATTACCCATGTTTTGGCCCATCCCATTACCTTCTCCCAGATCATTCCCAGTTCAGAATCCCTTCCCAGTTCAGGATCCCCTCCCAGTTCAGTATCCCCTCCAAGTTCAGGATCCCTTCTCCATCCCATTATCCTCTCTTAGACCATTCCCAGTTCAGAATCCCTTCCCAGTTCAGGATCCCCTCCCAGTTCAAGATCCCTTCTCCGTCCCATTATCCTCTCTTAGACCTTTCCCAGTTCAGGATCCCTTCCCAGTTCAGAATCCCTTCCCCATCCCATTATCCGCCCCCACACCACTCCCAGCACAGCATCCCTGGGCATTTCTGCCTGCTGCACCCCTGTAACTCCCCAAATCCCCGTGGATCCTGAAGAGCAGAGCCTGCAGCTCCTCCATCCCTGTGATATTTGGAACTGGAGCTGTTCCCATCCCATTATCCCATCCCATCCCATCCCATCCCATCCCATCCCATCCCATCCCATCCCATCCCATCCCATCCCATCCCATCCCATCCCATCCCATCCCATCCCATCCCATCCCATTATCCCATCCCATCCCATCCCATCCCATCCCATCCCATCCCATCCCATCCCATCCCATCCCATTATCCCATCCCATCCCATCCCATCCCATTATCCCATTATCCCATTATCCCATGATCCCATGATCCCATTGTCCCACCCCAATGCTCCCATCCCTTGCAGACGTACCGGGAGCCCGTCTCCGATTACCAGGTGCTGCGGGAGAAGGCGGCGTCGCAGCGCCGGGACGTGGAGAGAGCCCTCACCCGCTTCATGGCCAAGACAGGAGAGACCCAGAGCCTCTTCAAGGATGATGTCAGCACCTTCCCACGTCAGTCAGGCCAGGATTTGCATCCTGGCAGGGTTTGGGGATTGTCCTGGGTGTGGGGTTTGTTATCCCTGGGGTTTGGGGATTGTGTGTGGGGTTTGTTATCCCTGGGGTTTGGGGATTGTCCTGGGTGTGGGGTTTGTTATCCCTGGGGTTTGGGGATTGTGTGGGGGTTTGTTATCCCTGGGGTTTGGGGATTGTCCTGGGTGTGGGGTTTGTTATCCCTGGGGTTTGGGGATTGTCCCATGCCTGGGGTTTGTTATCCCTGGGGTTTGGGGATTGTCCTGGGTGTGGGGTTTGTTATCCCTGGGGTTTGGGGATTGTCCTGGGTGTGGGGTTTGTTATCCCTGGGGTTTGGGGATTGTGTCGGGGGTTTGTTATCCCTGGGGTTTGGGGATTGTCCTGGGTGTAGGGTTTGTTATCCCTGGGCTTTGGGGATTGTCCTGGGTGTGGTTTTTGCCAAAGCAGCTCCTGAGCTCCCCAAGGCTTGCTTTTTTCTCCTAAATCCAAATCTTCTCCCAATCCTGGCTCCACCCCCATCAAGGAATTTGTTCTCCTGACATTTTCCTGCTGCTGGGAATTTTCCTGTCTCCCTGCCTGCAGAGCAGTGATGAGAATTCCCAAGGCTCACTGGCAGCACAGCTTCACTGGAGAGGAACCCAACTTCCCAGATAATTGGGATTTCATGGTGGAGCTCAGGAGGCATTTTCTGTGTTGGAACACTGCTGTGTCCTTGACTGGAAACAAAAAGATTCAGAAAATTGGGGAGTAGAGCCTGCCATCTTTGAGGATTTGGATTTGGAGAACACAGGGGCTGGAGCTGTGGAACACATGGATTGGATTGGGATTTAGATTTGGATTTGGATTTGGATTTGGATTTGGAGGACACAGGAGCTGGAGCTGTGGGACACAGGGACTGGATTTGGATTTGGATTTAGATTTGGATTTGGATTGGATTTGGATTTGGATTTAGATTTGGAGGACACAGGGCCTGGAGCTATGGGACACAGGGATTTCCTTCCTAATCCTTGGGAAAAATAAATGTGTCCAAACCCAGAACCAGCAAAATGCTTGATCTCTATAACTTTTGTCCTTAATTTCTGAGGGGAGGAATTTCTCCCAGCCTCCTGACTGTGTCTCCTCTTTTCCCTGATGCCAGTGATTGCTGCCAGGCCTTTCACTGTGCCCTACCTGACAGCTCTGCTCCCCTCTGAGCTGGAGATGCAGCAGATGGAGGAGACAGATTCCTCAGAGCAGGACGAGCAGACGGACACTGAGAACCTCCCCCTGCACATGAGCACGGTAGGGCCACCCTGGGGGGTCCTGGGGGCAGCTTGGAAACCTGGCTTTGTGTCTTGGGAAATGGGAAATAGGAAATGGGGAATGGACCTGAACTTTGTCAGGGTTCTTCAGCTTGGAAAACCTGGCTTTGTCTCTTGGGAAATGGGGAATGGAACTGAACATTGTCCTGGTTTTTGAGCTTGGAATTCTGGCTCTGTTTCCTGGGAAATGGGAAATGGAACTGAATTTTGTCAAAGTTCTTCAGCTTGGAAAACCTGGTTTTGTGTCTTGGGAAATGGGAAATGGGAAATAGGAAATGAGAAATGGAGAATGGGAATGGAACTGAACTTTGTCAGGGTTCTTCAGCTTGGAAAACCTGGCCTTGTCTCTTGGGAAATGGGAAATGGGAAATGGGAAATAGGAAATGGGAAATGGGAAATGGGAAATAGGAAGTGGGGAATGGAACTGAACATTGTCAGGGTTCTCCAGTTTGGAAAACCTGGCTCTGTTTCCTGATTCTCCAGTTTGGATTTCTGGTTCTCTTTCCTGGGAAATGGGGAATGTTCTTCAGCTCCCTGCAGAGTTCAGTGCAGAAGGAGGCTGGAGCAGGAGCTTTCAGTAAATCCCAAATTCCAGTGACAGGGAAGAGGCTTCTCCTTGGATCCCAGAGTTTCCCAAGGGATTTTCCTGTGTTAGAAACCAGGAGGCCTGGCCTTTAATGCAGCTCCTTGTGTGCTTGGCTGTTGATTATCCCTCCTGCCCACAGGTTCTGGGGTTTGAACTTGAAATCCTGGAATGGTTTGGGGTGAGAGGGACCATAAAAATCTTGTCCCACGGGCAGGGACACCTTCCCCTATCCCAGGCTGCTCCAGCCTGGCCTCGGACACTTCCAGGGATGGGATTCTGTGGGCAGAAGAATTTCTAAGCCTGACTTTGTTTTTATTTTTTTTATTGTTATTTTTTGGCTGTGCCAGGATGATGCAGGAGCTGAGAAGGAGAACAGCTCAGTGCTGCAGCAGAACAGCTCCCTGGCAGGCAGCAGGAACGGGGAGGAGAATGTGATTGACAACCCCTACCTGCGGCCCGTGAAAAAACCCAAAATCCGCAGGAAGAAGTGAGGGGGGACCTGAAATTCCTCTGGCTGCTCTGAGAAACACCCAGGGCTGAGGAGAGGCAGCCCAGCTCATGGAGGATCTCCCTGCATGGTGAACTCTGCTCCCATCCTGCTTCCCTGGGCTCCCTCTTCCCTCTGCTCACTGGGATGGTCCAGGAAAACCAGCTGGGAATTGTCTGGGGACTTTGATTTCCAAACCCACTGTGGGGAGGATTTGTTTTCTCAAGAGCTGAAGGATCCAGGGCTTGGAGGGAGCCAGGGCTTGGATTTGGAGGACACAGGAGCTGGAGCTGTGGGACACAGGGATTGAATTTGGATTTGGATTCAGATTTGGATTTGGAGGACACAGGAGCTGGAGCTGTGGGACACAGGGATTGAATTTGGATTTGGATTCAGATTTGGATTTGGATTTGGAGGACACAGGAGCTGGAGCTATGGGACAGAGGGATTTGATTTGGATTTGGAGGGCACAGGGTCTGGAGCTCTGAGACACAGGGATTGGATCTGGATTCAGATTTGGATTTGGATTTGGATTTGGTTTTGGATTTGGATTCAGATTTGGAGGGCGCTGGAGCTGTGAGACACAGGGATTGAATTTGGATTTGGATTTGAATTTGGATTTGGATGACACAGGAGCTGGAGCTGTGGGACACAGGGATTGGATCTGGATTCAGATTTGGGTTTGGACTTGGATTTGGAGGACACAGGAGCTGGAGCTATGGGACAGAGGGATTTGATTTGGATTCAGATTTTAATTTGGATTTGGAGGGCACAGGGTCTGGAACTGTGGAACAGGGATTGAATTTGGATTTAGATTTGGAGGGCGCTGGAGCTGTGAGACACAGGGATTGAATTTGGACTTGGATTTGGAGGACACAGGGCCTGAAGCTGTGGGACACAGGGATTTTCTTGCTCCCACCTCCCAGCAGAACACATTGGAGTGTTGGTGCCTGGCAGGTTGGGAAAAAGAAATTTCCATCAACCCTTAAATCCAAGGAATGTGTGTTAGCAAAGAAACCTCCCAGGGAGGTTCCTCCTTTCACATTCTTGGCAGGTAAAAGCAAACAAATCTTTTCTTTTATAACCTGAAGGGTTTTGGTGTGCTGGTAAAGGAATGAGGTGGAAATCCAGAACTCCAAGGACATTTTATTTCCATTTTGCAGCTGCACTGAGCACTGAAAACCTCTCAAGTTTGAGAGAAAACCCTGAGATGGTTTTCCTGTCACAGCTGCTTCGGGCTCCTTTGCAGTTTATTGTTGTTTCCCACACAGCTCAAATCCTTGGAGAGTTCCCTCCTTCCCCAGTTGCTCTGGAAGTTGGAAAATGGAACAAAGCTGCACTGATGACAGCAGGGCTTTTATCACCAAAAGTTGATTTTTCCCAGCTTTGTTTCACCCCTTTATTTCATTTATTTTTATGCCAGTGTTGTCATTATTGGCTGGTTCTGGCTTTGCTTTCATTTTCCTTCAGTATTTTCTTAGGTAAAATATGGGTTAAATTTCCATGAGAAAAGGCTCCTGTGGTTTGGTCCAATCTTCCAAGAATTCCAAGTTCATCTCCATGCAGTTAAAAGGATCCTCCCTCTTCCCCCATCACCCAGGAAGGACAAAAATAAAAATAATGTGGTTTTTTTTTCAATGATCTCCTGCCAAAAAAATCTGAAATTAAATCTCAGTTCCCTCCCCTCTTGTGTGCCACTGTCACTTCTGCTGGTGCCTTGCTTGTACAGAATGACAAATGTACAGACACACCCTGTATATGTTTGTATATATCCAAAGGTTTTATCTTTTTTTAACTTTTTTTTTTTTTTTTTTTTTTTTTTTTTTTGCAAGGAAAAGAATCCCTTGCTGGGTAGGGGGAAAAAAAAAGAAAAGTGGAATGAAAATTGTAGTTTTTATGTTCCTAATAAAAGAAATTTTATCTCCTCATGAGAAAATTGTAATTTTTATGTTCATGATAAAAGAAATTTTATCTCCTACGAGCAAAACAGAGTTTTTCACATTTCAGGAGTGGGAAGATGCTTCACACATCAATTTTTTTTTTTTTTTTCCTTAGAAAGAATTAGGTGGAGATGAACCATAGTGCCAGCCAGGAATACAAAAATGAAGCCTTAAACAGCCTGAAACCTTCAATTTTCAGGACAAGAAAAATCTTGCTTCAAAATCTTGCACCAAAAAGAAACAACTGTGACTCAAAAAGCTGGGAGAGCTTCTGAAAGTGGGAATTGGACAAATAAATTTTGGTTATATGGCTAAAATTGGGCTGTGGGTAAAATTTGCTAGAGAAACAGGTAAAAAAAAAAAGCAGGAAATTGGAAGAGGAGTAGAGCTGGAATTACGCCCAGAGGGATTTTGTCTCTCCAAGATCTCTCTGGGATTGGGATCAGACACATCCACGTATGGGAGGGTTTGGAAACACAGAAATCAAAGCTCTGAGAGGGAAACAGCTGCCCTAACACCAGGAACTTTCTGTTTCAGGCCACGTTTATTTTTGTGGCCGGATTCTCAGTTTCAAGTCTTTTTGTTTGTTCTTTAATTGAGAATATTTGTTTCAGCAGGGTGGGAACCAAAATGCAAAAATTCACCTGGTGGGTCCTGGTGGGGCCTGGTGAGGCCTGGTGGGGCCTGGTGAGGCCTAGTGGGGCTTGGTGAGGCCTGGTGAGGCCTGCGAGGCCTGGTGAGGCCTGGTGGGGTTTGTGGGGCCTGGTGAGGCCTGGTGAGGCCTGGTGAGGCCTGGTGAGGCCTGGTGAGGCCTGGTGAGGCCTGGTGAGGCCTGTGAGGCCTGGTGAGGCCTGGTGAGGCCTGGTGGGGCCTGGTGGGGCCTGTGGGGCCTGGTGGGGTTTAGTGGGGCCTGGCGAGGCCTGGCAGGGCCTGGACCAACCTGGCCTCTTTCCCTCTAATATTTTCAGGGTTATTTTGGACACAAAGACATTAAAAATTCTCTGAGGGTACCAAAAACCACCTCAATTTTCCTCATTTTTTCCTCAAGTTGTGGAGGAACCCCCTGGGCTGGATATGAGGAGAAAATTGTGGAGGAAACAGCAGGAAAAGCTGAAGGGAAGGTGGGAATTTCTGAGGAAATGGAGGAGCTGCCCTTTGGCTGAGGTTTGTTTGGCTCCTTCCCCACCTCAGCAAGGGCTGGATTTTGAGGGCGTGAAAACCAAAGTTCACTTCAGAATTTTAAAAAGATTAATAAGGGATAAAAAGGGACAAACAATTCTGGAGTTAATTTTCTTCCCAAGTGGCTGGAACGGGGCTGGTTTTGCCCTTGTGCTCATGCATGAGAATATTGAGCTGGTTTTGCTACAGCTCAGCAGAATTAATTTAAAACATTTAAAACATTTAAAATATTTTAAATATTTGGTTTATTAAGCCTGGTGGTGCAGGTGTCTCCAAAGGAAGGAGGATGTGGCTCCTCAGCTCTCGTACAACTTCAGGTAAGCCTTTCTGCCCTGATTTTTCCGGAAATTTTTATCCACAGTCATCTAAAAACCCACAATTTTTAATTAATAACAATGAAAATTCTCCAGAAAAGGAAGGGTTGAGACCTAAACCTGTGCTTTAAATAAGATTTTCTTTCCAGCAAAACCATGTGAGGCAGTGGAAGCCTCACTTTGCTCCCTTTGGAGTGGAAACTTCTGGAGGAAATTTCTGAATAAAAGAGAATTTTTTTTTTTTTTTGCAAACAAGTATTTTCTGAGATCACTTTGTATCTGATGCTCTGGGCAGGGAAAATACCAAAAAATTGTGCAAATGTGAGGTGAAAAGGAAATTTCCTGTCTCAGGAGCAGCAGAGGACAACAAAACTGTGGAAATGGGAAGGAAAAGGAATTTTTTTTCTCTCAGAAGCATTGAGGCAGGAAAGGATAACAAACCGTGGAGGAAATGGGAAATAAAATGGAAATTTCCTGTCTCAGAAGAAGAAGAGGAAAACAAAACAGTGAAAATGGGAAATGAAAAGGAAATTTCCTCTCTCAGAAGCTTTCAGGCAGGAAAGGGTAACAAAAGATACTGAAAATGGGAAGTAAAAGAAATTTCCTGTCTCAGAAGAAGCAGAGGATAACTGAACAGTGAAAATGGGAAATGAAAATGGGAAATGAAAAGGAAATTTCCTGTCTCAGAAGCAGGAAAGGAAAATAAAACAGTGAAAATGGGAAATAAAAAGGAAATTTCCTGTCTCAGAAGAAGAAGATAACAAAATAGTGAAAATGGGAAATAAAAAGGAATTTTCCTGTCTCAGAAGAAGAAGATAACAAAATAGTGAAAATGGGAAATGAAAAGGAAATTTCCTGTCTCAGAAGCAGGAAAGGATAACAAAACATGGAGGGAAATGGGAAATAAAAAGGAAATTTCATGTCTCAGAAGAAGAAGAGGATTACAAAGCAGTGAAAATGGGAAATAAAAAGGAAATTTCCTGTATCAGAAGAAGAAGATAACAAAACATTGAAAATGGGAAATAAAAAGGAATTCCTGTCTCAGAAACTTTGAGGAAGGAGAGGATTACAAAAGAGTGAAAATGGGAAATAAAAAGGAAATTTCCTGTCTCAGAAGCAGGAAAGGAAAATAAAACAGTGAAAATGGGAAATAAAAAGGAAATTTCCTGTCGAAGAAGAAGAAGATAACAAAATAGTGAAAATGGGAAATAAAAAGGAAATTTCCTGTCTCAGAAGCAGGAAAGGATAACAAAACATGGAGGGAAATGGGAAATAAAAAGGAAATTTCATGTCTCAGAAGAAGAAGAGGATTACAAAGCAGTGAAAATGGGAAATGAAAAGGAAATTTCCTGTCTCAGAAGAAGATAACAAAACATTGAAAATGGGAAATAAAAAGGAAATTTCCTGTCTCAGAAACTTTGAGGAAGGAGAGGATTACAAAAGAGTGAAAATGGGAAATAAAAAGGAAATTTCCTGTCTCAGAAGCAGGAAAGGATAACAAAACATGGAGGGAAATGGGAAATAAAAAGGAAATTTCCTGTCTCAGGAGCTTTGGGGCAGGAATAAAATCCCCTGATCCCCATCCTGACCTTCTGCACCTCCAACTTCACCATCTTCTGGGGCAGGGCTGGCACTGCAGCCCAATCTGGAGCCCCAAACTTCATGGGCCAGGTGACTTTTCTGTTTAAAGGCTGATCTATGTTGTAATTTCCAGGCCTAAAGGGAACAGGCAGCAGAAATCTCCAGTTTAGAGCTGGTTTTGGTGTTTGGAATGGCAGAATTTACTTCCATGGTCACCAAAAATATGAATTATAAAAATACTGTAAAATATTATAAATAAATAATTATAATGATGATTTATAAATGTTATATTTTATTTATAAATATTTATAAATGATTATAAATCATATTATAAAAATATGAAATATAAAGAATTATTTCTTCATAGCAACAAGAGTGGCTCAGAAAAGGAAGGTGTGAGAAGCTCAGCCTGGAGTTTGAAGCAATTTTTGTTTCCAGGAGGGAAAGATCCATGGGAATTCCATGCTGAGGTGTCTTAGTCATTTGGGGATTAAAAAAAATCTTATTTTTGGAGATAAAAAACTTTATTTTTGGGGATTAAAAAAACTCAGTTTTGGAGATTAAAAAAAACTTAGTTTTGGAGATAAAAAACTTAATTTTGGAAAGAAAGAAATCTTAGTTTTGGGGATAAAACCCCCTTATTTTTGGAGATAAAACCCCTCATTTTTGGGGATTAAAAATTTTTGGTTTGGGGATTAAAAAACCTCAGTTTTGGAGATAAAAAACCCTTCATTTTGGAGATAAAAAACTTAATTTTGGAAATAAAAAAATCTTAGTTTTGGGGATAAAAAACACTTATTTTTGGAGATAAAAACCCTTATTTTTGGGGATTAAAAATTTTTGTTTTGGGGATTAAAAAACCTTAGTTTTGGAGATAAAAAACTTAATTTTGGAAATAAAAAAATCTTAGTTTTGGGGATAAAAACCCCTTATTTTTGGAGATAAAAACCCTTATTTTTGGGGATTAAAAATTTTTGTTTTGGAGATAAAAAAACCTTAGTTTTGGAGATAAAAAACTTAATTTTGGAAATAAAAAAATTTTAGTTTTGGGGATAAAAAACACTTATTTTTGGAGATAAAAACCCTTATTTTTGGAGATAAAAGTTTTGGAGATAAAAAACCCTTATTTTTTTGGAAATAAAAAAATTTTAGTTTTGTTTATTTTCGGAGATAAAAAAACCCTTCGTTTTGGAGATAAAAAAGATAAAAAACTTAATTTTGGAAATAAAAAAAATTTTAGTTTTGGGGATAAAAACCCCTTATTTTTGGAGATAAAAACCCTTATTTTTGGGGATTAAAAAAACCTCAGTTTTGGAGATAAAAAACCCTTCATTTTGGAGATAAAAAACTTAATTTTGGAAATAAAAAAATCTTAGTTTTGGGGATAAAAAACCCTTATTTTCGGAGGGAAAAACACTTATTTTTGGGGATTAAAAATTTTTGTTTTGGAGATAAAAAACCTTAGTTTTGGAGATAAAAACTTAATTTTGGAAATAAAAAAAATCTTAGTTTTGGGGATAAAAACCTTATTTTTGGAGATAAAACCCCTTATTTTTGGGGATTAAAAATTTTTGTTTTGGGGATTAAAAAACCTTAGTTTTGGAGATAAAAAACTTAATTTTGGAAATAAAAAAATCTTAGTTTTGGGGATAAAAAACACTTATTTTTGGAGATAAAAACCCTTATTTTTGGGGATTAAAAATTTTTGTTTTGGAGATAAAAAAACCTTAGTTTTGGAGATAAAAAACTTAATTTTGGAAATAAAAAAAATCTTAGTTTTGGGGATAAAAAACACTTATTTTTGGAGATAAAAACCCTTATTTTTGGGGATTAAAAATTTTTGTTTTGGAGATAAAAAAACCTTAGTTTTGGAGATAAAAAACTTAATTTTGGAAATAAAAAAATCTTAGTTTTGGGGATAAAAAACCCTTATTTTCAGAGGGAAAAACACTTATTTTTGGGGATTAAAAATTTTTGTTTTGGAGATAAAAAAACCTTAGTTTTGGAGATAAAAAACTTAATTTTGGAAATAAAAAAATCTTAGTTTTGGGGATAAAAACCTTAGTTTTGGAGATAAAAAACTTAATTTTGGAAATAAAAAAAATCTTAGTTTTGGGGATAAAAACCTTAGTTTTGGAGATAAAAACCCCCTTAGTTTTGGAGATAAAAAGCTTTTTTTGGAGATCAAAAGCTTTACATGGAACCCCATCTCCCATTTGTGCATTTCTCCTTGACAGGCTCTCTGCTTATTGGGAGCAAAGCAATGACATTACCCAGGGTACAAATCTTTCTCCAGGATCCTTGTTGGGAAGCGTGGGCTGCTGGAGGAGAAGGGGACGTGGGCAGGCTGGCACCTCCTCTCCTGCCCCAGGATGGGCTGGTACGAGGCAGGGCCAGGGGTCACCATCTGGAGGGGGGGTGGAAAAACCCCCCTCAGAATGAAGCATTTTTATTCATATTTTATTTCTATATTATTTCTAGATATAAATAAATAAATAAATAAATAAATAAATAAATAAATAAAATTTATATATAAATATATATATATAATTATTATATATATTATATAAAATTATATTATATATATTATATAAAATTATGTATAATATATATGTAATAACATATAAAACTATATTATATACAATATATATAATATAATATAATATAATATAATATAATATAATATAATATAATATAATATATATTATATTATATTATATTATATATTATATATTATATTATATTATATATTACATTATATATATAACATATAAAAATATATAATAATATATAAAACAATATTATATAAAATATGTATTCTATAAAATATATATTATATATTATAAATATAATATATATATAAATATATAAAAATATATAAAAGATAATAATATATTTATACATATATAAATTAATATATATAATATATATAGATATAAAAAATATATATTAAAATAAATAAATAAATAAGTAAAATAAAATAAAAATTTATTTATTTATTTATTTATTTACCCAAAATTCCCACATTCCCAGGTGGATGTCACAGCCTCGCTGGCTCGCTGGGGGATATTTTTCCTCTTTTTTTCTTTTTTTTTTTTTTTTTTTTTTTTTATTTATTTATTTTTATTTTTTTTTGGCCTTTCCTCACCTGAGTTTTCCTCTGGAAGCGCGGGGCAGTCCTGGCTCCCAGCGTGTACCCCCGGCTGCTCATGGGTCGGGTGCTTATGGAGGAATTGAGGATGTTTGTCTGCAATTCCAAAGCCAAAATTATTTATTGTTAATGTTTTAAAGGCACTGTTTGAAAGGCAGAGTTACCTGAGCAGCAAATGTTATTCCTAATAAAGTTATTCCTAATTATTCCCTTAATTTCTCGCTATTGCAGAACCTCGAGGATTGATTGGGAAAGGAGAAAATTCATTTTTCCAGGTGGATTTGGGGACATCCTCCAGCAGTTTTGCAGGGTAGGAATGCATGAGCAGCAAATATTATTCCTAATAAAGTTATTCCTAATTATTCCCTTAATTTCTCACTCTTGCAGAACCTTGAGGATCAGTAGGGAAAGGAGCCAATTCCTTTCTCCAGGTGGATTTGGGACATCCCCCAGCAGGTTTGCAGGGCAGGAATGCATGAGCAGCAAATGTTATTCCTAATAAAGATATTCCTAATTATCCCCTTAATTCTCACTATTTCAGGATGGGTTGGGAAAGGAGAAAATTCATTTTTCCTGGATTTTTCTTGCAGGTTTGCAGGGCAGGAATGTGAGCAGACATCCCCTAATTATTCCCTTAATTTCTCGCTCTTGCAGAACCTCGTTTTGGGAAAGGAGAAAATTCAGGTGGATACATCCTCCAGCAGCAGGGCAGGAATGCATGAGCAGCAAATTTATTCCTAATAAAGATATTCCTAATTATCCCCTTAATTCTCACTATTTCAGGATGGGTTGGGAAAGGAGATCATTCCTTTTTCCAGGTGGGTGAGGGACATCCCCCAGCAGGTTTGCAGGGCAGGATTCCTAATTATCCCCTTAATTCTCACTATTTCAGGATGGGTTGGCAAAGAGATCATTCCTTTTCCAGGTGGCATCCCCAATTTGCCATTTCCTAATAAAGATATTCCTAATTATCCCCTTAATTCTCACTATTTCAGGATGGGTTGGGAAAGGAGATCATTCCTTTTTCCAGGTGGGTGAGGGACATCCCCCAGCAGGTTTGCAGGGCAGGTGCGGCCCCATTTCTGCTGTGCCTCCCCAAACCAGCCCCAAAATGAAGAAGAGCTCACCTGCGGGCCCAGGTAAGAGCCCGGCCCCAGGGCGGGGCTGCCCCGCACCCCCGGCATCTCAACCCCCAGCCGGTCCGGGGCGTGGTGGTACGGGAACATTTTCCGATCTTGGGTTGTCCCAAAGGAGATGAGCTTCTGCACAGCTGGGGGACAAGCACGGGGAAATGTCACCAGTGGGGTAATTAAGGAAAAAAAAAGAGAGAAAAGAGAAAAGAAAAAAAAAAGAAAGAGTGAGCACGTGCTGCTTTCTGCCTTCATCCCCCCAGCAAGGGAACCTCTGGATATTTGGGAGGGATTTGCCTGTTCAAAGCACAAGGAGCTGATTTTTCCCAGCCTGAGCACGAAATTGGGATCTGAGATCACTGGGGAAGATCAGAGAGGTGAAGGAGAAGAAAACACAGAGGAAAACAGAGCTGATTTTTCCCAGCCTTCGCAAGAAATTGGGATCTGAGAATATCACTGGGGAAGACCAACACAAGAAAACAGAGCTGATTTTTCCCCGCCTTAGCAAGAAATTGGGATCTGAGAAGATCACTGGGGAAGACCAACACAAAAAACCAGCTGATTTTTCCCAGCCTGAGCAAGAAATTTGGATCTGAGATCACTGGGGAAGATGAGGGACGTGAAGGAGAAGAAAACACAGAAGGAAACAGAGCTGATTTTTCCCAGCCTTAGCATGAAATTGGGATCTGAGGTCACTGGGAATATCAGGGAGGTGAAAGAGAAGAAATCCCAGCCCTCCCTGGGTACCCCCAGCTCTCACCTTTTGGGTCTCTCCTCGCTGCCATCCTGCCCTGCCAGAGTTTTGGGATGGGCTCTGTGTTCTCCCTGTTGCTACAGCCACAGAGCAGGGGGATGGCAGCACGAGGAGGGAACAGGGAAAAGCCCAAAATTTGGCATTTCCCTCTGGAATGTGCCGGGCTGGCTTTGGGGAGCAGCCCGAGGTTGTGATGTCACAGCCTGGGGGGATCAACAGTTCCTCTCTTTGTTTCCAAGTGGCTGCCAAGGTAGGGCAGCAAAAAAAAACCAAAAAAGCTTGTCTGGGATTAAATCCAAACCCTGCCCTGAGCACAAACAAGTGTGGATGTCCTGAGGGAATCAAAAAGCTGCGGGAGAAACAGGACTTTTGGACAGCAAATTAGTATGATTATGTAGAAGTTGATTTGGTGTTTACTTTTTAATTATATATTTTAAGATTTCTGCATTTTTTATGCTGTTCACACTCTTTGCATGAGCTTTTTAGGTATAATGATTGTTTTTTTTTCCCTAGAACTTTGCCACCCATCTTTATCTTGGGTTTTTTAATTTAGATATTTTGGGTTTTAGCTTTTTTTTTTTTTTTTTTTTTTTTTTTTTTTTACTTTAGTACAATTTATGTTTTAGTGGCTTGGAAGGGTTTTAACAGGCTGCAGAAAAACACTTAAAAATGGCTTATTCTGTGTACTTATTATAAACATCGGTTTAACAAAGAAATATACAGAAAAACAACTAAGTGTGTAAAGAAGAAATAGTAAAATATGTAGAAAAACAACTAGGCAGCAAAATATGGAGAAAAACAGCTAAATATAATTTGGCTGGTGTATGGCTTGGACTTGTTCAGACGTGTCACTGTGGCTTAGATTTGTTTAGCATTGCTACAGGAAGCAAACAAAATATAAAGGACAAAAAAAAAAAAAAAGAGCCGAAGCAGGAAGTTGTTGGGTTTGCATGAAGCTTTATTTAATCATTCTGATTGTGTGCAATGGGATCAGAGGGATTGCTGAGCTGGAATGGGATCAGGATCAGGATCAGGATCTCCATGGTGTCCCAGGGATGTGAGGCAGCTCTTGCAGCCTGCAAAGCAAGCAGGATTTTCCTTGGTCTTTGTATCCCCAAATTGTCTCTTCTCTTCTGTTAGTGTTAAATATTGAGTTCTGCAATTTTAAAACTAGTTCCAAGAGTAAAAAGCCCCCCATTTAAAGGTTTCCTCCCAAATTTGGCTTAAACCAAGACACTTGGGGAAGGGATGATGTTGAAATGCCCCCTCCTCCCCACCCCCTGCACGGCCCCACAGCGTCCCCAGCATTGCAGCCCTTGGGACACAAACCCCAAAGTGTCCCTGAGTGTCACTCACGGCACATTCACAGCCCCAGGCCCCTCTTCAGGGTGGAGATCAGGGGGTATTTGCCCTCGTGGCAGAAGTTGCCAGTGAAGTCATCCAGGTCGATGGTCCAGACCATGGCTCCTCCAAAGTTGTTCTTTTTCAGCCAATCCACCTGTGGGGAGGAAAACCTGCTGAGCCCCAGGAGCTGATCCCACAGGAGGCTCTGGGCTCATCCCAGCTCGTTTTTTCCAGACCTTGAGGCCGAAGCTCTTGACGTTGTCGTAGCCGATCCATTCGCTGCCCTTGTAGGCGTAGGGAACGTCCTCAGGGGCATCCCAGGCCTGGGTGGCTCCAGAGCTCAGGAAGGTGCAGATCTGGGAAAAGGAGCAGTGGCAATGTGGGATGGTGTGTTGGGTTGATGTGGCCAGAAATGTGAATTCTGTCCCCATCTGTCACAGCCGGGTGGGGCAGTGCCCCTGATCTCCTGGCACACATTATCTGCTCATGGGCAGCTTTAAACCAGCTGGGGCAATCATCTTTATCTTCCCACAGCCCATCCTCCCTCCCGGAGAGATCTCCTGTTCATGGCCAGTGAGTCCCAGGGCATGGCTGATAAAATTCCATCATCCCATGGGAGATGCTCCAGCCAGGGCAGGAGCCAAGCCTTTCCTACCCAGAGAAAAACTGACATTTGGAACAGCAGAGCTGCCTTTGCCACTGGATTCCAGAGGAAAGCCAGACCTTTCCACATCATCCCTGCACCTTCAGAGGAAACTGCACCTTCTCCAGGAGCACTGCTCCAGCTGAGCCACATCTGCCACTGCAGGAGGATGCAGCCACCATGGAATGGGACTGTGCCAACACCCTGACTGACTGACGGGTGTCAGCTTGGATTCTGACTCTGGCAGGGTTTGGGGATTGTTCTTTGTAATACTGCATTTCTATTTTAATTTTCCTAGTAAAGAACTGTTATTCCTATTCCCCTATCTTTGCCTGAGAACCCCTTAATTTCCAAATTATAATAATTTGGAGGGAGGGGGTTTACATTCTCCATTTCAAAGAGAAGCTTTGGCGTTTATTGGCAGACACCTGTCCTTCAAACCAGAATAGCTGGGTTAGGAATTCTGTGCTGGGAATTGTCCAGGCTGCCCTTGCAGTGCCGAGGTGAATTCCCACTCACCTCGTAGTAAGCCAGGAGCCCAGCCTCCTTGGTGTAGGGTCCAGCGGGGCCAGGCCCGGAGCTCGGGGCTCCCACGGCCGTGTTGGATGGGTTCTGCAGGGTGAAGGTTTTCCCATAGGTTGGGAATCCCACCAGGAGTTTCTGAGCTGGGGCTCCGTTGTTCTTCCAGTAGTTCATGGCGTATTCCTGCAAAAGGCAGCAGGGCTCAGGCGTGGATTGGGATGTGCTGTGGGGACAGCAGCCCTGGGCCAGTGACCCCAAAGGCACTCACAACACTGAGGGTGCTGCCGCTGCTGAACAGGGGGCTGTTCTCGCCTGTGGAGCCGTCCCAGGGCCCGTGGAAGTCGTAGGTCATGACGTGGATGTAATCCAGGTACCTGCAGGGAGCGGGGGCTGTGTCCTCACCTCAGAGCCCCCCTGCACGTGGGGCTCCCTCAGGGGCTCTTTCACTTCAGCACTCCCAAAAAAACCCTCAGAAAGGTTTGCCACTCACTTGCCCAGCTCAGCGATCTCGTAGCCAGCCTGGATGGTGGACAGTCCTCCGGCCACGGCGGCGGTGACCATGAGCCGGGGCTTGTTGGTCTGTCTGGCCTCCTGCTCGAAGGCTGCCAGCAGTTCCTGGGGGATGCAAGGGACAGCAATCACCTGGGGGCTCTGGGATGGGGCTTTGCAGCCACGCAGAGCTCACGGGCCTGGAGCTGAGCCCACCTTAACCAGGACAGTGAACAGAGCCTTGTCCTGGGCGGGGCTGCCCCTGGAGCCGGGGTATTCCCAGTCCAGGTCCAGCCCGTCGAATCCGTACTGGCGCAGGAACCTGACCACGGAGTTGATGAAGGTCTGGCGGTTCTGGGGTGTGGAGACCATGGTGGTGAACCTGGGCAAGCAGAGCAGGACAGAGTTGGGGTTGGAATGGAGCCTCCTCCTCCTTTCCTTCCCTTTCCTGGGACTCATGACTGGAAAGAGCTGCCTTGAACTCACTTCTGTGTGCCAAAATTCCATCCTCCAATGGCCAGCAGGGTCTTCAGGTTCCGGTTCCTGCAAGGAAGGGGAAGGACCTGGAGTGACCCAGAGGGTTTGGTGTCACCATGGCCTTTGTAGCCTGGTTCCTTTAGGTGGCATATGACAAGAGTCAACAAGCAGCACCTGGAGATTCTGTCCCCAAGCTCAGGGGATGATGCTGTCCCCCTGCCCTGCCCTGGCCAGCCCCAGAGGGAGCAGCACCCCCAGGCTCCCAGCACTCACTGGTTCTTGAGGCCGTTGAAGGACTTGTACAGGGTCTCGTCGTTCCACTCGTACGTGGTGATCTCATTGTTGTTCATGCCAGCGAAGGCGTAGATCAGGTGGCTGCACAGGTTGGGGTCGATGTTCTCAGGGGTGTATCTGCCCTCCCCAGGCCGGTACTGGGCCCAGTTGGTGAAGTAGCAGGTCAGCACATAGGCAGTGCCTGCGGGACACAGCGGCCATGGAGGGGCTGCAGAGCCCAGGGCACAGCCCTGACCTGGGGCACAGCGACCCCAGGCTGGGGCACAGCTCCCTGTGCAGCTTGGAGAGCTGGGAAAGCAGGGCTGGGCACCCCTGGGACACTGCTGGGCAGCTCTGGGACACTGCTGGTCATGACTGGGACACTGCTGGGCATGACTGGGACACTGCTGGGCACCCCTGGGACACTGCTGGGCTTCCCTGGGACACTACTGGGCACCACTGGGACACTGCTGGACATGACTGGGACACTGCTGGGCTCCCCTGGGACACTGAGGGCATGACTGGAACACTGCTGGGCATGACTGGGACACTGCTGGGCACCCCTGGGACATTGCTGGGCACCCCTGGGACACTGCTGGGAACCTCTGGGACACTGAGGGCATGACTGGGACACTACTGGGCATGACTGGGACACTGCTGGGCACCCCAGGTCACTGCTGGGCATCCATGGGAATCTGCTGGGCCCCCGTGGGCCCCCCAGCGCAGCCCCCCAGCCGCCCCCTCGCCCCCCTGGCCCGGGCAGGGCTCGCTCCCGCAGCCCCCCTGCCCTGGGGCTCCTGGCTCGGGCCCCTCCTGCCCGGGGGCAGCGCCGAGCTCGGGCACAGCCGGGCTGGGCCAGCAGCACCTACCGAGGTGGGCGTTCAGCAGCAGGGCCAGGCCTGGCAGGGCACAAGGAAACAACACAGGGGTCACTGCCTGCTCCTGGCAATGCAGAGCTCCTGCAGCGCTCTGCTCCCAAGCCCAGGCAGCTCAGGGATGCTACACAACAGCCTCAAATCTGTCCCAGCATTTCCAGTAAAACGGGACAAATGATTCCAGCTAAAAGCATAGAAAAGTACCCAAACAGATGCCAAAGCACTCATTCGCTTTTTAGATTTAAATTTGAAAGCACATTTCAATTCTACCCTGCAAAGAGCTCTGTCCATGTTCAAGGCAAGAACAGATCCCAAACAGCAGCAGCACTAAAGAAGAGAAATTTCCCTCCCCAAAGGAAATTGTGCAACCTTGGACAGAAGAGAGAGCAGCATTTCCATGGCTGCAGCCCCTGTGCAGGCAGCAGAGCGGCCGTGCCAGAGCCCCAGCCCCAGCAGCAGAGCAGAGCTCCCTGGGCAGCAGCACTCACCGGTGAGCAGAGTGAGCTTGGCCATCTTGGACCAGACTGATGTGCTGGGGCTCTCTGCCCCTTTTATACCCTGCTCCCCTCTGCTGCCACCCTGGCACCAACAGCCACGGGCAAACATTGCGCAACCTGGCACCCGGCAGCGTCACCAAAAGTGACACCAGGACAATGGGGCTGAGCCCTCCAGCTGCAGGGGGTCACTGCAGGGGCCAGGCCGTGTCCTGCTGCTGCAGGAGCAGATAAAGAACGGGATTAGATTGCTGGGATTGTTCCAGCCTTGCTCCCATGTTTGTGTCACCCCTGGCGGCTGCGCAGGCAGCGATGGCTGCAGCTGTGACCTTGTGCTGTCCTTGAGGGTGGCACTGCCATGCCAGGCTCTGGGCTCTGCCAGCCTTGGGTGGCCTTGCTGGCCCCGTCCCAGGGCAGGGCTGAGCGGGGCTCTGGCTCCAGCCCTGCCCTCCTGGGGCTCTGGGCTCTCCTGTGCCAGCGCTGGGGCACAGGCCCCGTGCTGCTCTCAGCTCTGCCTTGCCCACCCAGCTCAGCTGGGCTCTCCTCTTCATTTCTTGGAGCTTCAGCTCTGCAAGGAACACCCCAGAACATTGTGCAGGTTAATTTTGCTCTCACATTTATCCCCTTCTCTTCCTGCTCAGCTCTTTCCCAAACTGAGACACCCTCGTGCTGCCCAGCATTCCCATTTTGCCTTAAGCGAAGCTCCATCAGCTGAAAGCCTCAAAATATCCTTCCCACATTTTGATTTTTATCTTCTGTCCATGTGGATGCTCCAGGCTCCCACCCTGTGTGAGGAGACCGGGGATTCCTCCCCTGTTCCCCACCCAGCAGTGGGGACACGCCTGTGTCCCTGCTCTGGCATGTTTCATTCCTTCTGGGGGGACATGGAGGTGACTTTGGGAGGTCACCCAGCCTTGGATGAATGCAAGTGTGGAAAACAGCCTGGTACCAGATGCTGGTATCTGACCTGCAGATTAAAATGTACCAGCCTGAGCCTTTGGGATTTGGGGCAGGCACAGGGTGGGATACAGCTGATAACACAACAACATCCTCAAGGAGTATTTTTCCAATGTTTTCCTTGGTTGATAAAGTCCCAGGCTACAAATTCAACCAGGAGAGATCTGGAAAATCCCACCCTCAGTGACCTCTGGAGCATTTTCAGCTGTGTTATGCATGGAGGGTGTTTTGGTGTGGAAAGGAAAGGTTTGGGGCAGGCTCAAGGACACTGATTTGTCTTCATGTGGGGTAACAAACTCAGATCCTGGAATTTTCCTTCAGGACTTTTCCTGTTGTAACAAAGCTGGTTTGCTGTGGGTTCCCTGTGAGTAATGGAAGGTAGCAAAAGGCACAGGAACTGGTCCTTGCTGAAAGAAATCCAATTAAAAAAAGCAAACAGCGACCTTCCAACTATTCCAGTGTTGGGTTGCAGAGAGATTCTGCCACTCTGGGCTTTTCCTGCTGCATCTTCCCTCTAGAACTCTCATCCTGCTGATTCCATGGCTGCTGGGATGGCAAATTGTGGGGAGCAGACCCTGACATTCCTGTTGTGCCCAGCTCAGCAGAGCCCAGGTTCTCCTTTCAGGATGATTCCTTTAAACTTTCTCCTCCTTTTTGTTCTGGAGGTTCAGGAATGGCAGCAGCACAGTCAGAGATGTTTCTGACAGGAAAAAAATCCCAAAATCTGCTGTTTGTCCTAAAAACTTTCTCCATTGCACTGTGTGCAAGCCAACCCTTCAGAGAGGGATTTTGGCTCCCCCTGCCCTGCCTGGTGAGGTCCCCATGGAAAACTCCATGGGGACAAACATCAAGATCATTCCCTGAGATGTATCTGACAGCTGGCACTGGGAAAAATCCCAAAATCTGCTGTTTTCCCCAAAAACCTCATCCACCCAGGTCCTGCTGACCCTGCTGTCCAAACCATCCCTTCAGGGATGGTGTTTGTCTGTCCCTGCCCTGGCTGGGACACTCAGAAGGACACTCAGAAAGCCACAATGGAAAACTTCATGGGGACAAATGGAAAGTCACAGGAATGGTTCCAGGGGTCACAGGAAGGGTTCCAGGGGTCACAGGAATGGTGCCAGGGGTCACAGGAATGGTGCCAGAGGTCACTGGAATGTTGCTGTGTCCTTTGGGAAAGCCTGTCCTGTGCCCAGGGGAGCCCTCCCAGAGATGCTGGCACTACCAAAACAAAGGTGGGGAACAGGGCTTTGGTCTCCTTGGGTTGATGGAAACAAAGTGAGTCAGAATCAGCTTCTGCTGCGTTGTCCTCCCACTCGTTCTTGTGACCATGGCTGTCAGGAGATTAGGGAAAGAAGATGACAAAAACAATGTTTCTTACAGCAGGATTCTGCTTTATAATGTGGAGAATGACTCAGTAAAAAGTGATGGGGTTTTTCTTTAGTGATGGGATTGCTCCTGTGTGCTGCTCTGAGGAGAGCCCAGCTCAGCTGGGTGGGCAAGGCACAGATCTCTCCTGGTTGAATTTGTAGCCTGGGACTTTATCAACCAAGGAAAACATTGGAAAAATTCTCCTTGAGGATGTTGTTGTGTTATCAGCTGTATCCCACCCTGTGCCTGCCCCAAATCCCAAAGGCTCAGGCTGGTACATTTTAATCTGCAGGTCAGATACCAGCATCTGGTACCAGGCTGTTTTCCACACTTGCATTCATCCAAGGCTGGGTGACCTCCCAAAGTCACCTCCATGTCCCCCCAGAAGGAATGAAATGTGCCAGAGCAGGGACACAGGCGTGTCCCCACTGCTGGGTGGGGAACAGGGGAGGAATCCCTGGTCTCCTCACACAGGGTGGGAGCCTGGAGCATCCACATGGACAGAAGATGAAAATCAAAATGTGGGAAGGATATTTTGAGGCTTTCAGCTGATGGAGCTTCGCTTAAGGCAAAATGGGAATGCTGGGCAGCACGAGGGTGCCTCAGTTTGGGAAAGAGCTGAGCAGGAAGAGAAGGGGATAAATGTGAGAGCAAAATTAACCTGCACAATGTTCTGGGGTGTTCCTTGCAGAGCTGAAGCTCCAAGAAATGAAGAGGAGAGCCCAGGTGAGCTGGGTGGGCAAGGCAGAGCTGAGAGCAGCACGGGGCCTGTGCCCCAGCGCTGGCACAGGAGAGCCCAGAGCCCCAGGAGGGCAGGGCTGGAGCCAGAGCCCCGCTCAGCCCTGCCCTGGGACGGGGCCAGCAAGGCCACCCAAGGCTGGCAGAGCCCAGAGCCTGGCATGGCAGTGCCACCCTCAAGGACAGCACAAGGTCACAGCTGCAGCCATCGCTGCCTGCGCAGCCGCCAGGGGTGACACAAACATGGGAGCAAGGCTGGAACAATCCCAGCAATCTAATCCCGTTCTTTATCTGCTCCTGCAGCAGCAGGACACGGCCCGGCCCCTGCAGTGACCCCTGCAGCTGGAGGGCTCAGCCCCATTGTCCTGGTGTCACTTTTGGTGACGCTGCCGGGTGCCAGGTTGCGCAATGTTTGCCCGTGGCTGTTGGTGCCAGGGTGGCAGCAGAGGGGAGCAGGGTATAAAAGGGGCAGAGAGCCCCAGCACATCAGTCTGGTCCAAGATGGCCAAGCTCACTCTGCTCACCGGTGAGTGCTGCTGCCCAGGGAGCTCTGCTCTGCTGCTGGGGCTGGGGGCTCTGGCACGGCCGCTCTGCTGCCTGCACAGGGGCTGCAGCCATGGAAATGCTGCTCTCTCTCTTCTGTCCAAGGTTTCACAATTTCCTTTGGGGAGGGAAATTTCTCTTCTTTAGTGCTGCTGCTGTTTGGGATCTGTTCCTGCCTTGAACATGGACAGAGCTCTTTGCAGGGTAGAATTGAAATTGTTGTCAAACTTAAATCTAAAAATCAAATGAGTGCTTTGGCATCTGTTTGGGTACGTTTCTATGCTTTTAGCTGGAATCATTTGTCCCGTTTTACTGGAACTGCTTGCACAGATTTGAGGCTGTTGTGTAGCATCCCTGAGCTGCCTGGGCTTGGGAGCAGAGCGCTGCAGGAGCTCTGCATTGCCAGGAGCAGGCAGTGACCCCTGTGTTGTTTCCTTGTGCCCTGCCAGGCCTGGCCCTGCTGCTGAACGCCCACCTCGGTAGGTGCTGCTGGCCCAGCCCGGCTGTGCCCGAGCTCGGCGCTGCCCCCGGGCAGGAGGGGCCCGAGCCAGGAGCCCCAGGGCAGGGGGGCTGCGGGAGCGAGCCCTGCCCGGGCCAGGGGGGCGAGGGGGCGGCTGGGGGGCTGGGCTGGGGGGCCCAGGGGGGCCCAGCAGTGTCGCAGGGGTGCCCAGCAGTGTCCCAGTCATGCCCTCAGTGTCCCAGTGATACCCAGCAGTGTCCCAGTCATGCCCAGCAGTGTCCCAGTGATACCCAGCAGTGTCCCAGGGGTGCCCAGCCCTGCTTTCCCAGCTCTCCAGGCTGCACAGGGAGCTGTGCCCCAGCCTGGGGTCGCTGTGCCCCAGGTCAGGGCTGTGCCCTGGGCTCTGCAGCCCCTCCATGGCCGCTGTGTCCCGCAGGCACTGCCTATGTGCTGACCTGCTACTTCACCAACTGGGCCCAGTACCGGCCTGGCCTGGGTAAGTTCACCCCTGAAAATGTCGACCCCTGCCTGTGCAACCACCTGATCTACGCCTTCGCTGGCATGAACAACAACGAGCTCACCACGTACGAGTGGAACGACGAGACCCTGTACAAGTCCTTCAATGGCCTCAAGAACCAGTGAGTGCTGGGAGCCTGGGGCTGCTGCTCCATCCCATCCCTGCCTGCCCCCGGGGACAGTGGCTCAGGGGTGCTCTGGACCTGCAATGACTCAGGGTTCTGTCTCTTGCCTTGCAGGAACAAAGATCTGAAGACCCTGCTGGCCATTGGAGGATGGAATTTCGGCACACAGAAGTGAGTTGAAACCCTAAACGAAAATAGAATGAGAGGAGAAGGGGCTCTTTGGAATCCTCACCTCTGTCCTGCTCTGCTTTCCCAGGTTCACCACCATGGTCTCCTCTCCTGAGAACCGCCAGACCTTCATCAAGTCCGCCATCAAATTCCTGCGCCAGTACCAGTTTGATGGGCTGGACCTGGACTGGGAATACCCCGGCTCCAGGGGCAGCCCAGCCCAGGACAAGGCTCTGTTCACTGTCCTGGTTAAGGTGGGCTCAGCTCCAGGCCCGTGAGCTCTGCGTGGCTGCAAAGCCCCATCCCAGAGCCCCCAGGTGATTGCTGTCCCTTGCATCCCCCAGGAACTGCTGGCAGCCTTCGAGCAGGAGGCCAAACAGACCAACAGGCCCCGGCTCATGGTCACCGCCGCCGTGGCTGCCGGACTGTCCACCATCCAGGCTGGCTACGAGATCGCCGAGATTGGCAAGTGAGTGGCAAACCTGGTTTGAGGTTTTTTTTGGGAGTGCTGAAGTGAAAGAGCCCCTGAGGGAGCCCCACGTGCAGGGGGGCTCTGAGGTGAGGACACAGCCCCCGCTCCCTGCAGGTACCTGGATTACATCCACGTCATGACCTACGACTTCCACGGCTCCTGGGAGAGGAACACCGGCGAGAACAGCCCCCTGTACGCCGGCCCTGCTGACACCGGCGACTACAAATACTTCAACGTTGTGAGTGGTTTTTTTTGGAACACCTCTCAGATCCTTGGTGGCTCCCCCAAGGAGATTTTGAGGAATTCATCCTGCAACGACTGGAGCAGGACTGGTTTCTTGCAGGAATACGCCATGAATTATTGGAAGAGCAACGGTGCTCCAGCTGAGAAACTCCTGGTGGGATTCCCGACTTATGGGAAGAGCTTCACCCTGCAGAATCCATCCAACACCGCCGTGGGAGCTCCAGCGTCCGGCCCTGGCCCCGCTGGACCCTACACCAGGGAGGCTGGAACTCTGGCTTACTATGAGGTAGGGATGTTCCCATCACATTCCTTTCTGAAGGAATTATCAGGAGTTGGAGTTTTATCAGGAATATGGAGTTTTCTGCGTGGCTCAGTCACAAAGCTCTCCATGGAATCGCTAGGAGGGAGTTGTGTGCTCAGGGAACAGAGGAGCAGCACAAAACCAGAGGGTAAAGGCAAGGCAAGGCAGAGCTGGGGCTTTTCCCTTTTTGTGGGTACCATTCCCTCTCCCTTCTCCGTAGATCTGCACTCTGCTGAGCTCTGGAGCCACCCAGGCTTGGGATGAACCCCAGGATGTTCCCTACGCCTACAAGGACACCGAGTGGGTCGGCTACGACAACGTCAAGAGCTTCGGCATCAAGGTCTGGAAAAAAAGAGCTGGGATGAGCCCAGAGCCTCCTGTGGGATCAGCTCCTGGAGCTCAGCAGGTTTTCCTCCCCACAGGTGGATTGGCTGAAAAAGAACAACTTTGGAGGGGCCATGGTCTGGGCCCTGGACATGGATGACTTCACTGGCAACTTCTGCCACGAAGGCAAATACCCCTGATCTCCACGCTCAAGAAGGGGCTGGGGCTGCAGAGCAGCGGTGAGTGACTCCAGGGGAGGGCTCCCAAAATTCCTGTGGAGATGAAAGACTTTTAACCCTTTTCCATCTGAATTCCAGCCTCTGCTCCCCACTGAGGGTCTCACCCACACCAGCAGCTCCTTAATGGAGATTCCCAAGCTCCCTATGAAAAATGGGGAGGAATTAAACATTTTCAACGCTTTCCCACCTGAATTCCAGACTCTGCTCCCCACTCCTCCCATTTGAAGCTCCCACCACTGGCTCCTTGATGGAAATTCCCAAAATTCCTATGGAGGTGTGGGTGGGAGGAAAACCTTTCCCACCTGAATTCCACACTCTGTTCCTCACTGAGGGTCTCACCACCATCAGCAGCTCCTCGATGGAGATTCCCTAAATCCCTATGAAAAATGGGGAGGAATGAAACACTTTCAACCCTTTCCTGTCTAAATTCCAGACTCTATTACCCCATTCTCCCATTTGAAGCTCCCACCACCAGCAGCTCCTTGATGGAGATTCCCAAAATCCCTATGGAGGATGGGGAGGAATGAAACACTTTTAACCCTTTCCTGCCTGAATTCCAGACTCTTCCTCACTTCCCACCAGCAGCAGCTCCTTGATGGAGATTCCCAAGCTCCCTATGAAAAATGGGGTGGAATTAAATATTTTTAACCCTTTCCCACCTGAATTCCAGACTCTGTTTCTCACTAAGGCTCCAACCACCAGCAGCAGCTCCTTGATGGAGATTCCCAAGCTCCCTATAAAAATGGGGTGGAATTAAATACTTTTAACCCTTTCCCATCTGAATTCCAGACTCTTCCTCACTTCCCACCAGCAACAGCTCCTTGATGGAGATTCCCAAGCTCCCTATGAAAAATGGGGTGGAATTAAATACTTTTAACCGTTTCCCATCTGAATTCCAGCCTCTGTTCCCCCATTCTCCCATTTGAAGCTCCCACCACCACCAGCTCCTCAATGGAGACTCCCAAAATCCAATGGAGGGCTGAAACCCCGGGTAACATAAACCCAAACCCTTTCCTGGGTGAATTCTTGGCTTGCAGAGTGCGTTCCCCCCAGCGAGCCGCTGCCCCCCATCACCGAGGCTCCCAGCACCACCGGCGGCTCCGGCGGCCCGGCGGCTCCGGCGGCTCCGGCGGCTCCGGGTTCTGCGCCGGGAAACCCAACGGGATCTACGCCGACCCCAACGACAGCAGGAACTTCTACAGCTGCCTGAACGGGCAGGGCTTCCTGCAGAGCTGCGAGCAGGGGCTGGTCTTTGACCCCGCCTGCACCTGCTGCAACTGGCCCCAGTGAGCCCAGCCCGGCCCAGGAGTTCATTGTGTGCAATAACGATGATTAAATAAAGCTTTCTGCAAGCAATCGTCCTTGTCTCACTTGGTTTGGTTATTTTTATTTGTATTTCTATTTGTATTTTTATTTCTATTTCTATTTCTATTTCTATTTCTATTTCTATTTCTATTTCTATTTCTATTCCTATTCCTATTTCTATTTTTTTCTATTTTTATTTCTATTATTTCTATTTCTATTTTTTTAATTTTTATTTTTATTTTTAGTCTTATTTTCATTCTTATTTTTATTTTTTTCTATTTTCTATTTCTATTTCTATTTCTATTTCTATTTCTATTTCTATTTCTATTTCTATTTCTATTTTTATTTTTAAAATTTTTTAAATTTTTGTTTTTATTCTTATTCATTTTTATATTTATTATTTTTAGTCTTATTTTTTATTTTTAAAATTTTTTATTTCTATTTCTATTTCTGTTTTTGTTTTTTAAATTTATTTATTTATTTATTTATTTATTATTTAATTAATTAAATTTTTAATTTTTAATTTTTATTTTTTTATTTTTTGGTTGTTTTCATGCTGTTGGCCCTACCGGAGTCCGTGGCTATTAAAATTCCCGACAGCAGGTGTCAATGTTGCCTGCTCTTCCAGTGATTTTCCAGGAGTCTTCCGGCAACATTTGGAGGATTGGTTGCAGGACAGAAAGCTGAGTTGTTCCTCTTTGTTCAGTCACAAATCAAGATCTGAGGTGAAGAGGAATTTTTTAGTGGTTTTTTTTTTAATAGAAATGGAGCATTTTTTCCTCACCATGGGTTAAAAAAAGCTTTTTGTTCCTCCGGGGTTTTAGAGCCTGTGGGGGAGGTGGGATCACAGAATCCCAGCCTGGGCTGGGTTAAAGGGACCCCAAAGCTCTTCCCATCCCCCCCCCCGCCAGGGCAGGGACACCTGAACTGTCCCTTGGCACTGTGCCAGGGACCAGGGGCAGCCACATTCCCTGGGAATTCCATCCCAGGCCTTTCCCACCCTCACAGGGAAGAATTTCTCTCTAATATCCCATCTAACCCTGCCCTCCTTCATCCTCAGCCCATTGCCTCTTTCCTTCTCCAAAACCCCTCTCCAAGACTGGTTTATAAAGTCAATTATTGAACACATCCATCCCAAACCTCACCCAACCCAAACGCTGAGGCATTAATCCATTGATTTCCACACTCAGGAATCCCATTCCCTCCAGCAGAGCGCCCTGGAGCCTCGGCAGGGATAAATTTGTCCCTTTTGGCCACCTCAGCTGTCCCATCACGTCACCCCTGCGTGTCTGTCCCTCCCTGGGGACACAGAGCTCTGGAGCTGCTGGAACAGGGACAAGGAGGTGACAGCAGTGCTGGCAGGGCTGGGACCAGCTCAGCTGCCTCAAGACAGGCATTTGGGAGCTGGCCTGGCCCAAATTGCTGCTGCTTTTTTAACAAACAGAACGTTTGGTGTCGCTGCTGTGAGAGGTGGGAAGGTCCAGCATCGTCACCTGAGGTGGAGCAGAGAATCCCCAAAATCCCTGAGGTTGGAAAAGCCCTCCAGAATCATCGAGTCCTCAGCTTGTCACCAGCCCAGGAGAACCTTGGTCACCTCCAGGAGATACCCAGTGCCACCAGCCCAGTGATTTTAACTCTATTTTCCAGCTTTTCCCCAAAATCCAGCTTCTCTGTCCCCAGTGCCACCAGCTCAGAGATTTTGGCTCTATTTTCCAACCTTTTTCCAGCTCCTCACTCCTCTGTCCCCAAGTGCCACCAGCCCAGTGATTTTTGCTCTATTTTCCAGCTTTTTCCTAAAATCCAGCTCCTGTGTCCCCCACTGCCACCAGCCCAGAGATTTTAGCTCTATTTTCCAACTTTTTTCCAGCTCCGCACTCCTTTTTCCCCCAATGCCACCAGCCCAGAGATTCTGGCTCAATTTTCCAGCTTTTTCCCCAAAATCCCAGCTCCTCACTCCTCTGTCCCCAAGTGCCACCAACCAAGAGATTCTGGCTCAATTTTCCAGCTGTTTCCCAAAATCCCAGCTCCTGTGTCCCCCAGTGCTACCAGCTCAGTGATTTTTTGCTCTATTTTCCATTTTTCCCCAAAATCCAGCTCCTCACTCCTCTGTCCCCAAGTGCCACCAACCCAGTGATTCTGGCTCAATTTTCCAGCTCTTCCCCAAAATCCCAGCTCCTCTGTCCCCAGTGCCACCAGCCCAGAGATTTTAGCTCTATTTTCCAACTTTTTTCCAGCTCCTCACTCCTTTTCCCCCAACGCCACCAGCCCAGAGGTTTTAGCTCTATTTTCCAACTTTTTTCCAGCTCCTCACTCCTTTTCCCCCAACGCCATCCGCCCAGTGATTTTCGCTCTATTTTCCATTTTTTCCCCAAATCCCAGCCCCTCACTCCTCCATCCCCCACCTTCCCCTGTCACACATTTCCCTTCTCTGCCCAGCTCAAGGAGGAATCGCTGATTTCCAGCCCTCCCTCCCTCCCTCCCCTCCTGCTCCCGGGGGAGATTCCTGCCTCCCTCATTCCCAGAAATGCCAGCTCTGACTCACCCTGATTACGAAATTCTGCAGCCATTCCCCGCCTCTGCTCCTCCAGCCTCATTCGCTCACCTCTTGTCCCCGGTGATATTTTTCTCAGAGGAGTTTTTTTTCCATTATATAATTTATATAATTATAATTTATATTTTTATATAAATATAGATATAAATAAAAATAAATATAAATATAAATATAGATATAGATATAGATATAAATATATTTTATCTATATTTAATTTATATTTTATCTATATTTTATCTATATTTAATATATATTTAACATATATTTTATATATTTTTTATATATTTTATATATTTTATATATTATATAAATATAGATATAGATATAGATATAGATATAGATATAGATATAGATATAGATATAAATATAAATATAAATATAAATATAAATATAAATATAAATATAAATATAAATATAAATACATACAAATATATACATATATATATAAATATATAATTATAATTATAATTTATATAATTATACACGAAGAAAACAAACCTGAAATGCATCTGAAAGCTACAAATAAATAACTTCTCCTATTCCATGCTCTTTGTACACTTAAAAAAAAAAAGACCAGAACGACAGAAACAGCCACAGTAAATATCTTGGAAGTGTTTCTGATCCAAATCCGCTCTACAATAATCAATAGTAGAAAAAACAAAAGCCAAAAATAGAAACAACTATTATTTTATTATTAAAGAGATTCCACAACTTAAAAAAAACAGGAAGAGAAGATGCAAACCAGAGGAAAGAGATCCTGTGTCAAAATCTGTTGTGGTCAAAAACCAGAAAGAACAACACAGCAGACGTGGGTCCTATAGATTTGTTTTTAAAATATTTTAAATAAATAAATAAATATTTTAAAATATATTAAAATATTTATAATATAATATTGTATTAAAGACAAATTGCTGGATAATAAGCCTTTTGTTGGTGTAACTTGCATAATATAGATATCACATTTTTGTTCAAATTAATGTTATGTCATGTTATGTTATGTTATATTATGTTATGTTATGTTATGTTATGTTATGTTATGTTATGTTATGTTATGTTATATTATATTATATTATATTATATTATATTATATTATATTATATTATATTATATATAAATAAAATATATTATAATGTAATCTTATATTATAGGAAGATTTGAGTCTCCTGAAAGATGTTTTCAGTTTACACACACTATGCTAACAGATTTTATTTTTTTAGTTTAATTTTATAAATCCTATTAGGTCATGGGCTTATATTGTATAAATATATTGTATAAATAATACAATAATATAATTTCCTTTCTTTATTTATTTATAATGGGCCTTATGTTGTATGAATTGATTTTATTTTTATATAGCCTGATCTCTTAAAAATGGGATTTATTAAAGTGTGTAATCTCCCCAAATCCATTTAGGGTTGGTAACACATCTCCCAGGCTGAACTAAAATCAGCTGTTATTTAAAGGAAAATATCAGATCCTGAAATGCTTCCAGCCAGGATTTCATGGAGCAGGAGCTGTTTCCCATCCTGACAATTCCCATTATCTGCCAGGACCTGCCTGGACTGGGAGCTGGGACGAACTGGGAGAGCTGGGTTAATCCACCCTGGGTTTAATTCTGGTTTTGTTTTTTTTTTTTTGGAGGTTTAGACCTCACCAGGACCTCTGGAGCTCCTCCTGTGTCCCCCTGAACCTCCCGAGGATGCTCTGCCCCCACAGCTCCATCCCAGCTCAGCTAATTCCAGCTTAAAGCTGAGGAAACATCTGCCCGTTAATCCCAGCTCCAGAAGCACCATCTGGATCAGCTTCCCATTAAACACTTAAAGCAACTGTTGCTGAGACAACCTGGCTGATCCTGCTTTTCCAACAAAAAAAAAAAAATACAAAACAAAAAACCAAAAAAACAAAAACCAAAAAAACCAAAAACCACAAAAAAAAAAAAAAAAACCAAAAAAACAAAAACAGGAAAATAAAATGAAACAGTCTAAAAATGAGTGTGGATCATCACATCCCCCCAGCCCAGGCTGTGAACTCATCCCATTCCCATCCATAAATTTTTGCTTTGTTAAAATAAAGGATTTTTAATAATTTAATGACATTTTAGGCCCGGCTTGAGCAACCAAATAGCCTTTAAATAAAACATTCCCTGCTGGAGCAGGTGACCTTCAACCTCCCTGGGCTTAAAATAGCTCTGGAGTCAGGCTGAGCCCCCAGTTCAGCTTTCCTGAGCGGGGTTTAATGTGACCTTCATTTGGGCAGGGACATTATCTCTGTCCCCACACTGGCCTTGGTTGGAAAAAAAACAAAAATTTTCCTTCCAAACCTTGCTGGATGGGGTTTATCTGCCAGCCTTTTATCCCCCTCGAGGTTTTTTTGGGACAGAATATCCCGTTCTGTCACCAGTGGTGAGGTCAGCAGAGCAGGGAGAGCCCAAAAATCTGAGTGAAAATTAAGGAATGAAGGCAGAAATTGGGAATATTTCAAGGGAAGGGTTGGGGGATTATGGCTTTTGAGGGTGTGAGGAGTTTATGGACCCACAAAATTCAAATTCTGTGTTCAGTGTTGGGGAGTTTATGGACCCACAAAATTCAAATTCTGTGTTCAGTGTTGGGCCCATCAAGGGAATGGAGCTGGAGAAGGATCTGGAAAGGATCCAGAGGCTCTCTGGAAAAGCCTTTCCTTCTGTGACCTTCCAGGACCTTTGGGTCCCTTCCAAACAAACCCAGTCTGGGATTCCTGAGGTCACCCAGAGCAGATTCAGAAAAAAAAAAAAAAACCAAAAAAACCAAACCAAACCAAACCAAACCAAACCAAACCAAACCAAACCAAACCAAACCAAAACACAAAAACAAACACCCCCAAAAAAAAAAAAAAAAAAAACAAAAACAAAAACATTAAAAAAACACCAAAAAAACAAAAAAACAAAAAAAACCCCAAAAAACCAAAACAACTCTGGAATATTGGAGCCAGGAGAGAAAACCCCAGGAGTTGAAAGGAATAAAAGTGAAATTGCTCAGGGAGACTCCCAGCAGCACTTTGGGGTGTGGATCCTGCTGGGACAGAGGGAATTGCCCTGGGATTCCTCTGCAATTCCTGATTTTCTCCTGGGGCTGCTCTGGGAGCACCCAGGGAGGCTCTGGGGGTTTGGGAGGAAGTGGAAGTGGGAATTTTTGTATAATAATTTCTGGGAACACTCAGAGTTTTTCCTCATGGAGCAAACCCAGGGAAGGGCTTTTCTTCTATTTCCCAACCCTTTATTTCACCCCCAGTCCCATCCATAACTGGGACATGGATCAGGACCTGTTTTCCTCCTGACAATTCCCTATTTTCTGCCAGATTCCCTTAACTGGATTTCTGGATGTCTCCCATTCCTTCCTCATTTCCAGGCTGGATTAATTTCCCTCTTCCAGACATCCCTGATGTTCCTCTCTCCTATTTCCCAATCCTTTATTTCACTCACAGGGAAGGAAACATCCCTGGTTTTATCCATAACTGGGACATGGATGAGGACCTGTTTTCCTCCTGACAATTCTCATTTTCTGCCAGATTCCCTGGATTTGGTTTCTGGATCTCTCCCACTCCTTTCTCACTTCCAGGCTGGATTCCTCCCACTCTCTGATGTTCCTCTCTCCTATTTCCCAATCCTTTATTTCACCCCCAGTCCCATCCATTATTGGGACATGGATCAGGACCTGTTTTCCTGCTGACAATTCCCTGTTTTCCACCAGGAAACTCTCACATTCCCTGGATTGGATCACTGGATGTTTCCCACTCCTTCCTCACTTCCAGTCTGGATTAATTTCCCTCTTCCAGACATCCCTGATGTTCCTCCCTCCTATTTCCCAATCCTTTATTTCACCCCCAGCCCCATCCATTACTGGGACATGGATCAGGACCTGTTTTCCTGCTGACAATTCCCTATTTTCTACCAGGAAAGACTCAGATTCCCTGGATTTGATCTCTGGATCTCTCCCACTCCTTCCTCACTTCCAGGCTGGATTCCTCCCTCTCTGATGTTCCTCCCTCTCCTATTTCCCAATCCTTTATTTCACCCCCAGTCCCATCCATTACCGGGACATGGATCAGGACCTGTTTTCCTGCTGACAATCCCTATTTTCCTATTTTATCCTATTTACAGAGGAATTTCCCAATTCCCCTATTTTATCTGGGAAAGAGCAGATTCCCTGGATGGATCTCTCCATTTCCAGTCTGGATTAATCCCTCCCCCTCTCCCTGGATATTCCTCCCCAAATCTCCATCCCCCCGCTGCCATTCCCAGCCTGTCCCAGCGCTGGAATTCCGGCAGGATTTCCATTTTTGGCTCCTGCCTTTGCTCCGAGCTCTCGGTGGGAGGTTTTGCTTCCACGTCACCCGTTTGGGATCCTCCTGCTGACGTCATTGGGGCCACGTCAAGGGAAGCGCTGCCCTTTTTTGGGAGGTTTTGGGATTTGGGAACAGCTGGGCTCTGTCAGGAATTCAGCACTCACAGCTCCAGGATAAACACTCCAGGGTTTTTTTTATTTATTTTTATTTTTCCCCTCTGCTCAGCACAATATTTTCCTTTCTCTTTAAGAAGAGTTTTGCTGCTGAGGGTGGAATTTTTCGGCAGAATCCTTTTGAAATTTGCTTTTTTTTCCCTCCCCATTTCAGCCTCTCCAAAAAAAGTAGCAAAGTGGTTCCTTTGGAAAAGGAAAAATCCTTTGGCTCGCACAGAATTTGGGAGTTTTGAGTCCTGAGGCAGAACTGGAGAATTTTTTTGGGGGGGTTCAAAAGGTTTGTGGAGGAGTAAAGGAGAATTGGGGATTTCAAATGCCTGGGAAAGGGGGATTTAAAAAAAGAGGGTTAAAAAAAAAAGTGATTGAAATAGGGGGAGAAAAAAGGGGGGTAAAAAATAAAGGGGGGTAAAAAAAAAGGGGGTAAAAAATAAAGGGCACAAAAAATAAAGGGACATAAAAATACAGGGGATAAAAAATAAAGGGGGTAAAAAATAAAGGGGGAAAAATAAAGGGGGGTAAAAAAGGAGTAAAAATAAAGGGGTACAAAAAATAAGGGGGGATAAAAAATAAAGGGGTGAAAAATAAAGGGGGTAAAAATAAAGGGGGGGGAATAAAGGGAGTAAAAATAAAAATAAATATTTTATATTTATATTTATTTATATTTATTCTGGAGATTTCTAGAAGTGAGGATCACACCCAGAATTTTCATTTTATCTGGGCAGGAGCTGCTCACCTTGGGCCAGGTGTGCTCAGAGTTTTTCCATCCCACGTGTGCTGCCTCTCTTTGCACAGCCCAAGTGTCAGCAGGTGTCATTAAGGCAATTATTCCGAATTTTAGCAACCCACGGAGTAATTTGGGGTCAATTTTTAGCATCCCCAGGGGCATTTTGAGAGTCCTGCTGATGATTTTCCTGCTTGAGGTCCCAGCTCAGGTGACTCAGGTGACACCTTGGAAGTGGATTTGGAGTGAAGGGGAGAACAAGTCCAATTTTCCAATTTTTCCCTTCATTCTTGTTAGAAAAAATCAACAAAAAAACCCCAAGAAACCCCAACAACAACAAAAAACAAAACAAAAAACCCCCAAAACAACAACAACAACAACAAAACCCCCAAAAAACCGAAAAACAAAACCAAAATAAATCCCCCAAAAAACCAACAACAACAAAAAAAACCCCTCAAAAAAATCCCCCAAAACCCAAACAGGATTTTGATTCTTGTTCCAGCTCTGGAGCAAATGAAACCTGAGGAATGAGTGGGAAACATCCCACATTTTATTTTATTTTATTTTATTTTATTTTATTTTATTTTATTTTATTTTATTTTATTTTATTTTATTTTATTTTATTTTATTTCATTTTTTTTTTTTTTTTTTATTTCTTCATTTTTGAGATTTCTGAGTATACGAACCCCAGATTTCTGATTAAATGAACCCCAGATTTTCTTTTTAACAAATGAACCCCAGATTTTTGACTAAATGAACCAGATTTGCAAAAAATTATGGATCAAATTTGAAAGAAATTATGGATCAAATTTGTGAAATCTTATGGATAAAATTTGCAAAAAGTTATGGATCCAATTTGCTGAATATTATGGATCAAATCTGGAATTTTATCAGCACCTGCTACACCCTGATCCCTTCAGCCTTGTGGGAAAACACAGAACATCCCCCAAAAAAAAAAAAAAAAAAAATCCCATCTGGACACCCAGAAAACCCCCCAGGCCTGTGGAGCAGCTCAGGTTTGTGCTGCCTCAATGAAAAATAAAAACCAAAAATCCCTTTAATCTGTGAGTGTCTCCTCCAAAACAGGGAGAATAAACTGCTTTTCACAACCTTTCAAAAAACACCTTGGAGCCCAGCAGGGGCAGGAAATTTCGGGAAATTCCCTCCCCAGCTGCTCTTGGCCTTGTTTTTGTGCCAGGGATTGGGGTTGCCATGGAGCTGAAGCAACATTCCCCTCTCTTTGTGCTCCTTGAGCGAAGAAATGGGTGAAAAAAAGCAGATTTGGGGCAATGTGCTGCCTTGGCAGCTCCTCCCAGCCTGGCTGAGCTGTGTTTTGGCAGCTCAGTCACGTTCTCAGCACCTTAAAAAAAAAAAAACCAACAAAAAACCAAAAAAATATATATATATATATATATATATATAATATTTATATTTTATATATATTATAGTTATATTATTTATATTTATATTTATATTAATATTTTTTATTTTATATTTTATTTTATTTATTTTTATATTTATATTTATATTTATATTTATATTTATATTTATATTTATATTTATATTTATATTTATATTTATATTTTATATATTTTTATATTTATTTATTTACATATTTATACATATATATAAAAATAAATTCCTGTCTTGTGGTTTCGGCCAAAGAAGCTTGGGTGCTTTTGTTAGTTTTTTTTTTTTTGTTTTTTTTTTTTTTTTTTTTTTTACTTCTCATTTCTGAGAAAAGAAAAATCCTCTTTTCGTAGCTGCGTGTCAGCAGGGAAAGGGGAAATCCTTCAACCCATCCTTCCTTAGAAGGAAAGGGCCGAGCCAGACCCGAGCAGGGAACTTTGAGCTGAAAAATTCGGGGACATGGAAACAATTTTGGTCGGAAATTTTTGTCCAAATTTTGGCCTGAATTTTAATTTGCTGTGTCCTGATTGTTTTTTTTTTTCTGGACGTGGCATCTCCCAGGTTGGGTTTTCTCCCCCGAATTCCTGCCCTGGGTGTCTCTGTGGCGGTGACAAGGACTTTGTTCCATGGCCTCACCTGTCCCCAGGTGTGCGGGGCAGGGAGTGGCTGTTTTGACTGCGCTCAGGGAGTTTCCAGAGGGGAAAGAGCAAGGCCTGGCCACACCCTGATAATCAGAATTATGGAAGGGGCAATTTGCCTGTGCCCAGCTGTGCCCCCACGTGCTGTTTACCCTGGGCTGGGGGAGATTTTATCACCACAAGGTTTGGGGTGGGGCCGTGTCTCACCCCATCCCTGCTCTGTTCCCAGGGCTCCTGTTAGGAATGCATGACATGCTGTTGGCTCTTTGCAAGTGTTGGGATAAATGCTGTATGTATCATGTTAAAATAGCATTTCTATATGGATATAGTAAATATTTTATTTATAGATATATTATATAATATATATATTTTTTATATATTTATATATATATTATATATACATTATATATTGTATATATTATATATATATATATATATATAATATATATATATATTATATATATTATATATTTAATATAAATAAAAAATATATTTCAATATAATATATATAATATATTTTATATATTATATATATTTCATATATGTTTCATATATATAATATATATATATATGTATTTAATCTATAGATATATTATATATATTTCATACATATAATATATATATAATATATTTATATTATAAATATATTATATAATATATATAATATATATTATATTATATATATTATATATATATATATATATATTATATAATATAATATATATTTCATATATATAATATATATATATATTTATATATAGATATAATATATATAATACATATAATATATATATAATATATATAATATATATAATATATATATTATATATATTATATATATATATTTCACATATATATATTATTATGCATTTATTTTTTTTTTATTTTACTATTGTTAATAGTAAAAGTTAGACATAAGTTTTTTTAGAGATAGGATGCTTAAACCACCTGTTTAGTCAGGATAACAGCCCGTGAACATGTAATAAAAACCCCGCAGATGACACAACAATTATCAACACTCCTGGCTGGGACCACCACCCAAATTACAAGAAATAAAGAAAAAAATAAAACCACAAGCCAAGAAACACGCATGCTCTAAAAAGGCAAACCCAAAGTTCCCAAAAACAGCTGACTGTGCATGAAAGTCTATGAATATGTAACAAATAAATTAATTGTAAAATGTATTTAAAGGGGTCTTGGCAGCATGCCAAGCACCCGGCTGTTTTAACCCTTTGCTTTATGTTTGTCTCTTATTGTTTTTTATTAAACCTTTTAATTCTCCCAAGACAGTGAACCGTGTTTTTCACAGCTCTGGAGTGTTTTTATCTCCTAAACCTGCTCCAGGTTTTCCAGGACAAACAGCTCTGCTCCGTGTCCCCTCTGTCCCCTGCCACAAGGACGTGGCGCAGGGAGGATGTGGAAAAAAAAAAAGAACAATAAACCCAACTCAAAGAACAGGAAACCATCTCTGAGCTCATCCCCACTGACACAGCTCGGGAGGAACCCAACGCTGAGGTTCCTCTGCCAAAACTTCGAGCTCTCACCAAATTCTTCTTGCCCAACAAAACGTCAGCAGGAAGCTGAGAGCAGGGAGAAAAAAAAAAACAAAACCTGAGCACCCTGGGAGCTCAAAAAATGAAAATCTAGAGGTCTTGGGATGGTGAAGAAAAGCAAAATTTGCTTCTTAAAATACTCCAGAGCAGATGGGACATGGGCAGTGGGTTGTTCTCCATAAGGGAATGGGGCACGGAGGGAGGGAAGTGGAGCAGAGGGAGTTTTGTTGTCCAAAATCTCCTGAGTGGAAATCCAGCCACACAAATCCAACCTGGGAATATTTAAAGCTTCTTTTCTAGGATGGGGGAAGCTGCCTGGACATGCCCCAAATGTGTCCTGGCGTGTCCCATCCAATTCCCCAGCAGGGATTTATTGACAGGCGACAAACAAAGCACAGAGCTGGGCAAAAACCTCCAAAATCCGGCTGGAGGAGCAGAGCTGGGGGCTGCTAAAAAACTCCTGGAATTGCCTGGGAATCCAGACGTGCCGTGGGACACGTTTGGTGTTTGGTGCCTCCTTCTCCCCCCGTCTCACTTCCCTCATTTCACAACCCCATCTGGAAAGGCCTCAGTGTAGGCTGGGCTTTAAGCCCTGCCTTGTTGTTTACCCTGCCTGGGGTCACACCCGGGTTACCAATTACAGCTGGGATTAAACATCTTAAACCCGGTTTACCCCTGGGTTTTTTTTTCCCCTTAAATTCCCACTGATTGTGCTTAACTGGTGTCACCAACCAGGTGCCAGCACATTGTCTGTCCCTCCTCCGGCACAGCCACATAATGAGATTTAAACCAGACCAATACATCCATTATTTTTACAGTTCTGGACAATTCCCAGCAATTTCCCCCACCCCTAAACTTTAAGAAAAGCAGCCTTTGGTTGCTCAGATTGACTGATAAAATCTTCAAATCCATCCCAAAACCGGCTGGGGGAGGTGACAGCTGATTCAGCCAGTGGGACACGGCTGATGAGCAAAATTTGAATGTTCATTTTTTTTTATTCTGGGGTTGTTTTCCTGCTGGGGAAAAGAGGTGCAGAGTCCCCCTGGCTCAGCTGGGATTCCAGGACAGCTTGGAATTGGGGTTTGTGCCTCATGCCCTATAAACTGCAGACCTCAGGGTGTCGTCACCCCAAAAAAAAAAAAAACCAAAAAAAAACCACATCGAGTCCCAGCGTGGCGTGGGAACTGCTGCCTCTCAGGTGGAGATGAAACACCCCGAGCTGCTGACTTGCAAAGCCTCAGTCCCCGTGGGCAGCTCGGGTTTTAACCCTTCATTGAATGCCAAATGTTCCTTTTTTTTTTTTTTTTTTTTTTTTAAATTGTTACATTTCCAGTTGGACTGGTTTGGAGGCTCATTTGGATAAACAGGAGGGTTTGGGAGCCGATCTGAGCTGCTGGTTCCTGTCAGACCAGTTCCAGCCCCAGCCCCAGCCTGGCCAATCCCTGAGCAGAAATTTATTGAGTTTGGGTTTTTTTTGGTTTTTTTGGGGGGGTTTTTTTGGTGGTTTTTTTTTTTTTTTTTGTTTTTTTTTTTTTTTGTTTTTGATTTGTTTTGGTTTGGTTTGTTTTTTTTTAAATTGAAATCGAAATAAATGTAGGGTGGAAAACCAACCCAGCCAGCAGAGCCTCAAACTCAGTTCTCTTTTTAAACCCAGTTTTATTTTCTGATGGTTTCTTTGCTCTGTAACTTGGAAAGGCTGCATTAAACCTCCAGCTCTGCCTTAAAAACCCCAGGGCCAGAAATTAGGGACACATAACCAGCTTAGAGAGCCTTGAGCTCCACAGGAAATCTCCTCTTGGAGGGGCTTAACGGGGCCAAGGTGATTTGGGAGCAGCCAGATGAAAAACTCCGGGAATTAATTAATTGGGAATTGGAATTGGGAATTGGGAAGGGGATGGTCAGGAATAAACAGGAGCTGTGAATTTGGGGAATGGTGCCACCACTTCCCCCATCCTGAGGATCCTGCTGGGTCAGCTTGGCTCATCCTCATCAGCCCCTAATGAGCACAGTTAGCCCCTAATGGCCAATTAATAGCCCTGGTTATTAGAGCTATTCTGAGCAAGACCTCCTGCTCCAGTCCAGTGACTCAGGATTCCATCCTAATATTCCTCAGGCTGGCAGAAACCAGCCCTGCTCCCAGCTGGGATGGCTCAGTGAAATAAAAACAAACAACAAAAAAAAAAACTTGCGGGGTTATTTTAAAATTTAAATTTTTTAATGTTTCCCACCGGGATTCTCACTTTTCCTGCTGATCCATGAGTGTGGCTACCTGGCAGCAGAGGTGTGTCCAGAGCTCTGGATGTGCTGGGTGTTTATCCAGCCTCTTCCAGGGGACTCTGGAATATCCAACCCCCTCCCCCTGCAGCTCTGCCAGGCCTCTTTTCGTGTGTGGTGCCGACTTAAAGAAAAAAAAATTAAAAAAAAAAAAAAAAAAAAAGAGGAAAAAAAAAGTCCTTAGACTTTAATCCTTGGGTTTATTTCAAAGCTTACAAAGGCAGATCTGGTTTGTGGCGAGAGATTTGCCTGATTTCTTCTGCTCTGGGGATGAATGGGGTGGCAGATGGGGAGGGGAGGATTTGGGGACCCCTCCTCACAAACCTGAGCCTGCTGCACTTGGGAGCTGCCAGGGCACAAAATGGGGTCAGTGCAGAGCCCTGCTTGGGCAGGAGCTGTTGAATTCTCCTTTCCCACAATTTCCAAAGCTGTTTTTCTTCCCCTGATTCCTGTCTCACTCCCAATTCCTCTCCCAGGGTCTGCACAGCCCTCGGTGGGAAATCCCATGTGCAGAGTGGGAATAAAACCGAGCAAAAAAAATCCTGTTTGACCCCAAAATGATGCCTTGGGTTTTAGCTGTGATATTTTTCAGACTCTCTGCTGTTGGTGTGTAACTCTGAAACTCCATGTTGGGTGTCACAGGGGAGTGACAAATCAATTCCTTCCCCAAAATCATAAATAATAGTGAAAGGGAGGCAAGCCAGGGGCTGAGGCTTCATAATTGGACAATTAACCCCAAAATGGAGATGAACCAAAATTTATAAAAATGTAAAAAATTCTGACCAGGATCCATCTCCAACCCTCTTGCACTGCCCAAGGTGAATCCTTTCAATAAAACTGATTTTATTCCTTTTAACTCTGTCTGGTCTCTGCTACAGGTCATCAAGAATTTCCAGGCATCAAGAATCCTGGGAAATAACTGGGAATTTGAGACCTGGAGAAGCTGGAAAATCTCAATGTCATCCCCACTTTTGGGGGTACGAGTGGGTGACGCTGCCCCATTGCTCAGCAAGTCCAGGGGGATTTTTCAGTGGGACAGAACCCCTCAAAAAAAGGGTCAGCAAGTCCAGGATGATTTTTCCAATAGGACAGAACCCCAAAAAAGGGCCAGCAAGTCCAGGATGATTTTTCCAATAGGACAGAACCCCAAAAAAGGGTCAGCAAGTCCAGGATGATTTTTCCAATGGGACAGAACCCCAAAAAAGGGTCAGCAAGTCCAGGGGGGTTTTCCAATGGGACAGAACCCCCAAAAAAGGGCCAGCAAGTCCAGGATGATTTTTCCAATGGGACAGAACCCAAAAAAGGGTCAGCAAGTCCAGGATGATTTTTCCAGTGGACAGAACCCCAAAAAAGGGTCAGCAAGTCCAGGATGATTTTTCCAGTGGACAGAACCCTAAAGAGTCAGCAAATCCAGGGTGATTTTTCCACTGGGACAGAACCCTAAAGAGTCAGCAACTCCAGGGGGGTTTTCCAATGGGACAGAACCCCAAAAAAAGGACCAGCAAGTCCAGGGGGGTTTTTCAATGGGACAGGACCATGAGGAGCTCGGGAGGAGCCCCATAAAGGTGGGATGTGCTGCCAGCAGCGCCAGAACTCTGGGAATGGCCACAGGGCAGAGCCTGCAGAGCTCCTTCCCTGCCCTGGCTCATTCCAGCTGCTCCAGATGCCAAATGAGGCCCCAGCCATGGGAGGGGAGGGCGTTTTCCTGGGGATCACAGCAGAGCTGTGGCTTGAGGTCCTCCCCCGGTGCAATGGCTTGGACTGATTTCTGCCAGGGAATATTCATCCAGGATCCCGTCCTGCCTTGATAGCAACTCTCTCATGGTGATCAAAGCCAGGAGCTCAGCCTCCCACTGCTGCTTAGCTCGGGGCCAGTTTCAGCAGGAGCTCTCTGGGCAGCGTGGCTGGGCCAGCTGGGCCAGCTCGGGGCTTGTGGTGGCTCCCAGGTGCTGCTTCATCTCGCACAGCATCAGGGCTTCTCCTCCCCGTGGCTGGGAGCACCTGGGGGCTCCGTGTTCTGCTCCATCCCTGCCTGCCTTGGCTTGTCCTGCCCAATTCCCCAGGGTGGGACACGTCCCTGGGCTGCAGCCACCTCCTCCCACCTCCTGCTGTTCCTCCAGCCTGGATTTTGGCTGGGAGGTCTCAGCCCTCAATGTCACCTCATCTCCTGCATGGGACACTCAGGGAGCTCTCCCTCCTTCAGGGGAGATGCTGAAGGGACAGAGATCCATGGATGTGACTCAGGGAGGGACATTTGGTGATGGAATCGCTGCTGGGAACAGCCCCCAGCGGGCAGTTTCTGGATGGGAGAGCTCAGAGCATCTTCCAGGGATTTGGGATGAGGGGTGGAGGGACAGACACAGGAATGGTTCAAACTGCAAGAGGGAAGGTTTAGGCTGGATATTGGGAAGGAATTCCCTCCTGGGAGGGTGGCACAGCTGAACCCATGGCTGCCCCATCCCCGGGCTGGATGGGCTGGGACCGCGGGAGGTGTCCCTGCCAGGGCAGGGGGTGGCACTGGGGCACCTCTAGGGTCCCCTCCCCTTTCCCTGTCCCTGACTCGATGGCTCCGTGCTCAGCTCTGCCCCCCCCCGCCCTCGGGGGCACTTGGAGCAAGGGCAGCGGCCCTGGAGCCCCAACGGCCCCGGCCTGGCTGTGTCCCTGTCCCTGTGTCCCTGTGTCCTTGTCCTCCTGTCCCTTTCCCCCTGTCCCTGTGTCCCTGTCCCCCTGTTCCTGTGTCCCTGCATCTCTCTGTCCCTGTCCCAGTGTCTTTGTCCTCCTGTCCCTGTGCTCGTGTCCCTGTCCCTCTGTCATTGTGTTCGTGTCTCTGTCCCCCTGTCCCTGTGTCCTTTTCCCCCTGTCCCTGTGTCTCTGTGTCCCCCGTTCCTGTCCCCCTGTGTCCCTGTGTCCCCCTGTCCCTGTGTCCCTCTGTCCCTGTCCCTCTCCTTGCCCCCGTCCCCCTGTCCCTATCCCTATCCCTCTGTCCCTGTGTCCCCCTGTCCCTCTATCCCTGTCCCCCTGTCCCTGTGTCCCCCTGTCACTCTGTCCCCCATCCCACTGTCCCTATCGCTGTCCCCCTGTCCGTGTCCCTGTCCCCCTGTCCCCGTCCCCCCCCCCGCTCCCCCCTCACCTCCCCCGCTCCCCCCGCTGTGACGTCACCGCTGAGCTCAGGCTCCATTCCCACCCCGCCATTTGCATTCCCTCATTTGCATACGGGCGCGGACCAATAGAACGCCGCGCTCGCGCCGTGACGTCACACCCGCCCGCCCTATATAAGCCGCTCGCGCAGCGCCGTGCGCAGCCCGAGCTCCGCGGAGCCGCCCCGAGCGTCGCGGGGTCCCCCCGGTGTCCCCCCGGGATGAGCCAGCGCCACAGCCACCGCCGCGGCCCGCGCGCCGACATGGTGCCCGAGATCGCCGCCGCCGTGGGCTTCGTGTCCGGCCTGCTGCGGACGCGGGGCTGCGTCAGCGAGCAGCAGCTGCAGGTGTTCAGCGGGGCGCTGCGGGAGGCGCTCACAGGTGAGTTTGGGGCAGGAGCAGCGCGCCCGGCGGAGATGGGAGAGGTGCGGGAGCCTTCGGGGTCGGGAGCGCGCTGGTGTCCCTGCTGAGTGCCCCCCGTGTGCCTTCCAGGACCCGGTGTCCTTTGGAGTCCCTCCATGTGCCTTCCAGGACCTGGTGCCCCCCCTATATGCCTTCCAGGACTTGGGGTCCCCCCCGTACGCCTTCCAGGACCTAGTGCTCCTGCTGAGTCCCCCCTGTGTCCCTTCCTGGACCCGGTGTTCTTTTGACTCCCCCCTGTGTCCCTTCCAGGACCTGCCGTCCTTTCGAGTACCCCCGGGGTGATGCGAGGACCTGGTGTCCTTTCGCGTGCCCTCTGTCCTCCTTCCAGGACCTGGTGTCCCTCCCGAGTGCCCCCCGTTGTTGGTCCCGGGATGTGGTGTCCCTGCCGAGTGCCCCCCGTGTGCCTTCCAGGACCTGGTGTCCCCCCCGTCTCGGTCCCGGGACATGGTGTCCTGTCCTGAGTGGCCCCCGTGTGGCTCATGGGACATGGTGTCCCCTCCCGAGTGGCCCCCTTGTTCCTTCCAGGACCTGGTGTCCCTGCTTGGTGCTCTGTGTGTCCCTTCCAGGACCTGGTGTCCCCCCCAGGCTGTTCCCAAGTGTCCCCTGGGCTCGGGGCTGTCCCTTTGTCCCTTTGTGTGTCCCCCCCACCCCATGGGGACCGGCAGGACCCCCCTGTCCCTGCCTGGCCCTGGGGCTGGCCAGACCCCACAGGGGATCCCACAGTGACCCCACAGATGATCCCAGTTATTCCACCGTGATCCCACAGGGGATCCCACAGTGATCCCAGTTATTCCACCGTGATCCCACAAGAGGATCCCAGTGATGCCCCCCGTGATCCAGATGATCCCACAGAAGATCCCTGTGATCCCACAGACAATCCCAGTGATGCCCCCTGTGATCCCACAGACAATCCCACAGACCATCCCAGTGATCCCACAGACCATCCCAGTGATGCCCCCATGATCCCAGTGATCCCACAGACAATCCAAATGATCCCATGGAGGATCCCATCAGTGATGCCCTCCTGATCCCACAGAGGATCCCACAGAGAATCCCAGTGACCCCACAGAGGATCCCAGTGATGCCCCAGTGATCCCACAGAGGATCCCAATGACCCCACAGAGGATCCCAATGACCCCACAGAGATCCCAATGATGCCCCAGTGATCCCACAGAGAATCCCAGTGACCCCACAGAGGATCCCAATGATGCCCCAGTGATCCCACAGACAATCCCAGTGATCCCACAGAGGATCCCAGTGATCCCACCCCCCTGCCCTGCCCCGCCCCGCTGTCCCCGCAGTTTCGGGGTGTTTGGGGTCCCTCCCCTGCCCTTATCAGCCCCCGAGGGGTGCCTGGGGGCTGATAAGGGCTGGGTGCTGCAGTGGCACGGGGCACTTTGGGGTGGGCGATACCGTATCTGCCCCAGCCCGACCCCACAGCCCTGCTGCTGCCCTGGGGGGGTTTGGGATGGAGGAGCCTGTGGGGCAGCCTTGGCACTGGGGTATTGGACCCTCCCTGCCCCCTTGGAAAAGGGCTTTGGGTCCCATCTCTTGGGCACAAAGCTCAGTTCCTGCTCTGTGCTCTGCCCCTTCCCTTTTGGGGGGCTCTGCCTGGTGGTGTTTGGGATTTGGCCTTTAAACCCCAAATTAATGGGGGCTAAAGGCCCTAAACCCCACTTCCAGCTGGGAATTCCTTTACATGGGATATCCCTGCTCTCACTGCTTTTCCAGAGCACTACAAACACCCTGAGAAACCCTTCAGAGGGCATTGCTTAGGATTTGGCCTTCAAACCCCAAATTTAATGGGGACTACAGACCCTAAACTCCAAATTTAACAAGGTTTAAAGCCCCTGAACCCCACTTTTCCAGGGACATCCCTCCTCACTTTTCCCTATTCTTTCCCAGAGCACTACAGACACCACTGGTTCCCCAAGAAACCCTCCAAAGGGCATTGCTGAGGGTTTGGCCTTCAACCCCAAATTTAACAGGGTTTAAAGACCCTAAACCCCACTTTTCCTGGGACATCCCTCCTTACTTTTCCCTATTCTTTCCTTAGAGCACTACAGACACCACTGGTTCCCTGAGAAACCCTCCAAAGGCAGTTTTATTTTAGGATTTGACCTTCAAACCCCAAATTTAACGGGGACTAAAGACCCTAAACCCCACTTTTCCAGGAACATCCCTCCTCACTTTTCCCTATTCCCTTCCCAGAGCACTACAGACACCACTGGTTCCCCGAGAAACCCTCCAAAGGCAGTTTTATTTTAGGATTTGACCTTCAACCCCCAAATTTAACAGGGACTAAAGACCCTAAACCCCAAATTTAACGGGAACTAAAGACCCTAAACCCCACTTTTCCAGGAACATCCCTCCTCACTTTTCCTTGTTCTTTCCCAGAGCACTACAGACACCACTGGTTCCCCAAGAAACCCTCCAAATAATGGGGTTTAAAGACCCTAAACCCCAAATTTAACAGGGACTAAAATAACAAATTTAATGGGAACTAAAGAACCCTAAACCCACTTTTCCAGGGACATCCCTCCTCACTTTTCCTTATTCCCTCTCCCAGAGCACTACAGACACCACTGGTTCCGCGAGAAACCCTTCTTTAGGATTTGACCTTCAAACGCCAAATTTAATGGGAACTAAAGACTCTAACCCCCAAATTCAATCAGATTTAAAGACCCTGAACCCCACTTTTTCTGGGATATCCCTCCTCACTTTCCCCTGCTCTTTACCCAGAGCACTACAGACACCACTGGTTTCCCAAGAAACCTTTCAAAGGGCATTGCTTAGGATTTGGCATTAAACCTCAAATTTAACGAGGACTAAAGACCCTAAACCCCAAATTTAACGGGAACTAAAGACCCTGAACCCCACTTTTCCAGGAACATCCCTCCTCACTTTTCCCTATTCCCTTTCCCCAGAGCACTACAGACACCACTGGTTCCCAAGAAACCCTCCAAAACAACATCCTTCAAACCCCAAATTTAATGGGGACTAAAATAACAAATTTAATGGGAACTAAAGACCCTAAACCCCACTTTTCATGGGATATTCCTTCTCATGGCTCTTCTCCCTCCTTTCCCCAGAGCACTACAGACACCACTGGTTCCCCGAGAAACCCTCCAAAGGGAGTTTTTTATTTTAGGATTTGACCTTCAAACCCCAAATTTAACGGGACTAAAGACCCTAAACCCCAAATTTAACGGGGACTAAAGACCCTAAACCCCACTTTTCCAGGGACATCCCTCCTCATGGTTTTTCTCCCTCCTTTCCCCAGAGCACTACAGACACCACTGGTTCCCTGAGAAACCCTCCAAAGGCTCCGGCTACCGCTGCCTGCGCATCAACCACCGCATGGACCCCATCATCAGCAAGGCCGCGGGGCAGATCGGACTGAGCCTGGCCCAGCTGTTCCAGCTGTTGCCCAGCGAGCTGACGCTCTGGGTGGATCCCTTCGAGGTCTCCTATCGCATCGGCGACGACGGCTCCATCTGCGTCCTCTACGAGGCCACCACCAGCTCCTCCTCCACCTCCAAAGCTTCCCCCAGTTGTTATGGAGGGATGCTCACCTGCAAGAACCAGATGATGTTAGGCCGTGCCAGCCCTTCGAAAAATTACATCATGACTGTCTCCAGTTAAAAAAAAAAAAAAAAAATCCCCGTCCCAAAAAAACACGACAAAACAAACAAAAAAAAAATTTCTCCTCCTTGTCCTTAACACTGCCAAGACACAGGCTACTGTAATACCTCAAGCTGAGGAAAATCTATTTTTAAGATGAAGAGCTATTTATATATTTTTTTGTAGTAAAAAAAAAACCCCACAAAAAAACCTGCGGAAAAAAAATCCAAAATTAAAAATTTGGGCGCTGCTCTGAGCCAAGGCAGAGCCCCAGGTGCCTTTTCTAAAGCTGTTGCAAGCTCGTGGATTTATTTTTTTTTATTATTATCATTATTATTGTGAAGCTGAGATCTACCTAATTAGTGTTGGATTGCAATTTTGGGGCTGGTTTTGCTCACCTTGGAAAAATGGGGGATGAGGGGGGGGTGAAGCCAGGCTGGGGTTGTCACTTTGTCACTGCCCTGCTGGTGCTGCTCTGACCTCTCTGGGGGTGACCTTGGGGACACTGAGATCCCTGTCCCAGCTCAGGGTTTGTCCCCAGGGCCAGGGATTCCCTGGTAGTGTCCCCAGGGTGGCTCTGGTGGCACTCAGGGGACATTCCAGCCCTCCTGCTGTCACCAAAATTGGGAATTCCAAAGTTTTTCTGCTCCCAGCCCTCTCTGTGTTCCCAGGGCTGTCACCTCCTCTCTGTGTCCCTTGTCCCTGCAGAGGTTGGTGTGTGACCCCCCCCCCCCCTTTTTGCTGCCTTTTCTCCTCAAATCTGGAGTTTTTTGGGGGGCTCTGTGGGGCTTGTTCAGGTATTTTGGGGTCTTGATGTTGATTTTTTTAAAACCACAGCACTTCCCCCTCCTTGGAAAAGGGATTTGGGTCCCATCTCTTTGGTAACAAAACTTTTTTTTGCACAGTTTTAAATTCCTGTTCCTCTGCCCCTTTCCTTTTGCACTCCCAGCATTCAGGGAGACTCTCCCCAATTTTTTTTTTCTTATTATTTAGCCTTTAAACCCCAAATTTAGTGGGGTTTAAACTCCAGGAGCCTTTCCTGGGCTATTATCCCAATTTTTTGCTTTTTTTTCCCCAATCCTGGGAGAAGATTTGGGGCCATGGACCTGCTTGGTTGGAGCAAAACTTCCTGGATTTTTCTCTCAGCTGAACCTTCCCCTTTTCCTGACCTGGCAAAACCAGAGCTGTTCTCACCCAGCCCAGGATGATTCAAGTTCTCAGACATTTGTGCAATAAATTTCAATTTATTTCCAGCTCCTGGGTGCTCTGGGACAGGAAGGGAACTTCCATCTGGTTCTTTAATACATTCAAAAATCCAGCTCAGCAACCCAGCCCTGACTTCTAAAATTCAGATTTTTTTTTTTTGTTGTGCTCCAAACCATCAAAACTGGAAAATCAGCCTCAATTCTCAAATCTTTTTTTTTTTGTTGTGCTTGAGATCAGAGCAGAGGCTGGAGTTGCATCACTTCCTTTTTCACTCGAATTTCTCACGTCAGCAAAGCAGAAAAAAAAAAAAAAAAATTTTCCTGGGGTGAACTTGTGCAATAAGTGACCTCACCCACAGGGGAGTGCCTGGAAATATTAAAAAAAACACCAAAAAAACCAAATTCCCTTTTCAGGGAAAAGGGATCTCAGTGCTTTTTTTTTTGGGGGGATTGCTCACTTTAAACTTCCTGATGTGCAGAACCCAAAGTGGGAACTGCCCCAGAAGGGGCAAAATTTTGGGGCAAAATTTTGGGGCAGGATCCAAGTTGGATTCATTCCCTCTTTTCCCCTGAGAAATTTTCCAGGATTTTCCCACCAAAGGAACAACCCAGAACCAAACCAGCCTCACTCTGTCACCCCTGGGGGTGCAGGGGCCAAATCCCCAAGGTGACTTTTATTTTTTTTTAATTTTTTAAAAATTATTTTTTAAATGAAGCTTCAAAACCAACCAAATTTGGGTAGAATCCACTTCTCTTGTAGCTGGTGACACAAAACTGTGAATTCCTGTGCTCTTGTTGCCTTTTTCCTCCAAAGCCTGATGTGATGTGGATTTTGGGACAGTGTCTTTGAGGGGTTTCTGTCATTCTTTTATTTTTAATTTTTTTTTTTTTTAAACCAAGCTGGACTGTTGAACGGGACCTGCTTTTTCTTTTCTTTTCTTTTTTTTTTTTCTTTTATTTTCTTTTTTTTCTTCTTTCTTTTTTCCTTTTTTTCTTCTTATTTTTCCTTTTTTTCCTTTTTTTTTTTTTTTTTTTCTTATTTTTCTTTTTCTTCTTTTTTCTTTTTTCCTTTTTCTTTTTTTCCTTTTTCTTTTTTATTTTTTTATCTTTTTTTTCTTTTTTATTTTTCTTCTTTTTTTCTTTTTTCCTTTTTTTTTTTTTTTTTTTTCTTTTTTCTTATTTTTCTTTTTTTCTTCTTTTTTTCTTTTTTCTTTCTTTCTTTTTCTTTTTTTTTTTTCATTCTTTTTTATCTTTTTAATTTTTCTTCTTTTTACTTTTTTTTCTTTTTTTCCTTTTTTCTTTTTTCTTTTTCCTTCTTTTTTTCCTTTTTTTTCTTTTTTTTTTTTTTTTTTTTTTCTTTTTTCCTTTTATCCTTTTTTTTTTTGGTGAAAATGATGGAAATCCTGTGAGGAATTGGAGGAGGGAGTGGCTGGTTCCTGATGTACAGTTGTGTTTTATACCCTGAGTGTACAGACCCCCTGATGCTTTTTGTTACTTTAATAAAAATGTAGCATTATAACCCAGCCTGCCTCATTCCTGGGAGCTCAGGGACAAAATTTGGGATTATTTAACATCCCAAAAAAACTGGAATGCTGTGGGGGTGACAGCAAATTTCCAGCTGTGTCAAGGACAAAAAAAACCAACGAAAACCCAAAAAAAAAAAAAAAAAAATTTTAAAAAGCTGCTTACTCAACTGATTGCAATCCTGACACTCAAACTCCAGGAATTCCAGCTGGGAATGACTCACAAGTGTGGGGTGGGGAAAAAAAAAAAAAAAAACCAAAAAACTCAAATCCCAGGCTGGGCTCAATCAACTTGGGTTTATTTTCAGCCAAAACTCCATTTTTAATGGAATTTGGGAGGGTTTAATTCACCTGTGACCATTCCTTGGCCTTATATTTTCACCCAAAACTCTTTTTTTATGGAATTTAGGGGGATTTGATTCACCTGAAACAATTCCATTTACCACCAAACTTCCTTTAAGGACTTTGGGCTTCTGTTATTTTCATCCAAAACTCATTTTTCATGGAATTCAGGAGGGTTTAATTCACCTGTGACCATTCCTTTTACCACCAAACTTGACCTTGTGTTATTTTCACCCAAAACTCCATTTTCATGGAATTCACCTCAAACACAACTCATGGGCGGATTTTTCTCTTCTCCTCTCTTTTTTTTTTTTTTTTTTTTTCCTGAGCTCAGCCCTTCATGAATTCCACCAACACACCCAAATTCTCTTGTGCAATTTTTGGGGGGCAGGGCTGGGCACTGCTCACCTGTGGAGTCACCCCTGGACTCACCTGGGCTTCAAAGCTGCAGCTGCAGGAACCTTTTCCTCCCTTTTTTTCTCCTTCTTTTTCCTCTTTTTCCTCCCTCTTTTTTTTCCTCTCTTTTTTCCTCCCTTTTTCCTCCCTCTTTTTCCTCCCTTTTTTTCTCCCTCTTTTCCTGCCTTTTTTTTCCTCCCTTTTTTCTTCCCTCTTTATTTTTCCTCCCTCTTTTCCCCCACTTTTTTCTCCCTCTTTTCCCTCCCTCTTTTCCCTCCCTCTTTTCCCTTCCACTTTCTTTTTCCTCCTTCTTTTTCCTCCCTCCTTTTCCTCCCTATTTTTTTCTCCCTCTTTTCCCTCCCTTTTTTTCTTCCCTCTTTTTCTTCTATTTTCCCTTCCTCTTTCTTTTTTGTCCCTTTTTTCCCTCCCTTTTTTCTTCCCTCTTTATTTTTCCTCCCTCTTTTCCCTCCCTCATTTTCCTCCCTCCCTTTCCTCCTTTTTTCCTCCCTCTTTCTTTTTCCTCCCTTTTTTCCTCCCTCTTTTTCCTCCCTCTTTTTCCTCCCTCTTTTCCCTTCCTCTTTCTTTTTCCTCCCTCCTTTTCCTCCCTTTTTCCCTCCCTCTTTTTCCTCCCTTTTTTTTCCCCTCCCTTTCCCCCTCCCTCTTTCTTTTTCCTCCCTTTTTCCCTCCCTCTTTCTTTTTCCTCCCTCTTTTTCCTCCCTTTTTTTCCTCCCAGTTCCAGCCTGGCCCCTCATTCCAGGCTCCCAGCCCATTCCCAGACGTGCCCTGACCTGTTCCCAACCATTTGCTGAAATTTGGGTTGGTCCCAGCTCAGATAAAAATACGAGGAGTGAGCAGAGCCCGAGCCCTCCCCTGCTGACAGAGCTGCTATTTTTAATTTCCTCCTCATTCCTGTGCTGATACCTGGGCTGAGCTCAGGATTTTCCTGTCCAGCCCTTTCCAGGCTTTTTAGGGTGCACAGAATGTTCAGTTTTATTTTTAGGGCCCCACGCTGCAGCTGGAGAAGGAACTGAGAGCCCCAGGCTCCTCCCTGCCCCCACCCCCGAGCTCCTGCAGGTGTTTCCTGCCCTCGTTTTTTGGGGAGTGACCAAGTTTTGGGGCTGATCTGGGGGGACCAGCCCAGCCCCATTGCCACCCTATTGCCACCCTATTGCCACCCTATTGCCACCACATTCCCGTCCTTATCCCCACCTCATCCCCATCCCCACCCCATTCCCATCCCATTCCCAGCCCATCCCTATCTCCATTCCCATCCCATTCCCTTTTCAATCCCCATTCCCATCCCATTCTCTGCCCACTCTAACTCCATTCCAATCCCCATTCCCCACACCATTCCCATCCCAGCCCTATTTCCATCCCCATTCCCTTCCAGGCCCCATCTCCACCCCATCCCCATCCCAGCCTCATTCTCACCCCATTCTCACCCCATTCCCATCCCATTCTTGCCCATCCCTATCCCCATTCCCTTTTCAATCCCCATTCCCACCCCATTCTCACCCCATTCAATCCCCATTCCCCACCCCATTCTCACCCTGTTCCCTTTCCCACTCCATTCCCATCCCCATTTCCATTCCCTTCCAGGCCCCATCTCCACCCCATCCCCATCCTGGCCTCATTCTCACCCCATCCCCATCCCCATCCCCATTCCCATTCCCATTCCCCATTCCCCATTCCCCATTCCCCATTCCCATCCCCATTCCCATCCCCATCCCCATCCCCATCCCATTCCCATTCCCTCTCCATTCCCACCCCATTCCATTCCCATTCCATCCCATTCCCCATCCCCATTCCCCATTCCCCATTCCCCATTCCCCATTCCCCATTCCCCATTCCCATTCCCCATCCCCATTTCCCATCCCATTCCCCATTCCCATTCCCCATCCCCATTCCCCATCCCCATTCCCCATTCCCCATTCCCCATTCCATTCCCCATCCCCATTCCCCATCCCCATTCCCCATTCCCATTCCCCATCCCCATTCCCATTCCCCATTCCCCATTCCCATTCCCCATCCCATTCCCCATTCCCCATCCCATTCCCATCCCCATTCCATTCCATTTCCCATTCCCATCCCCATCCCGACCCCAGCTCCCCCCGCGCTGGGCCACTTCCCATGGCTCCCGTTTGGGATAAATAAACGGGATTTTGGGTAAATCACAGGGGCCCGTTGCTGGAGCAGCCAGCGCTGCTCGGGCCGGGCGTGTCCGTCTGTCCTCCAGGCCGGGTTTTGTTTCCCCCTTTCACGCCCCGCTGAACTTTGCACCTTTTGTTCCCGGGAAGGGCCGGGAGAGCAGCCCCGGCTCGGGGCAGGAGCCCAGGGCTGGGGTTTTGTTCTGTGTTAAATTCTTTATTCTGTGTTAAATTCTTTATTCTGGATTAAATTCTTTATTCTGTGTTAGATTCTTTATTCTATATTAA